>VZTJ01004195.1:340286-441049 GCA_013397795.1 Orthonyx spaldingii
CCCCCCCGGGGCAGGGAATAAACTCTTGGATTTACACCACGGGCGAGTCCTCCTAATCCTTTTGTTGTCTCTGCGTCGCATCCTCACAATCAGCTGCTGCTAGCCCCAGCCTGGGCTTTGAACAGCCTCGGAGCTGCCGCGCGAAATATAAAGGCACAGCCTTGTCGCTGCACACGCTCTTGCGACACGCGAGATCCGGGCACACGAGGACATTGTAGGCCTTTGGCCAGCCGGGCGGCCAAGCGGCCTGCGACATTTATTTGTTTGGTTTTTTGGGTTTTTTTTAAGAAAAATCGGCCCAGAAAACATTCCATTTATATCTCTAAAAGCTATGCTGATTTAAGTTTAGTTGGTGTCTTCTATTTTTGACATGCTATAAGTCTCATCTCCTCCCTTTATTAACAAAATGTTCTGTGTTTTGACAGATATTTACCATTTGTTGTTTCTGTGGAGTCAGTCTGCACAGCCATATCTAATATTTCCAAGGAAGATGACACTGAGAAGTGGGAAAGAATTATTTGAAATGCCTTAACAGGCAGATTTCCTCTAAAAGCATTGCTCATTTAGAAAAGAGCATACATATTTCTTGCATTTTAGAGACATAATATCTACCAAAAAAGTACCCTGTGCACACAAGCCCTGTGGAATTCATTAATCAGTGAACTCTGGGGTTCACTATTAAACTTACTAAATAGCAATATATTTGAAGCCTTCCACCTTTTCATTTGTAAGTAATGTAAACCAAAATTTAGCAGTAGGGTTGCTTCTGGCAGTTCAGAGTGCTTTCTCAAGTACTATGCAGAAAAAGTCTTTCTCAAAAGCTAACTTAAGAAATTAATTAGAGAATAAATTGTTGCTATAAAATACTTAGCTTTGCTAAACTAATACCATAGTTGAGACTGGCTAAGACAATTTGAGATAAGTCTACACAAATACAACTAATTTGTGAGTTTTAGAAAGAGAAAAAAATTATCCAGATGTTGTTTTTTTCCTCTATGTACCAAAAAATCTTGCTTTTCTTTTCTCCCCTTGAATCATTTATATATATGTCCATGTAGACAGAGAAACACATAGATTTTTTTTTAATGTTAACTTAACTTACCAAGTCTGACTAAGGCAACTAAGTCCATTTTTTCAGACAGGTCTGTGAAAATTACATTTTCTTCCATACTGTTTATAGAATAAGTGAATATGACAGTATTTTCCTTCTCTTCTGCCAGTGACTACCACTGAGAATGATCAATGCAAAACCATCCCTTAAGACTCTGAGAAACTCTCACTGAACAAGATAAAGATCCAGGGATTGTCTTATGTCAGCAAATCAAATTCATCAAATATGAATACATATTTGGATTTAATTCTTTCCTTGTCCATATGACAACATGATTTTCTTCTAGATATCTGTATGCAAGTAAACATCTGTTTTTATAATAATAGCTTCCACTTAACGACTCCACTTGTTTTTTCTTGGGAAGTCATAGAGATCCTGAATTCAGAAGTCACTGGAAAAAATGGAATTACTTTGAAAAGAAAAATATAAAAGTGGTTGTTGTGTGTTGTATTGTTTGCTTTTCCTCTTTTCAATGGCTAAAGAAGTCAGCTTCTTCCAAAAGCTTCTTTTATTTTGTTCTGAGCTTCCTCAAAAGCTTCTTATGCATCCATGGAGGCCTCCTGGCATTTTTGTCTGATTTCGTTCTTGTTGGGATGCATTGCTCTTGAGCTTGGAGGAGGTAATCCTTGAATATCAGCCAGCATTTTTGGACCCCTCTGTCTCCCAGGGCTCTGTCCTCTGGGATTCTACTGAGGAAGTCCTTGAGACCTGGTATAGAAGGTTCTAGTCCTTGCTTTAAGCCACTTTTGGAAAATTGCTCTACAATTTCATATTAAGAGATTTGATATAAATTAGAATGTGGAAAGTGAGAAACTTAAGCCCAAGGCATTTATAAATTGATTAATAAAGAAACAGGATTTTAATGTAGCATGAGAAATAAATATTAAAGCAGACACAGCATGTCTATCATAGGAAAGAATATGTCAGGCTTTATATAACACTTTATCATCAGACATTAACTTAAAAAGTCTCATCAGAGTTTAATATTGATGGAACTGGCTTAAGTGTACATCACACTTAGATGAATTGGTTACATCATGAGTGGTTGTGTATCTAAAACCTGTCTGATGCCAAGGCCCTGATAGAACATTCTGTATTTGTATGGATCAGATTTAAACACAATAAAGAAATCAGAAAAAAAAAAATCATAGACCAGTAATTTATAAAGCTCCTAACCAGTTAGAAAACCTTTACAGGGTACTCTCCCCTGACTGCTTGCAGTTCTCTCAGCTTAAGAAATCTGATCTCTGTCAGTACTTGCATGGTCACAGCTTTCAAAGATGTATCAAAGGTCTTGGACCAGCGTGGTCAAATGTTGCTCTACTGTTATTCTGTGGCGAGTTTAGGTTCTGTTAAGAGTGGAGCATGCAGAGGTGCAGTGTGACTAGTCACTAGGATTGCCAGTTCTCTTCTAGGGCCAACATTGATGTGCCACAGTGACTACAGGATTTTTGCCTGTGAAAGTACAGCATAAGCCCAGTTAATTTTTGAGGCAGCATGCTGAGAGGTAAGAGCTGGAATCTGAAAATTATTATACTTGAATAAAATCACTTCAGTCCAGCTGAGAACATAACAATTTAAATGCTGATCTTGAATTGCTATTATAGGCATTTGGGAACTCTTTCTGTCCAGTAGAGAATGAAAAATGTATCTAAAAAGTAATTAAAAATTTTATACCATGAAATAAGGGTGAAAAAAATCCAAGTTATCCGAAGAAAATTAGCAAACTAGACAGAATTTCTCTAATAAGTTTTTATATGAATGTTTAAAATTATGTAAGTGGAAGAACGAAAACTGTTCTTTTTGTAAATTGTGAGTGGACACTATTCCTAGTTTATTATGAAGAACTGATTTTCTTGTGTTATTACATTCCAAGTTTGTTTTCAAATACTTTTAAAATGTAGGCAATAATGAATGTTTCAGATTAGCTATGGTTTCTTATTGTAAACAATCATCCATTATGTAGTTCCTCACAGCAATTGCTTCCCACAGTTGCACTAATTTATGGCAGTATCTATTTAAAAAGAAACACTCTATATGGTAAAGTTCCAATGTAGCTGGAACAAACATATTTAGAATTTTTTAAAATTTATTTTCAGATTAACATTTCCAGATGGTGTGGAAATATTCATACTGGCTCATGTCCAGTGTTATCTAGATTTACATTCTGTCTGAGAGGTTGGGGTGTGCCAGCAGAGGGTAAATAGATTGAACAATTAAGAAAAAAACAATCTACATATCACTTCATTTTAGGCATACTTGGTTTCATCCGCTTCACTATAAGACAAATTTAACACTGCGTTCTTTTTAATGCTTAAAATATACAGACACAGTATAATTTTATGTCTTTTTTAACATTGCTTCTAAACATTTATAATGTGCTTAACATACTACTCATATGTGAGAAGCTGAAACAAGAGCATCCAAAATTTGAAGAAATGGATTGAGATGCAAAGATAGGAGACACTTGTGTTGTTCCAGGATTCATTCCTGTACACTTTCCCTTCCCGGACAATTGTGAAAAAACTCTCCCTTTGAGTCAAACAGAAGTAAGTTTGTCCATGAAAATGCAGATGTCTACAGGTCCCATAATGATCTCTCTATTCATTTTCTGGTCTGTGATGACATTCTCTGTTAAAAATAGTTGTCTTAGATGTACTGTAGTCAATAACTGAATTGTAATTTTCATGAGCCATCTTACAAGGGAGTGCTTGGAAGAAATTCTCATGATTGAAGTTGAATTTTGCTGCTACATTTATTCTTGGCAAATTAATATGTCTTAATTTTTTGAAGCCTGTTACATGCTCCATGATTTCAAATTTTGGCTGTGCCTATAAGGAACATAAAGAAAGGTTTACAGCATCCTTCACTCTCTGGCATTGCTCATGAAGCTTTTTTCTTTTTTTCATGTGCAGTTCAATCCTTCACTCTTGAGGAATTAGATAGATACGTTATCTGTCATTGGTTTTCTAAATTATATATAAATACAAGATATATCATGGCAGAGAATGTAATTACACTGGTGGAAAGCAATAATAGCATAGTTACCATATGAGTTATCACAGTCAGTTTCACAATAACTCTTGATAACATCATTTCCTCTATTCCATAAAATAGAGTTTAAAGTAGAAAATTTGTATTGGAGAGAGAAACAGAAGAATGTTGTTGCTGTTCCTCCTGTACTTCCTTCACTTTCACTGCATCCTACTTTTCTGTAAACAGAACCAATTACACCATTATAAAAAAAAAGAAAAAAACCCAAACAAACCTGAGAGGAAGAATTATGTAGCTAATTTTTATGGTAATCTACACAAGATCAATAGAATGTGCACCCCTGTATGGTATCTTTTATCATTAGTTTGGTTAGGTTGTAAAGGTTAAAATCACCATGTTTTTCATGAAGCCTGCAGTGGAGGAGAGATGCTAGCACACAGGAGGCAAGCCCTGTTGTCAGCTTAGGAAGAAATCCAGATAGAGCATTGTACTTAAGTTAATTAGACAATGTTAGTTGAATGCTCTAAAATTGAAACAGAGTGTTTAGCCATGTTTCTTCAAATAGTGGGATATAGAAAAGGACATAGTAAGTTGCTATCTTATATTGCTTTTTCTCTCCTCTCTCTGCATGTCCCCTGATTTTATTCATACACAGAGCAGACAGAAAAGTCATTCCCACCAAGATGATAAATAGTGTGGCAAAATGGGATTCCTAATAAAATTTGCATGAGAAAATCCATGAGATTATCTTCACTCCATATAGGGGCCTTTTAAGTATTGCTTCTCCAGAGAGAGAATGTTGAAAAAATCAGTCATCATCTCAGCTGCATACTGGAATAGTAATTGGGAAACATCTCAGTATCCATCTACCTTCCTCTCCTGTTTACTCAGTCACTTGCCTTTAGTGCAGAATTTTATCTCCAGTGCAAGTCAACTGTATCTTACAACAGCAAAAAAAATTTAAATATTGATTGCTGAATCTAATGAAACACTATCTTGAGCTTAGTACCAGACATGACCTTTCTGAGGCCTTAGTGTATACAGCTCCTGCAGAAAGTGAGTTCTTCAGAGCTACTGATGCTTCAGCTGACCCTGAAGTAGCTGTAAGGCTTCTAATAGAGAAGCTAGCCTCCACTAGCCTCCAAAACACCTACCAAGAGTTCAATTAACAGTGATTCAGCTGAACTAGTGACAAAACCAATAGGAATTTGTGTTCTAAATGTCTAACATGTGAACAAAGTTTAGGCTGTCTCAGAGATGCAAATGAATGCAATGTTAGCAGCACTGACATGGCAATCAGGGACATAGGTACTTTTTTTACACCCTGAGGCAATAGAACTTTATTAGAAATTATGGGATTTGTATTTTCCTTGGGGAAACTTCAAGCCACAGTTAAAAAAGGCTCATAAACAGGCTGACTGGGAAAGAAAGCCACAAGATATTCTGTGGAATTAAGAATGCTGTTACAATGTATCCCCCAGCAAGTAAAAATACAGACTTAAAGTGATTGTTAATTTAGTATTTACTATTGATCTGTGTCCAGAACAAATATGCCAAAAGGCATACGGATACTGATATTAGGATATTTTCTAATAATTAGTTTTAATTATGTCTACAGGTGGGCTATAATCAGAAAATATTTTAATGAGATGTTTGGGACCCATGTGTTTTACTTTGATAGCATCTCTTCTCTTTCTGTCAAACTTATTAGAGAAGGATTATAAAGCTCAGATAAAGCATGCTGTTATAGGCACAGCAGGTATACACAGCTGGTATAGTATTGGGTTTCTTAATTCAATAAGTATACTCGCCAGTAGGATAAAAGAGCCATCTCAGGTTGACACTATTATTCACACTAAGTTATACACAGAGCAGAAAAAGAAGTAGAATAGCCTCAGGTACAAGAAATGGGTATATCACAACTCAATATTTTAGTAGACAGTAGTAAGAAATAAGGAGAGTTATAGTGGTAACTTGGAGAGAAATTTTGAAATATACAGCATAAAATACATTTGAAAAGGAAAAATATCCTTCATTTTAAAAGAAAAGCAAACATCTTTCTCTTTGTACTTCAAAGTAACAGATTTTTTTTTTTTTTTTCTGTAATAAGGTGTAAGAGGCTGTTAGGTTTAGCTCTGTCCATATTTTGTATTCACAGACCAGATGATCTAGTATAACATATGCTACAATCTTTCCCTGGGTAGTATAGTAACTAAACTAATTTGCTCTCCTGGAAGCATAGAACTGATTTGATTCAGAATGTAACCTGAAGCAATTCTTGGGAACAGTACAATTTCATGTTGCCCCATACTATATGTTGCTGCTTCATTAAATACAACTTTTCATTTTTGTGCATTGCATTTACCAGGAAATAGAAGTTCAGAAAATTACTAGTACTACTTTTTTTTTTTTTTTTTGGTGGTGTTCCTGTCTACTGTGCTGTCTTCAGTCCCTAATGCAAATGGTTCATACAAAGCATGCGTTTATTTTTACAAAGTTGTATGCACTTCTGAGCATGCTAATCTTTTCTTTACAGCTACCAGAGCAAGTCAGCAACATAATGTAGCTAAATTAAAGCTAGCAAGACAAAATTATGAATGTTACCTGCAGTTTAACCTCAAAGTGAGCCTTCAGGAGAGGTTTTACTTTTAATACTTGCAAGCAAAACTGTGGGGTTCTTTTAACAAATGAAATTTTAGAGGGATTGGATAGCCTTTGCTTTCATGACAACTAGTGAACAGACAAAATCCGGGAACAAATAATCCTAGCACTTTTTCTGCTTATGAAGAAAAAGTTGATGCTAATTAAATACTTTTCATCAGACAGTAGAGAATGTTCTTGCCAAGTGACAGAGTTTAAAATTGTGCAGAGAGGACAAGCAGTTAGCACAGAGTTCAACAATGAAATTGTAACATTGTTTTGGTCTATAGAGATGGTCCAGAATAAATCTATTTTTGATAAGAAGATCAAAAAATGCATATACAATGGCTGTAAATGTTGGCCTCTATATCATTAATTTAGGAGGAATGTCAAATTAATTCTAGAAAAATAATGACTGTAACCATTGGGATAGGTTTCACTTTATATTCGTTTTAATCTGTTTGGTTGAAATGTTGGTTGCTTAGGAAGGTTGGGGTTTTTTAGCTTAGAGAAGAAAAGCCTGTATCTACCAAACAGAGTGGATCAAAGTCAGTCTTTTTCCCATATAGTTTTTTCCCATTTCCAGCAAGCATATGTTTTCTTCAGTGGTTGAAATGCTACTGAGCACATGTCATGAATATATATACATATTTGTACTCATGTGGGTATATATCAGAGACAATTAATAATAAGTGTGTTAAGGGGACTGATGAATGTGTCCACTTTTAGACTTTTAAGAAAACTTTCTTCAATTAATGGTCCTTGAGAATATGTTCATACTGATGGTTCATTCCTATCCTGGCTCTCACTGTATATTCAGAACCATCATCCTTAACAGCCATGCTCTAAATTAGTGAGTGTACACCACCACAAAACACACAAAAAATTAATGATGTGTTCTGTCATATGGATTTGACCAAAGGTTTTGCTCCAGGGGTCACCCAGTCCCACCTCCTGTGCAGAGCGGTTTGAAGACTGTGCAGATAGGGTTGGAGACTGCCCTGTTCGGTCCAGTTCTGAGTCTTTTCCAGGCAAGGAGATAACACAGCATCTAAACAATCACCTCTCATATTTGACCACCTTGGATGTGAGATGTGACACATTTGCATTTCAGGTGAAATGTGTGTGGCATTATTAATTTACATTACAAAGAGCATCTTGAAATGCTGAAGAAAAAAATGACTGAATAAATACCTTGAAATTTAATCTAGATATTAAGAATGCATTATATTTAAACTTCTTGTGCTGTTAACTGAGCTTAGGGTAACTCATTTGTCTGTGTGATTCATCTTGAATATAAACACACTTTTACCAATAAAAACCCAACACAAAATCCAGAAACTATAGGCATTTAAAAATGAATGCCATATTAAAATACCCACACCTGAACATAACTCTAAAAAGCAAGCAATACTAGAATGTTTAAGTGTCTCTTTGTCTCCACACCCTCTCTCACTTGTGATATATTACAAACTAAGTACCCAGGTACTTACATGGGAGGAGCTCAATGTAAAAAAAAAAAAAAAAATATTCACAGAGTTCAGCAAATTACTGTCTATTTTATAAACTACCAAAACTGATTATAAGATCCTAAAGTAGGACACAAGCATTATTTTTGAGAGACGATTGCATTTTACGTGTGTTTTGCGTGTTGATTTCTGTAATCTATTAGAGGGTGCCGCCCTCAGTAATCCTGTTCTTTAGGTGGCTATGGATTATGTCCATCAGAAAATTCCAGAAGAAGCCAGAAGTTCTTGTAGCTGGAGAGTCTTGCTGGGAATATAATAGTGTGAATATATGCAAGATCTGAGGAGGAACGGGGTTTTTTGTATTTAACTGCATGATGGAAATGTAAACTTTGGGCGTATTCAGACCCTTGTCCAATTAAGCTATGCTAAGAATTATTTTTGAAACAATACCCTGTGGTCTTAGTCCTGCCTTTTACTGTTTGGATATCATAAATTTGGAGGATCTTTAAGTGAGAAATACTATGACTACTCTCTTGCTTGTTGGTATTTAACATGGTTAAAGGCTAAGGTACAGCCTAATATAGGTGTACATGTGAAGGAAAACCAAATAGAAAATCACTGTATTTCTATATTTCTTTATGCCAAATGGGACCTGGAAAGGTCTCTAGAGCAGCTAGAAATTATGTATGATATCAGTGACACAAAAAAAGACAGAGGGTAATCTAGCATAGAAATGTCTTTCTTTAGGAGCTTCCAATGAAATGTACCTCTCTGTAAAGTTAGTTTACATAGATGTTACTGAATATCTGCCAAAACTTTCCGGGTTTTTTTAATGGCTATTTAATGGGTATTGTGCTTCATAGGTGTTCCAGTGTTTAAATAATCTGTGAAATTAAAATGAGAAAAGAGTATTTCCTTCAATTTACCATAAAAAATATTTAAGGGATCAGAGCAGGGCAATAAACTAGGAAAAAGTAGGATTATATGGGGGATTTTTAAGAGTACATATTAAAGGAACATCATCATTGTTTTAAAGGTCAGAATATAGATTGTACATCATTCTTCTTCCCTATTTCTATTTTTCTTTTCCAGTTATAATCACTGTAAGAATTCAAATAAAACATAAGCCATCCAAAATTATTATGTTTGCCATAAGGTGGCACTATGCAGTAAGGCAGTGACATGGCTTGGAAATTTCAATTTAATTGTTTTCTTCTAGTCTCTTTTCTTATTTTAAGTCATAAGGTTCCATGAAGGACAGGTCTTAGGTATGCAAAATATCTAATCTACATGGATTTAAATTTTGTAAAGATTCATATATATTAAAATCAAGAGCCAGAAAAGTCAAACTGCAATTTATGTTAAGAGGTTAATGTTAATAAGCATTATCTTAATATGTCATCTATAAACACTTTTGTCTCCCTGAAGATATAAACTCCCACACTTTAAAAGTGTGTGTTCAGTGCTGAGGACAATACAACATCATGGTCCCATAGCTTTAAGATATATTTATCCTGGAGGAAAGAATTTATAGTACATCCAATTTAACAAAAAAAAGTATTACGGAAATACTCATCTACTGAAGGATAGTTCATAAAAGGATTACCTGGTGATAACCAGCTCCTGATATGGGCAGCTAGACATCCACAGAATGGCTGAAGTTGGAAGGCACCCCTGGAGATTGTCTCCAAAACTTTGTCTTAAGGTTCAAGCAGGCTGCTCATGGCTGTGTCTGGTTCGATTCTGCATGTCTCCATGGATAGACTCCATAACCTACCTTGGCAGCCTGTCCCAGTGTTTGATCACACATACCATAAAGAATCTATGCTTAAATGCAATCACCTCTATTTCAAATTGTGCCTATTGCCTCTTGTCCTGGCACTAGGCAACACTGCGATCTGCCACTGTATTCTCAACCCAGATTCCCCTTCCCCATCAGTTTTGTATATATGTATGTATATATATATATATGTATGTATATATATACACACACACACACACACACATATATACACATTTGCCTCATGAGCATTCCCTTGTATCAGATAAACAGTTCAAAATCTCAGATGGTCCAGGTCTTTAATCATGTCACTCTGTTGGGCTCACTCAACTGTATTTCTGGCTCTGGAGAGACTCAGACTGCGTCCAACACTTGAGATGTGTTTCAACTACTCTGAGCAAAAGAGAAGGATCATCTCCACTGGCCTGATGATGTACTTCCTAACATAATCCTGTTATGTTAGGAGGGTGCTGTCCTTTTATGACCCAAGTGTATATTCCTAGCTCACAGTCAGCTAGGTGTCCATGAAATTTCCACTTCCTTCTATATCTAGTTGCTCCTTTTCTCCCTATGTTGAACTCTATCTATATATATGGTGTATCAAGTACTACTCCCAGTTTCATACTACCTGAAAATTTGCTGAGGGTATACTCTTTCCTACTATCCCAGTCATTAATGAAATTGTTAAACAGTTATTGGTAATAGTATTGAACACTGAGTACATTTTTAGTCTCTGTGCTGCTGATCCACAATCCTTTAAATTATAAGTTCAGCTAGTTTTTGTTCAGCTCATTGTCCACTTATCCAGTCTGTTCTTCATCAGCTTGTCAATAAAAATATTGTGAGTAATAATGTCAAAAGCTTACTCATGCCGAGATAAAACACATCCAGCCTTCTCCTATGTCCACCAAGTTCATATTCTCACTGCAGAATGTTGTCAGGTTTGTCAGGAACACTTTTTCCTTTGTAAGTCTATGCCAACTACTCGTCATCTCCTTCTTGTCCTTCCATGTTAGTAAAAAATTTTAGGAACTATTTGCTCCGTAATGCTTCAGTAGTCCTGGTGGGACTCATGGGCAATATCTCCCTGGATCTTCATTCTTGCCCTTCCTAAGGATAATAGTGATATTTCCTATCTTCAAGTCCTTAGAAATCTACCCTAATCCCTACAGTGTTTCAGAGAGAATTCTCAGTAACTTCACAATGACCTTGAACAATACCCTTGGCACTTACAAGTGTTTCTTGCTGGGTCTCATGGATTTGCTTAAATCACAGTTGTTCAAATGCTCTCTAATCCACTGAGAATCTTCTCTGCAGGACCATATTCAGTGGAACATTTACAAGGAGGTCCCTGAAAAGGCTAAATTCCTTTCACCTGAAATCCTGGGTTGTGATCCTACTATTTATCTTCTTTCAGTTTCTCAGTATTTCAAACTCCAACATCTTGTGATTGCTGCAGCCAAACCTGACCTGATATTCATATCCCTGACCAATTATTTCTCATTTGTAAGAAACATAGCAGAGTAACACTCCTCATTGTTTCCCTGGTCACTTCTGTCAATTGCTCTTAATATTAAAATCACAATTGCCATTAATGGATCATTTGCTTTTTGATCTAAATCCAGTTTGATCCTTTTTCTTAGTTTTATTTGTGCTTTCTGAAAACCTGGAAGAATTCTCCAAGCTCTTTGGTCCAACACACCATAGAAATTGCTAGAAATAGATATATGAACCCCTTAAATGACCTGTTCATTCATTTTTACTTGTGAGTGCCCTGAACTTACGGTTTTTTCCCTTTTCACATTGTGTGAGCTGTGCTGATGCTTGTTTAGTCTAGAGTCTTCTTTGGTTCTCTTCAGGGCTGGTGTACTGATGAAAGCATCACAAGCCATCTGTTAGAATCTGCTTGTGACCATAAATTTCCTCTGTCACTCTTAATGATGAGTTTGATAAAATGAAAGTCCATCTTGCATAAAAGGCTCTCAGTAATTCTTTGCTTGCTTTTAAAATTACTCAAAATTACTCAAATTAATTTCTCAAATTAATATGTCAGACTTTTTTAACAAAATGAGCGATTTGATAAGGGCTGCTGATAAGCTTAGTTGACAAAAATCCTGTGCTGCTAGTTTGTGATTCTTACACTAGAAGTGACACAAGACAGATATTTTTGGAATTGTTTCAATTAGTCTTGAAACTAGCAGTAGGAAAATATAACTACAAGAGTATAAAGGAATGTTAGTCATAAATGAAAAGATGGTTACTTCATCCATACCATATGATAGACTATAACTAAACAGATGTTCTTGGTAAAGATAAGCTAAGTGTCAATGGTTATAATAAACCATACTTAAGATGATTCTAACATTTCTATTTGTGATTGCTACCTTCATATATCACAGGTTCTTCAAATTTTCAAATTCAGGCCACAAATGATCTAATATCTTTTTTTCCATAATATATGAAACTGACATTTTAAGTATTTCCCAACACAAGAGGTGTGATGTTCCCAACACAGTTTACTTTAGTAAAGATTTTTAAAACAAAAATTATTCTACAGGTTCTACAGCAATTTTTTAAGCTTTTTATTAACCTTCTTTGCTTTCTGTCTTTTGTGTCTTTGCATTTCAACAGTCATAACACTTTTTGAAAACATATTTTATATACTCTGAGAGAGCAATTTAATTTAACATTGATATTACATGCATCAAACAGTTTCAAATGGTCATTATTATTCTGCTAGAACAATTACTGTACTGTACTGTATTATATAATATTTTTAAAGTTTACTTCCCACTACATAACATTCTAGCTCAATTTATTTAATTACAGTTGTAATTAACAGTTTGCCAGTACTTGGCCTGGGGACAAAATCAAAAAGTTTGACCTACAAAGTTTTTAATGAGTGAAATGTAGGGGGTTTACAAAATCCCTTGGCAGCAAACAGGCGGAAATAATTCAGACTCCTTATCTTAGACAAAGCTAAAATTTATGAATAGTGAAGAGAGTCAGGAAATGAAACAGCATGAATTGTGGATTCTTCATTGTGAAAATTTGATGTTTTTACAGCAGAACCTCAGAAGTCCCTATTGGGACAAATGTTATTTAATATCTTCATTAATGACATGGAAGGATTGAGTGCACCTTCTGCAAATTTGCTGATGACACCAAGCCGACTGGCGTGGTTAATACACCTGAAAGATGGGATGCCATCCAGAGGGACCTGGCCAAGTTTGAGGATTGGGTCCATGTGAATTTCATGAGCTTTAACAAGACCAAGTGCCAGGTGCTGCACCTGAGTTGGGGTAACCACCAGTACCAACACAGCCTGGGGGATGAACAGATAGAGTCCTGCCCAGAAAGTCTTAGGGGTGGTAGTGGGTGAGAGGCTGGACATGCCCCAGCCATGTGCACTCACAGCCCAGAAAGCCAAACGTGTCCTGGGCTGCATCCAAAGCAGCGTGGGCAGCAGGGCCAGGCAGGGGATTCTGCCCCTCTGCTCTAGTGAAACCCCACCTGGAACACTGCATCCAGCTCTGGGGTCCCAGCACAGGAAGGACAGGTATCTGTTTTAGTGAGTCCAGAGGAGGGACACCAGGATGATTAAAGGGATGGAGGAAAGGCTGAGAGAATTGGGATTGTTAGGTCTGGAGAAGAGAAGGCTTTGGGGTAATTGCAACTGTCCAGTACCTGAAGGGAGCCTACAAGAAAGATGGAGAGAGACTTTTTTACAAGAGCATGTAGCAACAGGACAAGAGGGAATGGATTGAAACTGAAACACAGTAGGCTTAGTTTAGATAATTGGAAGAAATTCTTTTCTGTGAGGTCAGTGAGGCACTGGAAAAGGCTGTCCAGAGAAGTTGTGGATGCCCCATCCCTGGAGATGTTCAAAGCCAGTCTACATGGGGTTCTGAGCAACCTGTCTAGTGAAAGGTGTCCAAGTCCATGGCAGGGGGGTTGGAAGAAGATGATCTTTAAGGTTCCTTGCAACCCAAAGCATTTTGTGATTCTATGATTTAATTTTTCTCTTTAAAATAATCCTTCTGCTAAAATGTTGCTGCATTATCCTGTTCTTTTCTCCTTTCGAAATGAAGAAGGAGGCATGTGCTGCAGTGGGAGTGGCAGGTGTGGAGATAAATATCTTCTTCCCATTTGCTTTATATCTTCACAAGTTGTCTTGAATCAAGTGTCAAGTTCAAGTTATACACTGCTGTGTTTACAGCAAAGAGGGTTCTTACATGACATTTGCCTGCAATTACAATCTGCCTCTTCTCTGCCTAGATGCAAAATCTTACTCACTTGACCTAGCACAGCCATGGAAAAATTTTATAGGAAAAACTTTCTGTGAGTAATTAATCCTTAGTTGATTACTATACTAGGCTCTATTAGAGAAGTAATTTTTTGATTGTTTTGTGGATGGAGTCAGAACAAAAATCTGATTTGAACTGATGCTTACTTCAGCACATTTTGGAAAGCATTTTGTCTGACTTGTTTGCATTTTGCATGGAACAACTTCTTCTCCTTCTGATATACCTGTTCTGAAAGAATAGGCAACATTGAGTACAGTGGTGACTAAAACAGGAAGTCCATTTTTCCTTATAAAATGGAATTACATGGAGAAAAAGAAGAACCTAACTGGAAGTTGTAACCAAAATATTTCTATAAATGCCTTTTTACTGATATTATTTGACCCAGGCTAGCATTTACTGTGAGCTGAAGTACATTTGCTATGTCTGTTTATTTAAAGCAGCATTAACAGACACAAGACTGGATACTTGTAGAAAACAAACAAACAAATAAATATCAGCTTCTCAGTTCAGTGCATGACCTCATTTTATATTAATCTTTAAATGTCTGGTACAGACTAGTTGCAGGAATACTGAAGAATGTCATACAATTTTGAATGTAAAAAAATGTACTTGTGTAAACTTTACCCTCAAAAAAGGATTTCCCCTTATGTGAAAATAAAATTCAAAAGAGTTGCATTGAATAGCGTAAGTATAAAGGACAGAAGGGAAGCAGGACGATAACTTGTTTTGTCTCCATCAATAATATATAATTTTATTCAATATCGTAACCCAAAAAGGAAGTTTGCAGCTGAATACTTGGAAGATTAATAAAATCATGGTGCAACAACAAAATAACAGCTCAAGCCAGGTGCCTTCGAGAGGGACCCAGAATAATGGAAAGCCTGGGTTTTTATGCCCACAGTGTCTAAGTCTGTGAAAGTCTGGGGTCGTGGTCTCCTGCTGATGCCCCAGGTCCACAGGTCCTTGAGCCCTTTGTCATACAAAGTGTCAGCACCAGTTCACAGCCGCTTGCCTTGGGCTCCCTTCATCCTGGGCCCCACCTGCAGCTGGCACTGCAGCTGCTCACCAAGGCACCTGCACTGAATGCATTCAGTAACAGCTCTGTGCATGCAAACAAGAAAAGAATGAGGGAAAAGAACTGGAATATGGGGAAGAACATAAGAAAAGAGTTAATACTCTACTAGAATTTTAGATGTGTGGCTAAACTTGATTCGTATTTAGCTCAATGAACTACACACTCTTTAGAGGTCAGTCTTCACATTTCCACAAGTATTATGAAATTTGTTTACATTATGATAAAAATATTTAAATTTTTCACATATAAATGCAATTCCCATTGTGGTGTTTTGAAACAGACAATAAGAAGTTAGAAAAATGTGGGTATCTGTCAACACATAATGATTTCTTCAATTTTTATTATATGCATACCAGGAAAAAAACTAATTCTGACTAAAATTTAGATAGAAAACATTGTGTGATTACATAAGAATTGATGAATTTTGGTACTATTGAAGAAAATGCTTCAAGTTTTCTAAGGATAAGAAGGTGTTTGCAGAAAATGGAGCAAACTATCTATTTCTTTGGTTTGTTTGTTTGTTTATTTCTGTCTTTCAAAACAGTCAAATGTTTCAAAGTGATGAGCTTGGGAGCATATCTAACAGAAAATGCTGAAATACTAGAATTTCTTTGCATATTTATTGCTAGCTTATTTTATGAGCTTACTACCTTCCATGTGTAGGTATGGAAGCTTTTGGACATATATTACAAATCACCACTGCTACTCTATTTCTCATGGCCGTTTTTGATGGAGGGAATGCAACCAAAATAGTACTCAAACTGCTACCTGGAAGTAAGGGAAGATTCTTACTGATAATACTTTTCGTCTCACAAGCTACTTCCTCTTCTCTGCAATGGCAACCTGTCATATTAGGATCAAATTCCCACATAATCTATTGACCAGCACAAAAGAGGAGATTTAATAGTTGGTTCCATGTTAACCAGCAAGACAAACCTGATAAGAGCACAAAATAGTTTGAAGAAAAACAATATGTCAAGTAAAACGTAACTAATGCAATTAGACTGATTAATACCGTCAACTATTACTATTTCTTTCAGCAATGTCTGTTCTTTCATGACTTATAATGATCAATGATCTTCAAATTTTTGATTGATTTTAATTAAGTCTCCTTATCTTGCCTCAGCAATGTAAGAGTTGATTTGGCAAAATCTTAGTTTTCCAGTGCAGATTTTCCCTACTCTAGTTATTTTCTTTCTTAGTGCTTGTTTCTCTCCTAGACTGGATTTCTTGTAGCCACCTGCAGTTCCTCAGGCTACTTTTGCAATGAAATCCAGAGGTGTGATGGCAACACATTTATCGATAACTGATCTAGCTTTAACCTCACTAGTTTGCTTAATGAGAGGAATGAAATTGCAATGTGTATTCAATAGTGGATGTCCTTGCAAAGGCAGTTCTGCTTCTGTGAGTAATCAGATAGATTACAGCTGCATTGAATATAATCCACCTCTGCTGCAGTCACAACAGCAAAGATATATCAATAGTTTATGTAGACATAACTAAACAAATAGACAATTAATATGGTATAAAAAAGTTTAGGAGTAGCTTCAGAAATATTTTTTAATCTGCATCATGGTGGATGCTGTCAAAGAAATCAATAGCTTAGTGCAGGTAAATGAAACTAAGAGATTGAAATTAGACAAATAGAATGAAAAGTTGATTTCAATGACATTGTACTCATGAAGTTCTGATAAAAACTTACATCAATATACTGTAGGTTGACATGTAAGGAGTATGATTTCTATACATGGAGAATAATAAACTTTTGTCAATAATGTTATTCATTATTTTTATTACAAAACGAAGGTCATATGGCCAAACAATACAGACAAACATTGTTTAAAGTACTCTAATCAGGTGCCTCTTTGTGTATATGTATTTTCATTTTACAGGGAAAAGTTGCTGTCCCAGGAAGATTTTGCTAGACTTCCAAACTGAACTCATGCAAATTGGAAAAAAACATCTGCAGCTATGTTAAATTAAAGTGCAGGAATTCTTTTTTGCAATCTACTGAACTGATTGTTCCCTTTTCATCTTGAAATTTGCAATACAGTTTAGTAGTTTCTTTGTTGTATGACTGATTGTACACTGCCCATTTCAAATTTAGTGAATGAGAGTCATTCACTTAAATGCACAAAATATGCTGGGAATTTCTGTGTGCTCTGGAACTGGAATGCATAGTATGTATAGTCCTTTAATTCAGAGTCCAGTTCAGTCTGGAAAAAAAACCCAAACAGCTTGACAGATGAAATATAAATATTAGCATGATTATATCTACATACACAATTACTGTTGTTTTTATGGGAGGAAGATAAATATAGCCTTCTAGTGTTCCTTGTACTCTTCTTTGAGAAGCTCCTGGAACTTTCCTCTGAAGTGACATTGCAATTCCCAGGACTTATAGCCTAGAAATTGTGTCTATGGCAGCTTTAACATTTATTTTTATAGATATCTCTACTGAGTATTAAAATATGCCTCATGAAACTGCTTCTTCACATCTGCTGAAATATATACATCCTGGAAAGTTCCTTTCATAATTACCAGAGAGAACCCTTTTACAAGTTAAAATAGTCAAATTCTCTATCTGCATAAAAAACAGACCCTCAAAGCTTGTCCTTTTGTAACATGTACTAATGATCTTCAGATTTGTTATGGTGTAATTTGTTTAATACACAGGAAAAGTAGATTTAAGTTTTTAAGATGCAAGTTGTAAGTTGAAATTGCAACTTAAAATGTTATAAAATAAGAAGGCATTTCTCAATTCTTCTTTATTCAAAAATTTGAGGAATTCTATTGTATATTAAAGCATTCTATAGTCTTTTTATTTTTCTAGTGCTACATAAGTACTGATTCAAAAAGACAGTACTAGTGTCTTTCCATTGGTTTTTGCTACATTCTCCACATTATTTACATGGTTGGTTCTACAGATGCTCAAAAAATGTTGATTGCAGAGATTCCAAGGTTAGTAGCAACCTCAATAAAACACAAATAAATGGAAGAATTATATGCCACAGATATGTATATCTTAAATTGTTCGTAATCTGAAATTTAGAGTATGAGTAGTTTCTTAGAGTTTCTAAGTGTTTTTTAGCTGCTTTATGAAGAACACATGATATTTAAATATTTCCCTTTACAGATATTTCCTGTTTTCTATATACAAGATGATTGTGGTGACATAATAGTAATGATGTGACAAAATGGCAGGAAATATATTTGAGATCTTTTTTAAGAAGTATTTAACTGTAGACAATATACAAATGAAATGAGAGAACATGCAATATATGCAATATAATGGGTAAGATTTCTATGCCTTTATATATAAAGTGGAAGTAAAGTTAGAATGTTACCGCTGTAGGTGAAAAGCTGTGTAAAGCTTTGCAGAATTATATTCAGAGCTGAAACTGGATACATTGACTCAGAAGCTCTAGAGCAAAGTTTGTCTTCATTCTAAGGAGCTGATCTATTATAGTTTCAAGTTATGAATATCAGGATTTAGACATTTAAAGAGCAATTTCAAGAAGTTGAAAAGCATAAAAAATCTTCAGTATCAAATGTTTTCTATGTCGTGCGGGCAAGAGAGTATTAAAGATTCAGCAGAAATTATGCTGACATCAGCACTGAGGATTGTGATGGGTATGGTAGGTTAGGTAGATGCACCTGACTGATCTGTAATACTCATTTGAGATTAGCCAAATCAACTGTTTTGTTAAAAGAGTTTTATGAGAAGTGATTTTAAGGGTGGCCCCTTATTGGACTTGAGTAAGTTTTAGGCTTTAAGAGGAGGGAGAAAAATTGTGGTTTTGTTCTTAGATATTCAGACCTGAAGACTTGCATGGTTCAATTCGTTAGAAAGATCATTTTGCACTTCAACATTATGGACACTCCGATTATTTAAGAATGTTTTACCACCAGAGTAGGCTTGGAACAGTCCCTGCAATGCATAGATGCAGCAAGGAGAGCCATTATATTGAAGTGAGATGCTAACTATAAAAAAGCACTAGTTTCATGATGTCCCTGAAAATGAATCAGCATCCAGATGCACTAGATTTGAAGTGTGGCAGTCATGTGAATATTTGCTCAGTAGTCTCATATTACTGAAGTATAGAGTCAGTTAATATACTGCAAAGAGTTTTTATTTTTCTGAGTTTGTTTGGATATATATACTGCTCTGAGCTATTGGAGCTCTAAAAAATTTTAAACCAAATGGATGTGAGACCTATAAGTAGTTGTCATCTCAAAGTTAGTGCATCATCAAATCATTGCAAGTTTTTTTCAAAGAGTTTCTCCATTGATATTGCTGACTTAAGCTTCAGTTAAGAGTATTGGTCTTCAATAATTCAAAGAGCCAGTAGTAGTTACATAATTGCTTACAGAGGGAGACAACAATTCAGAGAATCCAAGGTTGAGAAACAGAAGTATATTTAATTAAGAGTTCTGTTTTCTGCTGACATAGTTTCTGAAGGTCAAAACACAATTGAAGCTTCCTTTTGTTATTGAACTAAAATATTAGATCACACACACTAGTAATAAGAACTGTCACTATGAGAATCACTCCAAAAGAGTTGTTAAATGTTCTCTTTTATCAACAGTTAATCAAAACAGGAAGCTAGTGAGTGTGGCTAGTTTTAGATATGTCTTTTTTAAGGGTTATATTGAGAGCTTTTTTTCCTTTCCCAAATCTCAAATTATCTGCGTCAAGTAATTTAGAAAACACCAATGACAATTTCTTTTTTTTTTTGACTGCAGCCATACTTCAGAATGTGTTAGTATTATTAAATGAATGATAAAATTTTTGTAATAACACTGTTTATAGTATAGTGAATTTAGTGACACAGTATTTAAAAAGTGATAGTTAATAATTTCCAAGTGTCAGCACTGACAATCAGATGATATCTGTGTAGTTCCTGTGTAGTTGTTGGTAGACTTTTGGAAGAAAGGTTTGTAATGCCCATTGCACTGAGCAGGGAAGATTTTACTCTGGGCAGTGTGCAGGAGAAATGAAAAAATTCTCATGAGGTCAATAACAAACAATTTTTGTTCGCAAATGTTAGAGCATCCAGACAGAATAAGGCACTTGGAAAACTCTCACCTATAGAATAACCAGTCAGAGTAACGCTTTTAGCAAGGCATTGACTGGATTTTTTGGTCTGGCTTGCAATGTATTTCTAGAAGAGGAAAGTAAGAAAATAAAGGGAAAGGAAAACAGAGAAAAAGGGAAAGAGAGAGGTAGACAGTAACCACTGTATAATCCACTGTGGTCTCAGCAGATTTTAAATCCAGGGTAGAGGAGCATGGCACATGTCATTCATCTTGCCATCCTTTTATTGGTTCTGACCCTCTGGGCTCCTTCCCCAAGTGGGCCTATGCTAATTCCAGCATCAAAATCTTATCCCTGCACTTTGCACAGTGTCAGAATTAACTAAATCTGCTGAATCTGAGGGCTGCTGATAAAACTAAAAGACAGATAGATATTGGGAATATTTTTCGTTTCATGAATTTGGGTGAAAACTGGAGCAAAAGGATGTAGTCAGGTAAGAACACAGATCCATCAAATCTGAGTCACAAAAACCAGACTCTCATATTTTTACTTATTCCTGTTGTTGTTGTTATTATTATTATTAACAAATTTCCCTTATAGAATCATAGGGATGGATATCCCAGATACTTATAAAAGTTGTAAACTGCCATTTTAAGGTATTTCTTTTCTTTTTCTTCTTGTTTCCATACTCACATAAATTATCAAAGAATGCAGAGACAGCAGTTATCAAATAAAAAAAAAAGAAGCTGTGTTTTATTTAATTCTTTTTTATTTTATTCTGGCCATGTAGGTGAAGAATTCTTTATGAATGTAATTGAATGTAATTTAGGGTAAGGCATGTCTTTTCTTTATATAATCAATCCCACAATCTAAAACAAATGCACATATTTAGCCAATTGAATGCAAAGTGTTTGCTAGGTCAGCTTGTGTCGGCATTGTTATTGCTTCTCTGTAGAAGAAAAAAATCTTTACTAAATATATAGTTATGCAGAAATCTAACATCCAGCTGTGGATGCATCAAGATGAATTTTATTCAAACACCTGTTTCTTGCCATCCTATGCATGTACACACATGGATGAAGCTTTTGAAGGTACAAAATGATTTTCACATACACTGTTGTTAAAGTTTTTACCTCGAGAAAGTATAAATTTGAAATAGTAACTATGAGTAATAAGTAGTTGTTTGGTTTTTTTTACCTCTGAGATTTCCTGGAAATAATATCTTATGCAGAGCACTTGAATTTTGATGGTTTTATATGTATAATCAACTACTGGCAATGTAATTTGCCAAATAACCTTGGGTTAGATTCCGGTTTTAGTAGTTTATAAAAATTATTGGCTTTGGTGTCACCATGTTTTTGCATCTACTCTCTGTTGAAAGATGAAATTACAAAAAAAATGGTACTGTAAATTTCTGTGGCTGATTATGCAATTCCATTGTCTGTTAATTGAAGCTAAAAGTGCTGAAAAAACTCACAAAAATTGAAACTGCAAAGTAATTATGGTTCTGTAAGAGACATTATGTTACACCTAGCACTACACATATGTAAACATGGCAAAATAAAATGGAAGTTAGCTGAGAATGTGTTGTTAAATTTTTTTGCATATCTCTGAGCTAAAGGAAAAAGACAGAGCACGCCGAAGAAATATTAGTCACAATAGATAATTTTTGTAATCTATACGGCTTTGTAATAGAAATGGTGGTGCTTCCTTAAGATATGGAATAAACTTTGTCTTTGCTGTCATGAAGTATTTTCCAGTGCTCTTTCTTCATAGAATTTATTTATATGACCTAACAATGTTAAATAGTGGAAAGACAGAAAACTTAATAAAAAATTTGAGAGCAAGACTTATTACAGCTCATACCTGACTCAGGTTTATATTGTGAATATTCTCCCGTGCCTCTTACTGTAATTCTAAAGCCAGTAAGGCTGCAGTGTTGTGCACTGGTTTACAGCTACATCCTGGGGAGATAGCAGAAATCAAAGAGAAAAGAGAGATAAGAGACTTACAGTAAAGAATATAACATCTTTTCTGTGTCAATCCCAAGATAGCATTATTTTTGTATTATTCACATCATATGATTGTTGCATGTTGTATGGCTGGTAGCATATCACTCCTTCCTCCCTCTAAAATGGTGCTGTTACTCTTGGCTTTCTTAAAATTTTTTCACCTGTGCCACGAGCAAAGTCTGGCTTTCTAAAGAAGATACAAAAGATAAAGAAAATACAAAGGACCAACATTGCCTGTAAGGGTTTAATTTTTGTGAGGAATTTGTAAGTGGTTACATTAGTAGTGAAACTTAAACACCTATATGAAGTGACCGTTGCTGATGTAAATGATCTAGAATTTTTGGAAAAAAATTATTACTGAAACAGTAAAAGGTGCTTGAGTCCTGATTACTGAAGTTTTTGGCTATTAATATTGCTTTCTATAGGACAGAAAAATTAAATTGGCTTCATTAAGAAATTTTAAATGGAGAAATGTGAGGCATTAATTCATAACTCAGTAATTATTTTCTTAATTGTGTGAACAGATTTTGCATGAAAATCTCAAATAATCCAGTAATTATTGATTAGTAATAAACCCAACAATTTAGCTTTCTCTCTGGCCCTTGACAGAGTTCAGTCCAATTTATAATAAGTAAATAAGTGAAGTTTCTACCCTCAGTATCCCATATTCATAAATTGTAACAAAAGGAGGTCAGCATTCTCTTGTCTATAGAAGGATTTTCACACGTATGGAACTAGAATATATCAAGTGAGTCTTGAAGTAGGTATTTGTAATACTAAGAGTCAAGTTCAAATATATGCTTATTTTGAATCAGTTTTTCTGGATAGAGACCCAAATTTGGGGGATTTTGGATTTTCTTTTTATTGATGGTATTCCATTATATAGGGACTCTTGACAATTGGAATTGCGAAACTTTATATCAAGGAGGATTTTACAATGAATACTGCAAGACTTGAATGAATACTAAAAGTCTTTGTGTCAGTTTTCTGAGAGGAACATTCATTTGAGGCTTCATCAGAATGCAATTTAATTATCTCTATTTATTCATAACCTCAAATACAGTTCAAGACATAAAAAAAAATTTATGTGCTGAAGGCTTACTAAACACATTCAAAAAGGCCAAAGTGGAAACAAAAACTATTTTGACTTCTGGAAAGAGAGGTTGCCTAGTTTTGCATCTCATGTTCATTTGGTACAGTAGCTAAAAAATGTCTTCAATTTTGATATATTGACAAAGGCTGAAAACTAACTCATTTTCAGCTATTTATACATTCCTTAGGTGTACAATTTTATTGTGTTTAAAATTTAGACTACACTTTAAGAAAAAACTAATAGTATTTCAAATATAGAAATGACAGCCCTTGGATTTTATAGAGTTTTTTGTTTTAATTTCTTTTCTGTATATTGTGCAAGTTCAGTAGGCCACCTGAGGCACCCTGAATGGAGAATATTTAACTATGAAATACATTAAAGCCAACAGAAAGTAATAATGGCTTACAAACTTGACAAAGTATAGCTGTGAGTAAATACACTCTGAAATAAAAAGATCAGAGCTCATTAATAAAGACTTTTTTTCAGCATTACGATGCTGAAGGCAGTAGAGTTAACATTAGAATTCTATTAATGTAACAGGATAATTAATTAAGACAATGATTTAAAAAGCATGGCTATAATGTTTTGTTCAGGAGAAAAAAAATGTAGAGGAATTGTTCTAACTTTACTCCCTGAAAACTACATAGTTGATCACTGTTGAAGGTTTCATGGAGTTGCTCTCCAAAATGGTATTATAACTGGGTTAAAGTCTGCATTGATTTGTATAATTTATAAAACCAAAAGCAATAATTACTTAAAAATTTTAAATTGTTTATTAGGAACAGAAAAGAGCTTTATAAACTAGATAGATAGATTAAGCCAATTTCAAAAAGACAAACTTTTTAAAAATGGTAATACTACTCAACTGAATTCAGCTGAGGCTCTAAGTAAGAGCAAGAGAAAACTAAAGAAATAAATTTCTTTAGAAAATATAAAAGACTTTGCACAGTCATATTTTCTGGAGTGTGAATGATAAAAACTTTAACAAACCAAGAAGAATTTTGATTTTCAGTGTTCCATCAAAACAAGCGTTCCAACCCCAATGTGTAAGTGTTACATGTACAATTCAAAATAGCACACACTTTCCAATAACTAATTCTCCTTTTTGTGTTTGCATACTCATTTCTTCTTAAAAATTTCGTCACATATAAACATAAGATACAATTTAGTCTGAAAGACCTGACAAGATGGTGGCATGAATCCATACTGGTGATTCAAGCAATACTTAAGGTTGTGTTTCTTCTATTTGCTTACTTACTGTTACAACTATATTACATATACAACTATGACCACTCTTTTTTTGTCATCATATATTTTATATATATATATAATAGACCTTTGGGTTCTGTGTCTAAGACATTTATGAAAACCTTGAAGAAAAGTGGCCCTAAAATGGAGCCCTGTGGAACCCCATCAGTGACAGGTCCCCAGTCTGATGTCACCCTGTTCACTATAATCCCTTGCACCCAACCCATGAGCCAGTCGTTGACCCATCACATGATGTGTTTATCCAGCTGTGTGCTGGACATTTTCTCCAAAAGGATCCTGTTAGAGGCAATATTGAAATCTTCACTGAAATCAAAAAAGTTTGTATCAAACCACTTCCCTTGAACAACGAGCTGGATAAGCTTGTCATAAAAGGAAATCAGGTTTGATAAGCAGGACTTTCATCTCATGAAACTCTGCTGGTTGTGACTGATGACTGCATTGTACTTCAGGTGTTTTTAATATTTCCCAGAATAGTCTTCTTCACAATTCTACTAGGCACTGAAGTGACAGCCTGCAGTTTCCAGGATCATCGCTCTTACCCTTCTTGAAAACTGGGACAATGTTAGCCAGCTTCCAGTTGACTGAGACCTTTCCAGATTCCCAAGGCCATTCAAAAATTGTTGAGAGAGGTCTTGGGATGACATCAGCCAGTTCTCTGAATATTCTCAGATGAATCCCATCAATCCCCATAGACTTAGAGGGATCCAGCTGGAGCACTAGATTATGAACAAGTTCAGGGTTGACTGGAAATTTATCACTCCCATTTATCGCAGACATCATCCTCCAGCTCAGGGCCCTAGTATCCCAGAGTCCATCATCTGTGTTGTAGAAGGAGGCAAATAAAGTGTTAAACATCTCTGCCTTGTATACACCCTTATTTGTGAGGTGACCGTCCTCATGAGTTGATTTTAATCCTGTACTGCCTTTTGTTATCAATGCATTTTAAAAAGCTCTTTTTATTGCTTCTCACAGTACTGACCAGTTTCAACTCTAATTGGTCTTTGGCTAGACAAATTTTCTCCATACAGTGGCAAGCAGCATCTCTGTATTCTTCTTACATCACCTGACCTTGCTTCCACTGGGCATATACCTTCTTTTTTAACCTTAGCTCCGGTTTGGAATTGCCTGCTCCTTGGCCTTAGGAGGTGTTGCTTAAAAAGTGATCAAAATTTATGAACCTTGGCACTTTAAAAAGCATTTTCCCAGGAGACCTCACAAACTAGTTACCTGAGCAGCCTGAATCCTGATCTTATGTCCAGAGTTGAGGTTTTGTTGACGTTTTTCCTCCTGTCAACAGAAATTTTAACTCAATGGCTTTGTGTTCAGTGCGGCCAAGACAGCCATCAACTACCACTCATGAGACACTCTGTTAACAAGCAACAAATCAAGGAGGGTATCTTTCCTGTGCCAGCTCCCTCACTACCTGCATTATGAAGTTATCATCCATGTTTTTTAAGAATCTTCTGGACCGTATTGTGCCAGCTGTGTGGTGTTCCCAGTTGGCATCTAGCATGCTGAAGTCCCACATAAGGACCAGGGCAGTTGATTTGAAGGTATCCCTTAGTTCATTGAAGAATAATTTATTGGTATTATCGTCCTGGCTAGGTGGTCCTTAATAGACTCCCATGGTGACACCCTCACTATTTTTTTGTTCCTTAATCTTTAACCAGAATCTGTCAACCATGCCATTGCCAGCTGCAAGCTCCATACATACTAGTACTCCTTTACATACAATGCCACCTTCTCCACCTTACCTGTGCTGCCTATCCCTCCTAAACCACCTGTAACCATCCACCACCTTAGGCAATACCCCAGGTGTTCCTTCTTCTAACTCATCATTTTCCTGGTCCTCAGTTTCCAGACCCTCATACCTCCTCCATAGGGGTACCTGAGAACAGGAGCAAATTCACCTGGCATCCTGAGCACGGACCTACCTCAATTCCCTCCCTGACTCTTATATCCACTCCTGCCTGTTGGGAAGACAGTAAGGGATCATTCACTTCCTGAGGTGCAGCCAACTGGTATGCCTGCATTTCCATCTCCTCGTTAAGTAGTACCACCAGTAGGATCAACCCACCTATTTGATTGTACCTTTTCCTTATCAGAACTTGCAAATAGATTTCATTTTTGTCAAAAAAATGAAATAAACATAAATTTATCTAAGCATCTAAAACCTTACCCTGAATTTCAGAATTCTTAGCAGTGAAAAATGCTTCATGTGTTCCTGCTGATGTAATATTCATGGAGTTTTGAAGCATTTTCATTTATGTAGTTTGATTTTGTTTATATAGTGTAGCTTATTCTTGAAATATGGAGTTATTATATCCATTGTATCATATTTTGAGAGTATTTAGTTAATGTTAAGAATTAATGCTAAGACCTTAGATCCTCATGTCTTCTTTGTATTTCAACATTTCTTACATATTTTAAGCCTGAGGAGCAAAGAGAATTAAAAACCATACAGGGTCTGAGACATAATTAAGGATAAAAGATTTACAATTGCTATTGAACTTCAGATGAAAGATGTAATATTTAGCATATTTACTTTATATAAATCCTCTGAACCTTTCCCACTGAAGTTCTCGTTGGAAATACAAAGAAATGAAGAGAATTAAGGTAGGATGAAAGCACAAGAGGGACAAAGAGAATTCTTTACTGCCAATCTAAGCTACTCTTCTTTGTTAACAGCTCTGGCTGGGATGGAGCTAATTTTTCATATAGCAGCCCTCACAAGTCTGTGCTTTGCATTGGTAGCTAGAAACAGGCTGATAACACACCAGTGTTTTGGCAACTGAAGAGCTGTGCTGGCACACAGCCTCAAGGCTGCGTTTTCAACATTCCCACCTCCAAATGCCAGTAGGGTTTGGTTGTTTGGTTTTTACGAGGGGATGGGGTTTCTTTTGTTTTGTTTTTAGTGAAACTTCCTTTTTTCTTACCCACATTTTTTTTCAACTTGTTTTCTTTCCCCTTGTTCCGCTGAGAAAGCAGTTTGCGAGCAGTTTGGTGGGCACCTGGTGGCCAGCCAAAGTCAAAACACCACAGCTGGGCAATCTAAAAGCATCAGAAAGTTTTAGTTTAGAAATAAAGCAATAATCCTTCTCAAGAATCTGTTATAGAACATATTTATTCTGAATTAATACAAGGCTATTTTTAAATAAAACACTTAAAACTAAATGTGAAATGTACCTATTTTCCTTTTTTTTGTATAGTAGAAAACAAGACGGCTGTGTAGGCTACACCCAGCTTTAAAATTTTTCTTTCAGTGCTGAGATTTTACTTTTAACCATTGTTTTTCTGTGTGCATAAATACAATATCTAACCACTCAGGTGAAGAAGTTCTTATCCACAAATAATTTTTTAAAATAGCTCACCTTCTTTGACATATGGTGCTTATACAATACCATTTTTCAAAAGAACAGATAAACAGAAGTTTTTCAAAATAGAAATACAATCACAGATAATGACATAAAGTAGCCTAGCAAGCTGATTCTTATTCAAGCTGTATTTTGACAATATGTCTTACCTATTTACCTGCAGGTCTCTTCAGTCAGAGGAAAAGTCATCTTTGAAAGGTGATTGATGTGTAGGTTACTAAAATTATAAGTGTTGTTTGTATAGATGTGTTATTAACTTCTACTGGCTGCCTTTTTTCATTGTTCAATATTCTCCCACGAAAAGTACCCTAGAAGATGTCCACCTTTTAAATACATGATGGATGTTCCATAAATATGTTAGTATGGATGAATCAACAGCTGTTAGGCAAAAAAATGAGATAAACATTTATTTCATACACCAGACAGTTGTCAAGCAATATTAATATCCTTTAGTCAATAGAAGAGTGCAAAACAGCTGCTGAAAGGACTATGATAAACAGATGGCAAGAGCAGTCAAGTCAAGCTGGTATTGACTTAATCCACTTTATACAATTTCTCAAGTTGCATCCCTTGGGAAGGACTTGTACTGGAAAATAAGTTCAATTTAAACTTTCTCCTTTACAACAATAGCGTATGACAGCCTACAGGAAGTGTCCCTATACCTTTTGATTTGGGTGCACTGCATGAATAAAATTAATGGACCAATAATTGTATCAGGCAGGAAGTGGCTGAAAATTCATTCCTTACACATACTGTGAGACTACATAAGACTCCTGAGGGCCTATGTTTTTGGAGAACAATAATGTATGTTTGGCTACTTTGAAAAAAACCATGTTTATCTGATTTGGTTTTGGTTTTTTTTACAAAGTGTAAGCTCTTGTATTTCCACGGCACTGTTAAAATGGAAGTTTCAGACTAAGAACTGGTCCTTTCCTAAACGCTGGGGGCTTGAAATTCATATGTCTTAGAGAAGATCTTATTAGCATGCAGCATTTGTTGCTCAAGGCTCATTGACCAGCTTTCCTTTTCCATAAAAATATAATGCCAGATTCTACAGTAATTTTCATTTACTCCCCAGGTAAACTTTTGAATGATCTCTGTAAAACCAATTTGAATAACATCTGTTTCTCCTCCCAGTTTGGCTAGATGCTGACTGAAATACGGAAGAAATTTAAAACAGTATGTTGAATTACATTTCCCAAACAGTTGTTTCTTTTGACTGGAATCAGCAATCATGGTTTTTTAAACTGAAGGTAGACATAGAGGTTTTACAGTTTTTATTCCAATAAAATATAAATTAGTGAGGCTAGTCTTTGTAAAAAATGTGTTTTACATATTCCAACAATAATAAAACAATATACTTTGAATTACCTGGCAATATCCTTAGGTTAGGCCTTGATTGCTTTCATTTTCAAAAGATAAATAAGATTCTTAAAGAAAAGGACTTCTGTACTACAGCATCACCATTAATTACTTACTAAAAAACATTTAGCCCTCATGCTATGTTTCTGTCAGCTACTTTAGTTATATTTTAGGCTTTTTAACTGCAACTTTAAATTTTACTTATTTTATTTTAACCAGTTGCATGAAAAAAGTTACTTATTTAAATATAGTTTCACTAATACAATTAGTTTGCATTGCCAATTTATAGTTTGGATATTGAATTAAAAATAATCCAACTAATTTGATATTCATTGTATGGAAGATATGTAAAATAAGATCATAGGGCTAAGATTCTTACACTGATTATTATTTTACACTCCCAGAAGCACAGCAAATTTCAGCAACATTATTCAACAATAACATACAGATGTAAGGATCTATTCAGGATACATTACTAGGAGGCAATCCATTTCTGTAAACATGTCCATGCAATACTGTTTTAAGTGTCCTAGGACATATGAGATTCTTTCACAGGATTTTAAGACATGATTTGAGCCTGTGATCTTCTGAGTCACCAGTCTAACTGAAGAAGGGTGATCCTTATTTTTCTGAACTGCCACTGGATTCCTCTCCTCTGGAACTGAGTTCCACTCCAAAGTCTCGTATAAACTCTGAAAACAAAATGTCTCCATATTTTAATGTATAGTATCATTGTACAAGAGAAGAAAAGAAACAAAGAAACAAAAAACCACCAACAAAACACACAAAACCCCCCCAACACATAAAAAAAATCCCCCCAAACCCACAAAAACAAATAAAACCAAAACAACAACAAAACCAAACAAAGAAACCCGAACAAAACAAAACAGAAACCAAAAAATTTCCACCAAACTCAACCAAACTCCCAAACGAAACCGCAAAGAAAACCCACAAAATTAATCAAATTTTGGCTACATATCTTTTTAAATCACAACATAGTTTTGAAACTAGATGTTTACCTCTCACTTAGATCCATCTCTAATATTTTCCAACACTACTTGGTATACTGTTAAATCAGTAAGTGTCAGTGTTATCTTGCAGTATGATATGGAATTTGCCTTCTTGAATCAAATCATTGACTTGGAAGCTGCCACATTAACAGTGAAATTTGTGAATGTACTACTTTACCAAAATTCCTACACAATTTAAGTTTCTTTCATATAATTTCAGCAATTATAAACTCTTTAAAAATGAAAACATCAAAAATAAAGAGCCATTGTAAGGTTAAAGATCTTCTGTGTTGTATTCGAAATTGTTAATGTGATTGTCTTAAAAATTTTTGTTCCTCTGAGAGCCCTCTATAACTGTACACATTATTATTCATTCTGTAATGTCAAATAAAACAAAAATGTGTTAAGTTCTGGATAGTAATTGTGTTTTTTTAAGGCATCCATTATTTCTCAGATAGCTAATAGGGGTGGTTTTTATATGGGTTTTTTTTTTAATATCCACCAAGAGAAGTTGATGTGGGTTGGAAAGGCGATCAATTTTGTCCTGCTTTTGCTAATGAGTCTAACAGTCCAAAGTCTAAGAGAGAAAAAAAGATTCGTAGTAATCACATTATAAGAATCTCACTTTTTAAATCCCTTGAAATTATCACTTAGTAACATTTACCTTTCTCTTAGAGGCAAGAATCACAGGTGGATTTTTGTCTGTTCTCTCACCAACTTTATTTAATGGCCCCTGATCATATAGGGATGGTTTTTCTGTCATTTTACAAATAAAATACTTTCCTTCTCAGATAAGACATTGAAATATAAGACTGAGTTTCAACTCAGAGAACCTATTTCACATACATAAGTTCAGCACAATATCAGTGAGAGCAGATCTCCGTGTTTGGTATTAATAATCTAGCAGTATCATGATTTAAATCTTTCTTAGTTAAAGAAAGCAACAATTTAAAACCACAAAAGTTGCTGGAGTTTTTTATTTGGGGTTTTTTGGTTTTTGGTTTTTTTTGTTTGTTTGTTTTGTTGTTTTTTTTTTTTAATTGGTTGGTTTGGTTTTTTTTTTTGTTGTTTTGGTGAGTTTGTGGTTTTTTGAGGGGGGTGTTGGAGTTTGGGGTTTTTTTTCCTCATATGCCGCAACCAGTATTGGAGTTGTTCAAATGTTTATTCCATTTTTTGGTCTGCATGTAATTCCTCTTTCTCAGCTTTGAAAAATCTTTTACTTACTTGCATGATGATGACACTGTCTTGTTGCTATCTGATAAGGGGACTAGCAAGATTAACACTATTCTTCATGCTGAACTAACAGAAAGTAACAAAGTGACTTCATGAAAATGGAGCTAATACTCAATTTAGATAAGACTTCTGGGATATTGTTCACTCCTTGACCTCTGCCAAGGAGGAAGCTTTTCAGATTAACTCAGACAAGAACACACAGCAACACAACAGATATTAGTAAACATCTTCCAGTATCATATCTGGCCTGTTTTATTCCTTTATCTAATGTCAAGACAGCAGTAAAAATGACAGTACATGTTTATACAGATGTTAGCTATATAGAGTTAATCTTTTCCACATTTGTTTCTTCTTTTTTTTTAACTCACTGGCTTTAGAAGATTTTCCTATCTTTCTATAGTTAGATTTTAATCTTTTTTATGTGCACTTGTTCCTAAGGCAGAGTTAGTGTCAAATTTCCCTATATTTATTTCCTATGTACATGTTTGCACTGTATAAAAAGGGTTGTTTCTTCCAGACAGAGCAACCAATGGTATATAAAACTTTTTATTGACTTATTATTTTTGTGTCTAGATTATTTGGATAAAAACCGTGTGGACTTAATAGTAGTTTTTCTAGAATAGTAGTCCTGTTGGCACTGTAGGTAGTCTTACAATTCCATTTTTTGGGGGGTGAAATGATGGTAGCATGGAACATATGTATAAAATGTGAAAGTCATAAAAAATTTAGAAAAAAAATCTTACCATTTTTAAGCCATTTATCATATATGAAACAGTCAAGTCTGTATGTTAATTTGAATTCTTTCTGATCTTTCCCAAATCTTATCAAACTTTTTTTTGAACATCTGAATTGATCAAATTAACTGAGAAACTTTGTGAAAGGAAAGCTTAATTCAGAAAAGCTTGTGTTAAGAATCTAGAGTTCTGGGTTTTTCCTGGAGTGTGACTCTTACCTAATTTTGTAAACACAACTTTCAATAACCTTGAAAGAGAAAATAAGTAATAATTACCCATTCATCAGTGAGAGTATTTGAATTATGTTTTACACTTAAATTGGGACTAAAGCAGAATAATTTCTTTACCATGGGTGTCATGACACATGAACTGACAGTAGTAACATTGCAGGAGCATGCTCTTAGCCTCCGGATATTATTAGCCAGTTGAGCCCTCCACTAAATTTTTCCTGTATATCACCTGACAAGCACTAACCTCTTAGTTTATGGTCTGTTTTTCTTATATCTAATACAAACTCGTGACTCAAAAAATCTGAGAACTTCTATTTTTATGGTGTAGATGAAGTACTGCGACAAAATTCCCAACAAAAACCAAAATAAAACTCCTCTTGAATATGCAATATAACTCACTAAGAAGATTCAGAGACAGAAATAAATGTGAAATAACTATAAAGAACATGATGAAGACCATTTATTGCAACTGCACAACTATGCATTCTGCTAGACATACACATTATATACATACACATATAGCAATATTGTGTGTAACTTACACAGTACAAGGACAGCATATTTCAGATACAGCATCCAGTAAGAAGACACAGACTGCTATAGAAAACACATCAGGAAAACATAAAAGAAATAGTCAAATGTTTCAGAACTGCTGGAAAAGCGACTCAAAGAGCACTAGTTACCGAACCAATATAATAGGTTACCTGTGTCAAATAAATGACACTAATGAGATGTATTTATATTTACTCACATAGTAAAATACTTAGGCTTGCCTTGAATAAAATTAATAATTCTTGCATTAAACCTAGAAATGAAGCTTCTTTTTTCAGTTCTTTTTTTCTTCTCCTCTGCTAGGATGTGCCCTGTTTAGTTTAAGTCATCCTATTTAATCTGCACACCCATCAGCTTGCCTGGACAGCCCAAATGCACTGGCACCTCTCAAAGGCTATAAGCAAAAAGAAAGAACAGCTGCTAGCAGGCTTCTGTAAGATAATAAATCAGCAACAGGTGCTCTAGGCATTCAGGAAGACTGGAGATCAGGTTGCAAATGAAATACATCTAGGAGGAAAACAGAAGAAATAAAGAAAGCTGTTTGTAAGACAACATGAAGAAACTGCATTTGATTTTGGCTCCTGTGGAACTAAAATTGGCAAAGGGATGAAAATCAACACAGCTAATGAGTAAAGCTGTAGGGAGTCCAGCTAAAAAAAAAAAAAAAAAACAACCAAAAAACCAAAAACCCAAGCAAAAAAAGGACTACATTTACCCCTTTATTCATCAGAATACTGAAAAAATTAAAATGCTCACTAAGAAAAGTAGACAACTTTTGCATTTTCCAGCTAAGAGCCAAAGAAAAAGATGGTGAAACCAAACCTAGTTTAAACTAAAACCGAGAAACACTGGTATTTCTAATAGGTTTCAGAAAATTCATATTATTTGGACTGCAGTGTTATAGTAATGTTTTGGTTTTTCTCCTTACCTTCCTTCTCTCCACAATGAAAGGGTAGCTCATGAATGTATGCCACTACTATATTTCTTCAGATTTTCTTTTCTTTTGGTCTCTTCTGGCAATCTCTGTGCATGTAAAATGAGGCTGAAATCAAAGCAGAAAGGAGACAATGGATGTAATAGATTTTTAAAAACATCAGACCTGGAAAATTATTTTTTAATTTGATACTTTTTTCACAGTTATTTCATCTTTCTTTACCATTTATAGGTTTTATTTCCCCTCTTACATTCTAGAAAATGCAAGAAATTCACAGACGTGAATCAGTTTTAATTCCTTCTTTACTATTAGTTGGCAAATAATAATATTTACTCTCTTGGATTTAAAATACTGAAAATGTTGAGAGTAAGAACTAATTGTCTATTAAAAGTTATTGTGTGACAAATTGCTCTTATTATTCCTTGGAGAACTTAAGAAGATCTAACTGGAGAGCAAGATAAAACTGTTCTATGTTGCACAAACACACAGAATTAAATCTCCAACACTTTACAAACTCTGCATGAAATAAACAGGCAGAACATACAGATACAAAGCTGATGAAAATATATAAAGAAACAGTGCACATATGTTGAAAAGACTTGGTACCAGAAGCCTAAATAGTCTGGTCTTTTGTGTATTATACAATGAGACTGTATAATTGTCCTATCAGTTTCAGAGGTCTAGTGACAATGGTGTTGGTAAATAAACAAAACAAAGCAAAACCCCTAGTTCCTTAGGCTTTTTCTCCCTACCTCCCCCAGGTCTTGAAAATACTTTCGACCAGTTAGCTGCACACTACAACTTTTAAGTAACTCTCATTAGAAAATCATGACCCAGGCCTTACCCAAGCCCAAAACATTTTGCTTCCTCCAGATTAACCAACAGTTATGGCTTTTCTTTGTGTAAATAGCAGTAGGTGTGTTTTTAACATTTATTTCTCCACACAGTATTTGTGTGTATTTCATATACATATCTTTATACTTCAAGAAGCCAAAAAACTTGTACCTTGAACATGTAATCTCTTACTTTGTTTACTTTTATGTAAAAATACTTAGTGATTTCTAATGAACAGCAACAAAACAGGATTTTTGTGTGCCTATGTTTCACCATCTATAATTTACCTGAGCAAGACAAAATCTTCCTTTAAATTGGGAAATATTGTTTTCAGTTATAAAGTAATTTCTTGCTTTAATGTTATGACTTTAATAGTCAGTGCCCTCCAATGCCCCAAGATAGTAGTAACAATGCATAAATAAATTAGAGCCCAAGGCAAATCATAGGGTGTTTTACATTGCTGCATAGTTCATTGGCTGGTAGAGCTAGTAAAGCAAAATACTCCAGACTTGGGGTGATATACTTTGTTCCACAGAATCATAGAACAGTTAGGGTTGGAAGGGACCTTAAGGATATCCAGTTTAATCCCCTGATCATGGACAGCGACGTCTTTCACTAGACCAGGTTACTCAGAGCCCCATCCAATCTGACCTTGCACACTTCCAGGGACAGAGCATCCTCAGCTTCTCTGGGCAACATATTCCAGTGCCTCACATGAAATGACAGTTATCCTGACAGTAGTATATTTCTTCCTCAGGCTGTGATTTTCCCTTGATCTGGTCCAAATTCCAGTTCTAATTATGGAGGACCTTGGAGTAAACCTTGAAACAAGAATTATTCTGCTGCCAATTGAGTACCAAGTTCTCAGTGATGTGTGCTGAAAGATGGCTGGTGTTGGAGTTGCCTTCTGATTTCCAATACTTTGGGAAGAGAAATGCCTGAAATCTTCACAAAAAAAAGTTAAAAATTGTATGCATGGGTTTTATCAGGTAGCATAATTTCCTGAACTATGGCTGGAAATCTAATAAAAATCCCAGATATTGTTATGCTTCCTAAATACTGCAACTGTGACTTAATTTTCTTACTCTTTTTAAAATTCTGTTACAAGTACAAAATATATTATAATGTGCACACTTATACTCTCTTGGTCAGTGAAGAAGCTAAGTTGATTTGGGTTTTGTTTTGTTTGGGGGTTTTTGTGGGATTTTTTACTAGAAAAAATTATTGTACTTTCTTAGCAGATTTAAGATGCATATTTTAATTTTTTCAAGGAGAGTTAAGAAAAAAGAGACTTAATAGTGGGGTATAACTGAATACCTGTATGCACCTTTGCATGCATTTAGCAACACTTCCCCCCCTCTCCTTTCTAGTAACAAAAATATCTGATAAAAAGAACTTACCCTATAAAATTCTTTGCTCTGGGGTGCTGACATATTGTTGCTGTTAATTAGTAGTTTTTTATATATGAAAAAAAAACATAAGAAAAGACACAACTGGATGTGATGAAGCAAGTTTGAAATAAAATTCTGGAGGGAAATATGTAGTGATTTTTGTTGGTTTGGTGGTTTTTAATAGTATATTTAAAAATAGGATACAGATGGAATAATATTCGACATACACTGGATTAGAATATGGTGACCTAACATCTGAGATGTTTAGTAAACATGGTATAGCTTGAAGTCCTGACCCTGAGAGTGCCAGAGATGTAACAGATATGCCTAATGAGACTTCCCAGAGGAGACGTTGCTTCTTGTCTCTACCTCTTAGTAATGACTTATGCCCTATAACTCATGTTCTAATTAGCTCCATAAATGTTTAATTTTTTTCTTTTGCTATTGTGAAAAGCTGAGATCATTCTGTTGGAGTACTCAGAATTACATGATGCAAATAATGAAGGACTGAGAGTACAGTCTGTTTTGTACTTCACCTCTGCTTTTATTTTCCAATAAGCCCTTCTCAAATACAAAACAGGTTTGTGCATTTTTTTTGGGACAAAACAGGAGCAAGTGTCTTTAGTGGTATCATTTCTAACTTCTACCTAGTACTACTTTTTACACTTAGATTGAGACAGCATCCTGGTTTAGTAATTTGACCTTCAATGAAAACAAAACATGTTTTGCACAGCTTGAGGCTTGTTAGCCCAACAATAACCATGGCAAGCAGCTAGCAAAAATCATGCTTTCATCTTTTCACTCTGCAATGACTGATATCTCTTGACCAGTAAATAAGTCTTTACCTCAAGAAAAGTTCTGTAAGTGGCTTGAAAGGGTTTTTTTCTTCCCTTTTGTGACAAGACATATAAATGCTACGACCAAAGTCTTCATGATGTGTAATGGAAAAATTTAATGCAGAGAGGTTCCTTTAGACTTTAAATGAAGTATCAAGGGATATTTACTGGGAAAGAATATTGCTTGTGAAAGAGTAGTTAATGGAGTGAGTAAACAAAATCAACATCTTTTCTTCTTCTGCAAATTTATATTGGCTACAAGATGCAGCAGTGGATTTTATAAGTAAATTATTTGTAGTATCCCACTGTCACTCAGTAGCTGGAAAATTTCTTAACTTAGTGAAACAGTATTTGAAGAGTGCATTTATGGCTTTTGAAATTATGGCTTTAATTATTGATCAGACACTTCAGCATGGCATCCATAAATGCAACACATTAATTACTCTAGAATTTAGCTGTGAAGTTGAAAAAAAATGCTGAATAGATGGTGCCTGCTTAATTATTTTAAACTCTAAGTAGTCTGATGTTGGTCACCAAAGGAAAAGCATGTTGATCCTTTCCATAAATTGTAGCATAAACTAGCTTTTATGTGTTTAATTCAAACTATTCCATATAATCCAGTCTGTAACAGATCTTGATACTTTTTATGGGCAAAAATGCTGTAATCTCCTAGGTATAGGAAACAACTCAAGTTTGTAATCTTTTGGTTTTGGTAGAAAGCATATGTCTTATTTAATGTTCCTTAAAGTATTTTTGTATTAAATATTAACGTTTTTCTAGGATAATCACCTGCTGAAACCCTAAAGAACTGTTAGCAGAGTAAGTCTCATAAAAGTTGGACTGTATGTTAATATATTCTGCTTCTGTATGCTCTTGTTTAATAATGCATGGTATCACATCCCGGTGCATAGCTTATTCTCTCCCCAACTTAAAATTTGTTTATAAATATTATAACGGAAGTTCTTCAGTTGTTAATCCCTTTTGCACAACAACAACTTGAGAGATCCCTCATTTTACTGTGTGCCAAAAAGCATGTGCCAGAAAGCTGTTCCTTGAGATTAAATATACAAATAATTTAGGGCTTCTGTAATTATGCAGAAAGTAAAATAATCCTGTTCTGCTATACTTTTAATTCTTGTAACAGTTTGTCTTTGAATAAAATTTATCTGAATTTTCTTAGAAAATGGCAATATAGTTGCTTATACCAAAAGTAAGTAAATGAGGTTTTATACTTCTGTAGGTTTGAATTGGTCTTGAGTTCATCACATTAATTCTTTTATTTTCTTTTTCTATTTCCCCTCCAGTGTTGACAGCATTTTGATGAATTATTCATGGTGATGCAAGTGTATGTATAAAATGTATTAAAAGCAAGTTGCTTCAATGGAATAATGAGGTTGATAATTGCTAAATGCAATATTTTTGCTGATTAAATCTTGTTGATTATTTCTGGTATACTTCAGCAGTCAGAATTTTTTGTCAATTCAGTATTTGTACTTTAAGAATTAGGCTAGCATGTCAGTCTCTGCTGTACTATCAGAATATGAGCTGCAGAAGATTAACTAAAATCTGGAGACTAGAATTTCTTGATTTGAAATGCCTAGACTCAAGTGAGAAGTTAGAAATCATCCTGTTAAGCCCACAGTTCATCGTGAAGTGTGGGTAAAATGTTAGTCACTTTGAAATGACATTTAAAAAATGCAGTCTCTTGTACAGATGTGTTCTTAACTCATTACATGTACCAGACCCTCTAGTATGTCTAATAGTTGAGAGGCCAGTAAAAATGCTTCAGAAGAGCTATCCAGGTGTCAGCATAACGTTCCTCCTCTGACAAATATGTCACAATATCCTCTGTATTTCACTTAAAAAGGGGAAAAAGGCATTTTTTGCTGGTGTTTCTTGGATATTTTGGTAATTCACTTAGGCTCAGGGGATGAACTGATTGTTCCTATCAGGGAACCCTTGATTTCACTATCAAGAAAGAATACAAACTGTATTCTAGGACAGCTGTCCTACTTTTAAGGATAATCCAGACCAAAATCTGAATTAGGAATCTTTTGAAGTCCTAATAGGTGCAGACTTCACCGAAAGCATACTGTTATAAACACTTTTCGAGTTAGTCTTGTTGTTCCTTTCATGTTATCTAACTTATACTGAGAGATATACTAGGAAGATCCAAAAAAGGCTGTGAGTTGTTTATTCCATTTTACCCTGTCCATGACGAAATTTCTGTTGCTGGAAACTATAGTAAAAACAGTGGAATGAATAATTTTCAACAGCCGTATAAGATTTCTCCATAAAGTGTTGGTTATTTTTTAGCTCAGACGTCTCTAACATTGCTCATCCAATTTGAAAGAAATTTAACTTAGTCTGGTATGCAAAGGCTGCTTAGAAAACTTCATTTTTTACTTGTTCTTGTAAAATCTATTTTGAATTCAGACAGTTTTCCAACAGGATTTTGAAATGAACATTGGTTTAAAAAATACACTAAACATGTTTAGGCTATCTGCTTTAAACACAGACTTTTATAAGCTGTTACTTCAAATATGCCTGAGTGTCATAGTTGCTTTCAACCACCCATGGCTTTCACATCACCTAGAAAAGCAAGTATTTTCCCCATAAATTTTCCAATAAATACTAAAACATTCTCAGCATTGGGCTTTAAACTGTGTAATTTTTTTTTCCTTTTCTTTCTAAGTAATCATATTAGATATTCCATTTTGATTTACTATCAATTTAGTGCTAGTTACAATAATTTTACTGAAGGATTATATAACAGACAACTGATGAAGGAAATTCACTTTGATATATACTCAAACATTTTTTTTATTTCAAAGTGTTTTCCTTCCTAGTAATATAAACTGCCAACAATATTTAGAATTTTTCTGAGGTGAGTTAAATTAAAAAAAAAAGTTTTCCTTGAAAGTTGAATGTTTACTTCTAATTTTTTTTGTGTCTGTAATACCTTCATAGCTCTACATAGGCTGAAGAAGGTAGATAAAAGAAGCATTTAATCACCGGCTTCTGGCAGAAGAACCTTGTAACAGATTACCAATTGGTTTGGCTTGGTTAGTTTTTGGATTTTGTTTGTTTCTAGTTTGGCTTTCTTTTCCTCTTAGTACTTCAGTGTTATCAAATACCATATAATGAAACTCATTTATGTTTTCTGATTTCTATTTATCAAATTTTTTGAGTTCAAGAAAATAATAAGCAGTGAACAAAAGAAAAAAAAAGAAAATAGCAACCAAAACCCCCAGAAAAACTCCAAATAAATGTTTTAGAGCCAGAAATTTGTCTTAATTATCCTTATAAAGCAATTTTAAAGACAAGAGTGGCTGGTTTCCAATTGATTAGATGCATTTCTGGGATCGCCCCTGCTGTTCAAAATGACTCTTGCCTTAGGGTGACATAGATCACTGAAATATGCTTCCTAGTGATGCTAGCAAGCCACAAAATTGCTAATTAAAACTGAAAATCTATTTTTGTGTGCATAATAACGTAAAGTTTCTTAGCATCCCTTGCAGGCTTCAAGAACACTTGCACATTCTTTCATTTACATCTTTATAGCCCACAGTATATTCACTGGTTCCCCTCCCCCCTTTTTGACATATGATACAATTTACAGATTTAGTAGAATGTTCTACTTCTCTATGGGTGTTTGATCACCTGTACATCTCTAAAAATTTTAGGACTGCATAGTAGATTACAATTGACTTAATCATTCCTTCTTTAAGTAGGAGCATATTTAAAAGGAGGTGAAGTGAAATGAAACCTCAGCCAAATTTCTCTACATATAATTCTTCCCCAGACTGAAGCTGACATTCTTCCCTGGGAAAGCTATGACTTAACAGAAACTGCAGAGAGACCTCAGTGCCTCGAGCACAGATACTTGGCACTTCTGTTGAGGAAGTGGGGTGATGCTGTTACTAAGGCAACTGGTCCTTCTACATACAGAAAGCTCCATGACTTGTATTTGTGACAGAAAAAGTTGTGAGATGCTTCAAAAATGCTTTTTGTAAATTTCTCAGCACTTTAGAATGGACAAGTAAATTACAGAACCCACTTCTATAATGTCATTTGATTTCCCAGTACTGTTTGCTTTCCAGCAGATACATGGTCATTAAGATAATTAACTTGCAAAACTTTAACAGAAGTATGTGGCAAGATGACCTGCAAGCATGTAAGTGATCAGCAGTGTCAAATCAAACACAATGGGCTCATCAGTATATTCCGGTTTGTTACATAAATACATTTATTAAAAATGTAGAAATATGCTCGGTAATGAGAAAGATAACGTTCCTTTGATATAGAAAAAATCATCTGGTATTCTGCTATATATAGACCATCAAAACCTCACCAAAATTTAAAAAAAAAAAAAAAAAATTGAAAACAAGTTTTGCATAGAGCATTATTTTTTTTAACATGCATTCATGCTCACACTCAGAATAGGGATGGCCATTATTTCACACTTTTGAGTCATTTTTTAGTGTTGCTTTGTAAAGGTACACTGAAGATCAAAGTAATCAAAATTTGCAGTACATTATCATTTAATATTGAGATCCACTAGTTAAAAAAGTAAGTGAATGTACACGACAAAGAAAAAGAAAATAATATCAACTGTGGGTTAGAGAAACTGGATTTTATTTTGAGTGCATAACATTCTACATGAAGTGGTAAATTCTAAAGTTATGTCCAAAGTGATTCAACAGATCTAAGTTAGTTAATTCTAATAGCAAATTTTAATGGCAATTCCTTTCATATTTTGGTCAATGGATGTTTAGATCTAAATTAGTTATTTCTAATAGTGAATTTTAATGGCAACTCCTTTTATATTTTGGTCAATGGAGGTTTAGCATTCACGATTGAAGTCTAATTTTTAACTATCCTTAGTTTAAAGATTTAAAGCTTATATTGTGTTGAAAATCTAAAATATTCACATTTGGTGTTGTGGCAGATGCAAAGTAAGTTTTTCTGTGACAGAAAATAGCATTTCAAGCACTGCCTCTTTCAACAGTAAGCCTAATTTAGTTTACTGATGATTCTCACTATGTGTCTGTCTTGGTTATGCATAACTTGCTTCTTTGTTTGTCTGTGGTGGGAAAAAGAGGAGGCGGACCCACAAGGGGTGGGTTTTTTTGTGAGAGTCTGGAAAGGACTTCTGCCAGGCTTGATGGGACCAATCCTGTTGGGCTCTGGGGATGGACGTGCTGCTAGACCAATCAAAAATAGCTGGTAAAGCCTCTGCAATTACATATTTTTTAAAAAGCGTGTGGAAAAAAGGGAGCGGGAAAAACTGCAGCAGTCATTCCCCCCACCCCTCAACGGAGGTGGCCACGTGGCTGTGGCTGAAACCACATGGCTGCAGCCCTGGGGCCATGTGGCCTGAGGCCGCCGGCACTCCTGGTGCATGCAGTACTGCTCCCTGGGATGGCAGCGCAATGTCAGCGGCCCGTTGGGCTGTGGCGCAGGTGGCAGGGCTGTGGCCTCCGTGCCCAGCCGTGCCTCCTGCCCTCACCATGCCCGGAGCCGGCATTACACAGCTAAAATGGACTGCCTGACGAGAAGAGAGCCGACACCTGTACTCCAAATGGGATTAGCTGCATGCTGTTGGACTATAAAGACAGCTACAGCCTGGAGAGACGCAGCAGCAGCAAAATCTGGAGCTGCTGAGAAAGTGTGGAGCCATATGGAGCTGCTTGGAATTCCTGGAGCCGCCAGAACTGCCGGGGTTACGTGCAACTAAACTGCGGGACATGTGGAGCTACTGAATGGGCGGCAGAAACATGGCCAACAACTTCCCAGCATGAAATTTGAACGGGATCAACTTTCCAGCACTGCAAAATTCCATGGAAGTTTTGAACTGGTAAAAACTTTTTAACAATGGTGTTGTGGGCAATAGGTTTTTCTTCTTTTGTTTTCCTTTTGGTCAGAGAAGAGAAAGAAATGAGAGCACGTGAGAAAGACAACATGGTGGACACCAGGGTCGGTAAAGAGAGAGGGAGAAGAGGGGGTCTAAACGTTAGAGCTGGGTTTTCCTTCTGCAAGCTGTGGTAAAGACTATAGTGAAACAGCCTCCCTATAATTCATGGAGTGCATGGGGATCACCCGCGGCCCCTGGGAAAAAGTGCTCACGATGGAGTGAGTGGATGCTAAAAAGCTGTAATCTAGTGGAAAATTCAGAGAGAGAAGACCCTTGCTTCCAGAGATAAAGGGAACCCTTGCTTCCAACCTAGAATAGCGTATCCTTAAAATATTATACCCCATGAACTAAATGACCCATGGAAAACAGTTTTGGGAAGACTGTTTTACCAGTGGGAGGGCATTGTGTGGCAGCAGGTTGGGCGGGCTGCTACTTTGTAAAAATTAAAACCATGCTGAAGAAACTTGTAAAAAACTGTACCCTGTAAAGAGGACCCCATAGTACAACGAAGAAAATATCTTGCATGCTTTGTTCAGTGAGAAAGATGGGAAGGTTGGGAGGAGGGAAGAAAGGTGTTTTAAAAACTTATTCTACTGTTTATTATCTTCTTTTAATCCTGTTAATAAATTTATCTTATAGTTTTAAGCTGAGCCTTGTTCTTGCCTTAAAATATTTGTCCCACAATTTTTATTCTCAACTGTGAGCCCCTTAGATGATTTTCATGAGTTATTTTAAAACCACGGCAGTGTCCTTTGGTTTTCAGACACTGCAGTGTTTGTAATGCCATAAAGAACTTAAGAGACCTAAAATGGGACTTTAAGTTCATGCTGAATACTCCCCTACCTCAGCTCAGACCATCTACAATTGTCCTGAGAAAAGATGTTAAAGGTTGTAGGAAGAGGTAACCTTTCTGACTCAAGCTCGTCTGTTAGCTCTACACAGGCTGATTGGAATATATCTCCTCAGGTTTTATTGTGAAGCATAAAAATTCAGAGCAACAGCATCACGTACAGGCTTTTGACATTTACTGTTTTCTTAATTGCATATTTGCCAGTATAGTCTACATATTCTCAGAATTTTTCTTATAAATTTGAAAAGTTCTAGATTTGAAAAAAATCCTGAAAGTTTTTTAATATATATAATGATCATCATACCTGCTTATAAATTAATAACAATAAATATAACAATAAGTTATTAACAAAACATAACCTCCAATTGTCTATTACAATGTATTTTATTTATTTATTCAGTGTTCCTTTCCTATTCTTCTTTCCTTTTTTGTTTTATATTAGTCAGTGGGAGGGGTCAAGAGATGGGTTATGCCTAGTAGCTTCTCCTCTGCCATTTCCTGATTGAATTAGTTTAAATCTTGTAAACAAAATGTCCTGGCTGAGCAAATCTCCACTCTTGATAATGCACCAAGAAATTTACAAAGAGGCAAGATGTCAAAGACATATGACTCATATAAGGGTAGCATTTCATTAAATCATACACAATTCAAATCTTTCTCAAGTAATAGCATTTTAAGGGTTTACACCCACAACAATGTCACTTTCACTAGTCTGCCCTTTTATGCTAACCCATAAGCTCTCAACTCACTTATCCTCCACCCCAAGACAGAGCTTGATATGTTCGAAGCTTTGCCTCACAAAAGAGGGCAACTCCACCACTGTACCTTTCTGGTCATTCTCTCCTTAACAGCATATAGCCCTTGACAATATTCAGTCTGTTAGATAATGCAGTATTGTGCCATAAGATTGATCAACTATCTGAACTCATTTGATGTGTGTAAGAGTCCAAAAGTTTCTGAACATGTTCTTTAGATATTTTTTAGACATGGGGGGCAAAATGTTTAATATAAAATTCAGCTATTTAAAGACAGTTGATGTCACACAGGCTTTCTGATTTAATAGAGTGATTAAAAATATACTGAAATCTCAAAAAAAAGGTAGGTTATGGCAAAATACAGCAGTTGCAATATACAGTTCAGTCACAACACCAATGTGATTCCCATTACTGGTCTCTGTGTCATGATGCTCAGTGTCCCCAGAAGGAAGGAATAGAAGGGTTGATGCCAGCCCAAGCCTGCTGCTCTCTCAAAATTCATTTGCTGGTTGCCTGGTTTTAATAGTCTGGGTTGGGCTGAACAATTGTTCACTCTCCAAGTGCTGGTCTGGCTAAACTCGGGAAACATTGACATTCTTTTAATGAAATCAGGGACAAACATTTACACCACCAGTTCATAACTGTTTATCTAAATCATAGGCCTTTGTGTGGCCTGTGTTCCCTTTGTGTTGAGATCAAGGTGAGTTTCCTTGCCATTGTAATGGTCCATCACACTCTGCATTATACCCAGAGCTCCACCCTTCCCCACCACTTCTGAGCCTTACTCTGTTTTAAGGATTTATTGATCTGCCACAATGTGAGTCTATCAGAGGAAATTGAAAAACACGATAAACTAAAATATAGAAATAGTATATAGAAAATTATAGAGAAATGTTTATCATGTAATCAGAGAAAAAATCACATTCAAAAAGAGAAAAATTAATGCATTATTAATATTCCTTCTTTTAAAAAATGTTTAAAGCTAATAAACTGGATCAAACCAAATGTTGGTTTCCAACGCAATACTGAACTTTTAAAACAATTTTAAAAAATAAATGCAAAATAATCAAGGTCAGAGCAATGAAACTAAGTAATTTCAAACATGCAGGGAAAAATTGGAAAAAATGGTCAGTGAGAATTAGAATTAGGGAAAATTAGGTTTTGGAATCAAGAGTTGTGGAATCATACCTGCTTCTCAGATTTGAAATGCTGAAAGCATATTTCTCTGTTGATCTGAGCATAGGTTCCTTCTTGGGCTCACTTAGTCCACACTGTCCCTTTTGTCAGGTGCTACTTATTTTTCCATTGGGTGATGGATTAGCCACATTAAGTTTATGGCTTTAAGCAACAGCTTTGTCCTGTTTATGCTTATAAGAGAAACATCAATCACATTCACCTCATAGCCCTGTAACTTCTACTCGTCTCACTAGCTTAGCACAAGTACGATGCAATTTGTAGAGACAGCTATTACTCCCAGTGGTGCCTTCCTATCACTGTGGTCTTTCCTGACCAACTTGAGAAATCTCATTGTGTGCACTGAACTCCACCATGCAATAGGAAAAGCAAATTTTAGCAGCATCTATTATTGGGAAATTTGTAATTATTTCTTTGTTGAATGACAAAATATTCTTCACTTTTATATGTCTATAAAACAATGTAATGAAAAGTGATACAGGAATTGTTCGCTCACAGGAGATGGCCTGCAATGACAAATGATAATTTTGTTGTTGTTGTTTATTTTATGCCTCTTAGTGTTCACATACTATCAAAGAATATTTCTCATATTATCATCTAACAAAAAAATCTACATACCTTTCTGTTTGCTGTCAAGAAAAGACAAAGAGCTGAAAGACTGAGATAATCTTATCTCTAGAAACAGAGATCAAACATAAAATCTGCTTATTTTATTTTAATCTGACGAAATGTTACTTGCATTGCTTGGGGAAAAAAAACCAAGAGCCAACTTCAAAGAAGATATATATGGGAATCTTCTGGAAAATCTATATTTTTTTAATGTGCATAATTACTTTGTATAGAAATATGTCATATCTGGTACTGGAGTTGAGCTAGATATTATGTCCACTGGTCTGTCCTAATCTAATAAGCAGCTAAATTTGCCTTAGTTTTATTGTTTTCAATAGAATGGGGAGTTAATCTTGATTGCTTTTCTTAGTTTACATTTTATTCAGGAATCATCTTTTGTCACCAAATCCATTAAAGAGAGAAATTGATAGTTTAGGGACCCATTTTTAAAACTTTTAATTATTTAAAAAAAATACCAAAAAACGCTCAAACCCAAGACCAAACAAAAAACCAAACAACCAAATAACAACAGAACTCCCCCCAAACCCACAAAAAACTCCCCAAATGAGACCACAAGCAAACCCAAATCCAAAAATACACACATGCACGCACACACACACGCACACATATAACCAACAATCTTAATGGAATAAACCAGAATTTTAGTTTATCTGCTAATAATTTCTTAACCTTAGTCGGACAACCTTTTGAAATGTAGAGATTGTACCCATTTGTTTTCTTTCGTTTCCATGATGTCAAATTTTTTTCTGGGTTTTAGGTATATAAATAATTTTGAAAAAATGTTTATACAAGTTTTCTTATTTTTTTATATACCAGTTTTTTTGATGCCAGTCTGATACAACGTGTAGTCCATTTCAGCCTTACAAGACTCTATGCAACAACAGCTCAGAAAGTCACAGCCAAAAATGCTACCATAGGAAAAATAAGGATGATTATTTGCTATGATTTATAAGCTCCTGTGTTCCATTCTGTTAACTTTGGCTCACTTTTTCATAGAAAATACCAGTACATTGTCCAGTTGTTAATTTTGTGTTCAGCATCATTCTCACAGATTCCTTACTTTGCACTTATTTCAGGATGTCTAATACCTTGAGATAGCTGTGTAGCCTCCCCTGCAGATTGTCGTCTGTATCTTAAAAAGGAAGTTCTTACCTGTCTCATTTTCACGTTCTTGGCTGACTTGGCACTTGGCAGGGAAGCCCATTTCTCCTTCCTCATGAAGGTCAATTCTTGTCTTGCTGGAGTAGCAACTGGAGACTTCATGGGCTTCAAGTCACTGCTCATGGTATGTTGTCGCTGACCGCTTGACCGCCCGGCTGGTCAATGGGCGACAGTGTCCTCGAGTGCCTGGAGAGCAGCTCTCACGCTGCACAGGCGTGTGCAGCGGAAAGGCAGCGCCTTTAGCCCTTGCGGGACAGCTCTGAGGGAGGTTGTTATCTCCAAAGCCCAGGCTGGGGCTGGCAGCAGCTGATGGCCCAAAAGCGACGCAGAGGCGACAAAGGAATGAAGGAGGACTCGTTTGTGGTGCAAATCCCCGAGTTTATTCCCTGCCCTGGAGGGGGCAGGAGAACTCACTGCGAAGACGGGAGCCACAAAACGAGCCCCGCAATGGCCATTACACGGGGTTATAAGGTAAGGGGAGAAGAAAGGGGCAGGAGAAAGGGAATGGACAAATGGGGTACATGAAGGGAGATTACAGCAACCAATAAACAGAACACGAAGGAGGGACATATTTGAATAAACCAATGGGGAGAACAGAACCACAGAACATTCCAGTGACATATGAATATTAAATCAACTGTATGAATATTTAAATCATTTGTGAGGGGAAAGGGGAGGGGACGGTGCCTTGATAGATAGCAACCCATGGCGGGAAACTGCCCCAACCTGCCTACCTCTCAGGACTCACTGTCCCAAGAGGTATCATCCACCCAGTCCACTTGATCGTTGATCTCCACCGAAAAGGCAGGTTGAGCCGCAGTCTTGAATGCCATGGGCGACCCAGCCGGTGGCAGAGCCACCGGCTGGGTGACCGCCACAGTATGTCATTTGAGAAGGGGCACAAATGGTACTTCATCTCAAGGAGACATCTGCCTTTGCTAAAACTGTGGTTTCTTATGTAACATATGGTCAGTATACAGAAGGAGTTTGATGCTTAGGGATATGAGCCTAGGACACTTGAAGTTATTTACGAATATTGAAATGATAGTCCTTTCTGACTCCTTGTGTAAAAGTATGACCCTCACATTGCTGCATTCTACCCCTGGAGGTGCAACCTTATGACAAGTTCAACCCCTGCCGCTTTTGTCCTGTACATTTAGATATGAAAATCCATGCAAGAATCATGTTATAACTCATTTAATAATTACAGAGGGAAAAAGTAAAGAATTTAAAATAACTTCTAGAATGGTACTTTTGATTAAAATGTGGTAGACAAAAATTGTTGAGCACTGGCTGACTCCAGACAGGTGCTGGAAATCATCACAACAATGCAATTGCAAGGATGAAAGCAAAATGGGACATTTAAGCAATGGGACATTAACATGCAAATCCTGAAGGGTGAATGCAACCTACTTTAACTACTGTGGGCAGAAAATGTATAAGCAAATTCCAAGGTAAAAGTACCATGTGAATACAAACTTTCAGTAAAAATACATTTTTTTTTCTTAATTAAATAGTAATTTATTGATTTCTAATCACATTTTTAGACAGCAAAAGTTAGGGAGTCCAATATTATAGGTATAAACCCTCTATTCTTCATATCAGGAACTTTGTTTTCAAAACAAATAGTTTTAAAAATATTGAGGAGTTTAAAGAAAAGCAAAGAAAATGTACCAAAATTGAAGGCCCACACAACTGTCTGATTCTGTTCAGTTGACAGCTGAACAGAAACTGCCTGTCCTTCAAGAATTCTGCTTACTGCTGTGTTTTGATTCTTCCTGTTTCCATATCAGTTAAAAAGAGGAAAGAAATTTGTTGACTTTTGTTTAAAGATGAAGGTGTTCTTGAGTCAATACAGAGATGTGAAATAATGAAAGACTGATATTCTGAAATCTGACTGGGAAATTCCTGTTAAATCCTTTTTAAGCTTTTAAACATTATATATTATTCAAAAATATACTGTGCTACGTTGGGGTAGCTGACCCCATCCCGGGACATTGGTGGGATAGCTCTGCTCTATGAAACCACCCCTTGGAAAGCAAATGGTTTCTCCCTAGGTTACCTTACCTGGATATGTTAATTCTCCTATATACATTAACCTTAACCTGTCCCCTGACCCTATCCCGCGCTCCTTCTGTATCCCCCCTCCCCCCTCTCCACCCCTGTGCCCCTGCCCTCTGGCTGGTGCCCTATAACAAGGGTTTCACAAGGTCATTCGGCCTCTTTCGCCTCTGGACACCTTCAGAATAAAGTGCTTCTGGAACTCCATGTGATTTGAGCCCTCTGTTTGAACCCTGGTAGCGGGGGAGGTGGATACATGCCAGAACACCGGCTGGGGTAGGGACAGGGCTGTCTGTGCAGTACCCAGCTGTACTGGCCAGAGTGGTCTTCTGAAGCCTCCTAGACACTCCTGGTATAAGCAGAAGCTTCCACCCACCCCACACCTCCCTTCAGGACTGCGTTACTGCAATTGAAAGATTTTTGGATATTTTAGTGACTTCAATGATCCTGATTTTTTTCCTTTGTCACGTTGGTAACGTCTGCCCTGGAGTTTCAAGTACTACTGAGAAGAATTGCAACTTATGGACTAAAACTTGGTTTTCCTTTTGTTGTTCTTGTTGTTTTCTTTCCCTGAATATAATTTTTTTTTTTGAGTTGTAGAAGGCAGGTGTTTCCAAAAGGAAAGAATCTAATGAGAAAGCTCTAATTCAACACATTTCTCTGCTTTACAATTATGTCATTCTTTGAAAAGTTAGGCTTTATTAACATAACTTCAATGTACTACATTCATTAAACTTTTAAATAAAAGTGAACATTTTTGTTTTTTAAAAAAAGAGTATTTTACTTCCCCGTAACCTGGAAAGATATTATTTCCACCCTGAAAGGAATATGGAAATTATTTACAACACCTGTGGTGACATGGCATGTACACTTTAGGTGTGGCACTTTCGTACTAGTTAGAGATAGTCAGTGTTGAAATACATCCATCTATGATAAGAATTAACTGGAGTTAGCCCTAGAAATGATAACTTAAGAAGTGGTATAGTATTTACTGCTTTGTGAGAGAAAAAGATAGGACAATTTAATAGAAAGATGCATTCATGCAATAAATGAAGATGTTAAGGAAATCTTGCAGCAGATGAAGTTATTATTCACCTGACTGCTTTCTTCCTTCCAGATCAATGGAGATGCCATCAGACTACCAAACAGCTATTTTAAGTGCTGTAGATAAAATATTTTAGAGAGTTCAGTAATATTTTTCCTATCATCCTCATATGATATGGTTTTCTATTAAATCCTTTGGCTAACTAAAGATGAACATATACAACGTAAAATCTTGGTAAGGTTGTACAGGTTTTATATCACTTTAAGAAAACCCTGTTGACATTTGATAATTTGAAAGTAAATCCTAATGGATAATATCTACTAGTTATCATATGAACAATTCTGTTTCCAGGCAGGAACAGTTTGTTATCTGCCAAATTTCATTTCATGATTTCTACCTCCGAAAAGATGACAATAATTCAGAGTATCTGTCTGGATTATAGGTCTAATCTCTTTGTCTTTCATTTCAATTAGTCTTCCTATTCTGAACAGCTATTGAAAGCTGTTGTTACTATTCATTCTTCTCCTCTCAGAGATTGTGAGTGACTTGATGGCCTGTTGAGTGATGATTTCCCCTTCCACACTGTACTTCTGGTTTTGTTACCAATATTCTCTCATTTTGCCAGTTCTCCTAAAATTTGAGAAACTACTTATCTAAAGTCTTTGTTTCACATGGCTGTTAAAAAAGAAAAAAAGAAGCAACAGCAACAACAAAAAAACCCCCCCAAAAAAAAAAAAAGAAAAAAAAAGAAAAAAAAGTTAGTCCAACCTTATAGCATGTATTCAGTGTATCAATACAAGAGGAAAAAATGGGATAAGAGAACAAGATTTTTTTTAAATTTGAAAAATTACTGGGACTTTTCACAATTAGCTTCTGGGGATCAATTTTGCCAACAGAGTCCCTCTATTTTAGATATTTACTCTTCTGATCATATTATCAATTAAATGGTAGAGGATGCTAGTTTGATTTAAGAAATATTTGCATGCTCAGGTTATCTTACCATATCAAGATATGTTATCTTACCTTACAAAAAAAAAAAAACAACAACAACAAAAAAACCCCAAACATTTATTGTATTTATAATGGAAAACGTTCCAGCAATGTTTTTCATGCTCCTTTGATATTCTTCTTTTGATACAGTGTAAAGAAATTCATATTTTCCTATTTCCCTCCACAATTTCTTTCTTTCCTCCAATGTCTTCTTTCAATTTTCTATGGCAAAATGTATGTATAAATATGATTCTAACTTTAGCACCTTCATCAAAATGAACTATCAACACAGAATGAATAAGAAGGATAAATTATTAGTTGCATTAGAATTCAGGATGAAGAATTCAGAATTAAATTGGACTTTCATTTGAACAATCAAGTATTTCAAAATATGACCTAAATTCAATTAATTATTGTTACTCAATAAACAGCAAGTGCTATAGAATCTGCATTGAATGCTTGGCAGTTTACAATGACTCTACATCTCTGAAACATTGCTATGGACTACAGATATACTTAGGTTGATAAGTGAAAAAGGACAAATCTAGATATACTTTCAGGGCCTTCTCTTTTCAAATACTGTGAAAAAGAGATTTTCAAGAAGCCATTCCTGTTTTTTCCATTTTTTTAATCCAGCTTTGTCTTATGATAGGATTTATGCATGTTATGTGTACAATAGAGAGTATTTAATGTCTCTGAGCAATATAAACTCAAGTAAATACTGCAAATCATGAAGTTAGAACATGTCTAAGAGAAACTGCATGTTCTAATAAGCATCACTTTCTAAACATATGCTTACTTCAGTATGAAGATGCATATTTTTGACTCTTTATGTTACATACTCTTATATCTGACATACTTTTTTTGTGATATCTCTTAATGTAGAATCAGGAAAAAAAGTAACATGACAGGGTTCTGATGCATTAAAAGTTAGAAACAACAAACAAGTCTTTTACAAATTTTACAAACAAATTATACCAGTACAGACTAGGTAGTCAGAAACAAAGGTCAAAAATCAAGATACTTTTACTTACATGTTTAGTTCTGGTTTGATTTCTATTTTTTAGATGGCAATTATCTGACTTATTTGTCAGTAACAGGCCAATATTTACTGTAAGTTACCAATTGATATAAACAGGAGTTGTAACGATAGGTAAAAGACAACAGGAATATAAGCAATTTAGTATTATCGGTTCATTTTCAGTTTCCTGTAAACACTTACAAGTGTTTAGGGTTAGGCAACATTTGTTCCTGGGCCCACATGTAGGCCTTAAATTTTTATGAATGCTCACTCATCTTAATACTTCCATATTAATTCTTGTATGGTGATCTAGAAAGGTGTGCTTGGCTATGTAACTTGCAAAGACATCCAAACAAAGTAGACAGTTTTACTTAAGAAAAGTCTTGTTATATGCAATTTATGTTAATAAGCAGAACAAAGTGTGATTTGCTACTAAAAAAAATTAAAATTGGAGGGAAGTCATATTTATTTTGTAGTTAGTTCACTGCTAAACAAGCTTTTACAGCTGTTCAAAAATAATATAGCAGATACTTTCAAATAAGTTAATTTTATTTAGCTGTCATGTTCTTACTGGAGATCTGCAAATTATTTCAAAAAGTAAAATACTGAACTAGTTGATAGACTTTTGTTTTAAATATACAACAAATCGTCTCATTGACAAGAGTTGAAAACTTTATGCAGCTTTTGCTGGTTAAGAGAACTTTACCTTTGATTCTTGAGATAGTTCAATGAATGAGTTTTTTCTCTATTAAGAACTAAAACATCTTATTTCTGCTAAACTTGGTAAATTTACAAGCATTAGTAGCTATCAGATGTTAGGGTCATGTACATATTTGTATGCACACCTTATTCAGTTTTTCATGAGTTTGAACATAGGTTTTGTATAGCTGATGGACAAGGTTGTTTGTAAGAATTATGTTTTCTATTGGTAAAAACAATATTTTTCTTGACTTCAGGATGAGAATTTTTTTATCCATTGTATTGCAATTGTGTCCAGTTACTCAAAGCATTTCTAATGACAGTCAACAACCTTTCTTCCTTAACAGCAGTAAACAAAGATGGATGCAAGTGAAGTCACTGGAACTTTTTGTTTCTTTTATGAAAGGAAAGGAAAATTATTTTCTTATGTCTAAGCTAAAGCTATATTCCCTGAACTCTAGAGCTACAGTGTTGCTGCCTTCTAATTCCATAGCTGTGAGTGTGGAAAAATAATAATACAATCCTTTTCCCCCTGTTCTTTCAGATATTGTATTTCTGGCATTTATTACTGTTATGGTTCTGAGCCCTGCTGGAGATAAAATACTATGCAGCTGCCAGATTGTTTCATGCTGCATATTTGAGTCTGTTCTGATTCCAGTATTCCTGCCCTTGTTCAGTTTTATCAAAATTCGTTCATTGGTGCAAGTGCAACAATCAGAAGGATGTCAGATTCAGATCCCAGAACACTTTTGGTTAAGATTGATGCCCTAAGGCGTCACATGTAGGCATCATAGAAGAAGGAATACACAGTGTTAGATATTAGCATAATGCATTGCCTATTTTCACGCAAAGTCAAAGTCCCATGCTGGGGAATGAGGCAGGCACTGGACTTCTCAATCCTTCTGCAGTACCTACCAAGTGTACTCAGGTCCTTGAGAAAAAGCAATCCCCTTTTCTGAGGCAGCCTGTTTTCTCAGCATATTTTTAATGTGAACTACAGGCACTTTACCCTCTTCTACAGTATGTAAAAATTTTGATTGGTGAGAGCGAGGCTTATTGGCAGATCTTTGAGTAACCAGGTAGTCTTTGCTAAATGTACATCCCAATATTTGAAAGTCCCATTGGTCTTTTCTCTCAGTGCAGTCGTTAATGTCCATTACATCATTTGATCTTTCCAGAGGCAGGTGCATGATAGGGAATGGGATATATCCATTCCGTATCATGTTCTTTGGCCCAAGTATTTACAAGGTTGTTTCAGAAATGGGTTCCATTGTCTGATTCAATTCTTTCTGGAGTACTCTGTCACTATAAGACCTGCTTTCCCAGGCCCAAGGCAGTGTTTCATGCAGTGCCATGGGGAACACGAAGTTTCCAGCCTTCTTGTGGTTGCTTCCACCATTGTAAACATATAGCACTTGCCACACAGGTTTGGGAAAGTGTGATATAGTCAACCTGCCAGGCCTCCCTATACTTATATTTCAGTCTGTATCCTTCATTCCAGAGAGGCTTGACCTGCTTGGCCTGGTTGATGATAGAGCATGTTCCACGTTCATTTGTAACCTGTGAGATAGGGTTCATGGTGAAGTCCATCCCTTGATCATGAGCCCCTCTATATGTTGCATCTCTTCCCTGATGTTCCAAGGTGTCACTGAGCTAGAAATAATTTGCCCTTCCTCTGGAAATCCAAATCCATCTGAGACACTTAAATCCTAGCAGCCTGATCCACCTGCTGGCTGTTCCAATGCTCTTCCATGGCCTGACTCTTGGATACATCAGCATCTTCGTGATGTACCTGCCTAACCATTTTCTCCACCTGGGCAGCAATATCTTGCCACAATGCAGCAGCCCAGATGGGTTTACCCCTTGGATGCCAGTTATTCCATTGTTGCAACCATCCCCATTGGACATTACTACCATCCATAAATCAGTATAAAGTGTTGACCACTTCTCATTCAGCAATGTCTAAGGTCAACTGGATGGCTTTCAGCTCTGCAAACTGACTTGATTCACCTTGTCTTTTGACAGTTTCTGCATCTTGTCATAGGGGACTCCATACAACTGCATTCCATCTCTGACATTTTCCACAAGACAGCAGGGTCCATCAGTAAACAAGGCATATTGCTGATCATTTTCTGGTAATTAATTACATAGAGTGGTATCTTCAGCAGGTAATACCTTCTCCTCTTGTGACATTTCAAAACCTTTGTCTTCCGACTCCATGATCACATCTAAAAATCCTGGACAGCTGGGGTTTCCTGTACAAGCTCATTGTGTGATCGTTACCACCCACATTCTCCATATAGTATTTGTTGCATGATGTGTAGAGGAGATCCTTCCATTAAACATCCAACCCAACAGAGGTAACTAGGTTGCCAGGAGGAGCTGTGCTTCAGTATCACTCACCTCCAAAGTGAATCAGACACCTTCATATGATGTCAGTATCTCCTTTTCATGTAGAGTATAACAGGTTCCAGATTCTCTGTATGCTCGACTCCAAAAACCTAGAGGTCGACATTGAGTCCCCTGGTGTTTTTTTCCAGAGGCTTCAAGTAGGGCCATTCTCCCCAGGTGCAGTATAAAGCACATTTTTTACATCTTGACCTGTTTGGACTGGCTCATGGGCTACACTATGAACTATCTCCTGCTTGATTTGTTCAAAGGCTTGTCACTGCTCAGGGCACACTTTGAAATCATTCTTCTTCTGGGTCACTTGAGAGTGCTTACAATCAGACTGTAATCTGGAATGTGACTTCTCCAAAAATCTAAAACATCTTAAAAAAGCTTGTGTTTCTTTCTTATTAGTGGGTGGGGATATTGCAATTATCTTTTCAATAACATCCATTAGAGTCTGATTATGTCCATCTTACCTTTTTATACCTAAAAACTGGATCTCCTGTGTAGGTTCCTTNATTACAGGTGTTCCAGAGCTTCACCTTTTTTCAGTACATGGCAGATGGTACAGCTATGTTTCCACCCGTGGCACTTTCAGGTATACTGGACGCCTCTCCAAGTGAAAGCAAACTGTGGCCTGCACTCTGCTGCCAGAGAAAAATGCGTCAGCAATGTCAATGGTGGCACCACTTGCCTGCCTTTGACTCCAGCACATATTGAAATGTATATGAGCATGTCTGGTACAGCAGCGTTCAGAGTTGGTGTGACATCATTCAGGCCACAATACTGTCAGCCTCCATTCTTCATTAGACTTTCCATACAGGGCCATAGATTGGCCAGTATGGGACTGTCAAATGGTGAGCAAGTCCTGCTGATCACTCCTTGGCCTTCCAGGTGACAAATTAGTTAATAGATGGTAATTACAGGTTTTGGTTGGTGTTCTACTGCCCCCTATGCTCTGTTGTTGTAGCAATTGGCACCTGCTGTTCTCAGCCTTCAGCAATCCCACAGCAAAAGGATTGTCTGAAAGACCAGGCAAAGCAGGAAAGTGTTTAATTTACTCCATCTCCTGCGTAATTACCCTTTTGGGGCCTTGAAATATCCTCTCCTGACATAATCTATGCCAAGGATGTGTGGAATCTCTGGTCCAGGCAAAATAGGGTGCGTTTGCCACTTATTCCTAGTCAGGGTAATCTCAGACTCCAATACACTCAGCTGCTTGGGTCCTCATGTCACTCCAGAAATACAAATGCATTCTACATAGCTTGATGGAATTAGGGCACACTGCACACCAGAGTCTACTAAAGCCTTATGCTCCTCTGGGGCCACTGTGCCAGGCCATTGAATCCACACAGTCCAGTAAACCCAGTTATCCCTCTCCTCCATCTGGCTGGAAGCAGGACCCCTCTAATACTGATCACAATGTTCCCTGCTAATATGTTGTAGAAATGGACTAGAACTTCTCTCCATAGAGACAGTAGTATGATCAGACCTCCCATTCTGCCTGGAAAACTTACTGCTAAAGAATGGAACAACAAATTGCCTGGGAAAAAAAATCCATTTGTTGTTGTTTTTCCCTGCAATTCCCATACCTGTTCTATGTTCAAGGTAGGTTGTCCATCCCACTTCCTCATATTCTCTCCATGGTCCCACAGGTAAAGCCACAGGGTACCCCGTGGTGTGCATCTTCTATATCCTCTCTCTTGAGCAAAAGGACTCCTGCTGTCAGTTGTTGAAGTATGGGCCTGTACAGGTGGGGAGTAGGAAATATTCTCTCTGAATTGCTGGAACGCATGAGTCAGTTTATCTGTCAGTTTATCTATCACTTTCTCCACAGCTACAATGATGGAAGGAGCAATGTCTTCATATTCCCAGTCACTCACCGTTGGTGGTGCATCACCTTTCAAAAAAAATGTTGCCAAGGGTTTGGCATGTGCTGTTGGTGCACTCTGCATAAATTTACTCCACAAAAGTTGTTGATTTAAGAGGTTATCTAGATCTGTGGGGAGCTGTACATTGTTAGGGTCAAAATATTTCATTTCTCTCTCATGTTTCATTTCCCTCACGTACTGAATAACTTTCTCTATTGTAGTCCATTTGCCTGAGTTACATGAAATATCTTTATAGGAATACCTGTCCCTCACACTTGATAAGTCTCGTCCACAGACAAAGCACGTGTGTCTTTTTTTGCTTTTTTTTGCCAATGCCTGGTTCCTTAGCAAGTGATCCCAGCTGCCTGGCTTCCTTATCCTCCAACTCCACATTGTCGTCTCCATTGTCCCACCACTGGAGCAGCCAGGCAGTAAAATGCTCACATGGATGATGGCTGAAATCTTTTCATAGCTCCTAGAGCTCACTCAGAGATAGGGACTGAGTTTGATTGTCTCTTCTGTCTCCTCTTTCAGTTCCAGTGATAGCCTTGATGATGGCCATGAAAATCATCTTTGTGATGCTTCTGCTTGTCCATCCTCTTTGCTCTCCCTGTCCTCCTTGACTGTTTTTGCTACAGCTCATTTACCAGGTGACTTTCATGTACTTTTCTTCTGCTTCTCTGCAGGGGCCACTGACAGAGGCTCCTGTTGATTCCGTTTCAGTGGTTTCAGTAGCAGTGCCTGTCGCTGGCATTGGAGCAGCAGCAGGGTCTGCCATGGTGGTGGGAGCAGTTGCAGGGCCTGTTGTCATCTCATTGCCAGATTCAGAGACCCTCCTGAGGATTGTTCAACATGGCTCAATAGACCTGGCCAGGACACAACTCTCTTCACTGACTTGGGTCCTCTCTGGGGTATCAGGATGTCAGCACAGTTTTTAAAATTATTTCACCAGTATTTCTCGATTCTTTATTTGTTCAAGGGTAAGGTGCAAACACACTGGACATGTCTTCTGCCCTAGGTACTTGCTCATACAATCCCACACACCCTGTCACTCTGAACTATCTTTTGGGCAGATCTCTGGGTGATATTCTTAATTATTTCTCTGAGTTTGAACAAGACCTGAATCATAGGTAACAACAAGCTGGCTCCTAACAGAACGACCAGATTAATTTCAAGGATAGTCAAATGATATTACAAATTTTTAAAATTCTCAACTGTAATCAATCTGAAGGACAAGGGAGGAAAAATAAAGGAAGCGAGAAAAAATATAATATATCCCTCACAGGTTGTATCTCTGAAGACAAAAAGACCAAGGTGTGATTATTAATCATTAACTCCCAAAATATAAAGGTGCCTGCAATAATGAATAGAGACACTGTACTGGTGTCCTGACCAGAGGCCCTGTCACATCATAAGTCCATCCTACAAAATACCATGGAGAACAGAAACTGCAAGTAAGGTATTACTGATATAAGAGAGACTAAACAAATATCAGAACAAATAAATGTACATTGTAAATAATAACTGTTAAACAAACACAAAGATTGTTTATAACAAATTTCCTTTAACACGCTCTGGTCAGATCTGTCCTTATCTCAACCCCTTGGGCTCCCAGTTGAGTGCCAAAAAGGATGGCTGCAGTTTTAAGCTCAGCTGGATATGAAACACCACACAACCGCTCAATGAACACTGCCTCTCTTCCGCTTCACCGTGGTGGATTGGGAGGGAGAATTGAAGTGAAACTCATAGGTTGAGATAAGAAAAGTTTAATAATTGAAAATAAAGTAAAACACAATAATAATGACATTAAAAAGGAACTAAAAGGCAAAAAGTGATGCACAATGAAATTGCTTACCATTTGTTTAGGCCCCTCCTTCCTGAACCCTGGTGAGTCATCCTTCTGGGTAACTTTCCTTAGTTTATATACTGGGCGTGACATTCTGTAGTGTGGAACATCCCTTTGGTCCGTTCAGGTCTTTTGTCCCAGATATGATCCTTCCCACACTTTTTGGGGTTTTTTTGAATGCCTCCTCACTGACGGAGCATGACAGAAGGAAAAAAATGTCCTTGACTTAGGATAAATAGGACTTAGGAAAACCCAAAACATCAGTATGTTATCAACATTATTCTCTTTAGAAATCCAATACACAGCACTGTGACAGTTACTGAGAAGAAATTAACTCTACCCTAGCTGAAACCAGGACAATTAGATATGTACCAGCTCAGAATGCACACTAATACCGAGTAATACACTATTTAGGAATAATAGCTTTGGAACTTTAGAGTGCTATCTCCAAGTCCTTCAATAAGTTGAACGACTTGTTATAGAGTAACTTTCTAAATTTTGTTGTGAAAATGTAAAAACTTCAGTATTGATCATAGGTATTTTTTAATCTGTTTATAACTGTCTTATAGTAATACTCTATTGCTGAGAATGGACAGCTAATATCTAACAGAACAAATAAGAACTTTTTGATCTTAAGGCTCATAAAGTGGAGAGGGAATGTTTCTTGCCTGATACTATACATATTGTTTCAACTGCTTGCCTTTATTCTATGGAAGCACACTAACATACAGAAAGTAGGTTGCCTGTTATTTAATAATGTGTAATATTAAAGATAATTTTCAATATTTATTTCTTGCCAACACTTTTTTTATTTGCAGTTATAAGAAACTTTCATCTACAATAATAACAACTGTACTTTTACTTCAAGCAATTTCTTATTAATTGATTGCATATTCCCAGCTGGTGAAGCAAACTGAACTACAACTGCAATGGCTGCAGTTATTAATTCATTTTTAATATTAAAAAGAACAAAAAAAGACTTTGTGGATTAAATAACTGAAATTAGAAATTGATGTATTTTAGAATGCCTGAGAAGTTCATTAGGTTTCCATGTCAATATACTCAAACAGCATGGGATTGATTCCTGTATGGGACTGATTCTTGCGATGTTTTAAACTTTTCCGTTCCTTCCTCACTTAGCTTTAAAAACCTTTCAATGGGAGACATCAGAACTTTTAATCCAATTTTGAGTATATACTAAAAACATTCCTTAATTTGTCTCAAGGGTTGAAATTCAACTTTGACAATAACTTTTACAGATTATTCAGCTTCTGACAAGTATCTCTAAAAACACCTCGAGGGTTTAATCGAGTTATTTTGTCCAGAAAATAATTTCACAGAAGAAAAATTATGAAGTTTTGTTACATATTTTGTGATAAAATTTTATTACAGCCTCATGGGAACACTTAATGGACACCAGTTAAATACGGTAGAACGAAAATACTATTAGATTTCAGAAACAAGACCTAGAGGTTGGATCAGAGAGGCTAATATTCACTTAAAGCCATCCAGTATTTTAGCACTGAAAACAGGAATTAATGAGATAACTAAAGATGGGTAACTACAGTAAGAAATACTCCCTGTAATTCATCTATAGTTTGGTTGAATAGCTGAACATCAATATACAACACAGGCAGGGGTTAAGGCATAATGGGAAACAGCACTTAAGACACTAACACGTTCCAGAATAATTTCTGCATGAACCATTACTGACATTCTGTAGTCTGCATTTAGAATAAAAGTTGCTTTCTGAGACAAGGACAGATTTGTTACCTCAAAAAATTAGTCACTCTAGGTAAGTAGCAAATCATTAAAGTACTCTGCCAAGGGGAAATGGTTTACTGACAATCTTTATAATAAATCTTTTCTGAAATTCAGTGAACAGTGTCTGCACAATCAAACCATCTAATTTTCCCTTTGTTGTTGACTTCAAAATCTGTGTGACATCCCACAGAGCCATATAATTATGGAATTATTACCTTCAATATCAATGAGTCCAACTGTTAAAATAGCATGGTCATGGTGCCACTAAACCACATTCCTAAGTGCCACAAACACACACCTTTATAAGACTTCCCTGACCACCTAAATGACTGACCAGCGTTTCAGAGAAGAAGTCTTAATAGTGCATCGAAACCTTTCCTGTCACAAATTGAGGCCATTTCTTTTGCCCTGTCACTTTCTGCCTGGGAGAAAAGACTGATCCCCTCCTGGCTGCACCCTCTTTTCAGGAAGTTGTAGAGAAACATAACGTCCGCCCTTGAGCTTCCTTTTCTCCAGGTGAAACACCCCCAGCTCCCTCAGCTGCTCCTCATAGGACTTGTGTTCCAGACCCTTCAACAGCTCTATTGCCCTTCTGGACAGGCTTCAGCACATCAATGTTCTTCCTGAATTGCAGCACCCAGATTTGGACACAGGATTCGAGGAACAAAATCCCCACTGCCAAACATAGGAGGATGATTCCTTCACTAGTCCTGCTGGCCACATGTGATTTTCCTGATATTTCTGATCCAAGCCAGAATGCCGTTGGCCTTTTTGGCCACCTGGGCACACTGTTGATTCATGTTGAGCTGGTTGTTAACCTGCACCCCCAGGTGCTTTTTCACTAAGCAGCTTTCAGCCTGTAGTCCTAAGAATACTCCTCCCCATAAACTCCAAAATAGGAGTACAACATATTATTTTTACACAAATTTATTTTTCATAATAATTTGTGAAAATGCAGACATTAGAATTTTATTTTGCTTCATTTTGTTTTCATTTTCATGACGCAGATATAGTACTGTATGGTATTATTATTTATTTTTAAGGGATCTGGGAACAATGGCAAAGTATGAAGCATTTTAAACAGAGGATGCTTAGAGAAATTTTCATAGAATATTTAGAAATTTTCCTCAAAGGATTCATTTTATCTCTAAAATATATGTGGTATATACATAATAGGAACGTCTAAGGAATTAATTTATATAGAGATGGTTTTCTTTGGACATTAAACAGGAAAGTTGTTTCAGAAAAACGAAATGTAGGAATAGACAAGATAAAGCCTAGAATTTGCAGTTTAATCCTGTACCATAATTTGGGAAAGGACAGCTAAGTGTGTCTGAATCTTTGTAGTATAGAATGACAAGTGATACAAAATGAGAAATATTATAGTCTACAAAGCCAAAATAATTGTTCCGTTCACTCATTTCTGTGCAAAGTAGCTTTGTGCAAGACTTTATTTCTATTGATGACAGCTTTAAACTGGCATGCCTCATGCCAGGCACACTGAGCAGAAATTGCTCTTAATTTCCTGGCGCTAAAAAATCTTTCATAGATTAAAAAATGGCTTTAGTAGCAACTGCTATCAGAAAAAAAAAATGCATTCAATCATCCACTAAGCCTACATGCTTTGCAGAGTACTCATATTCAGTAGATGTCAGTTTTTCTTCCAGTCAAGACCTGAGATACTGTGAGTGAACCCCACGGAAAAACTCTTCTCCTCCGTGTTCCCCAGGACTCCTCACCTTCCTCTGACATGGGACCCTTCTGCAGCCAAGCTGAGCATGCAAAATGAGCAGAGGAACAGAGGGCAACTGCTGGGCTTGGCACCAGGAGTTGCTGCCAAGCTGCAAAGGAAGACCCAGGTCCCCATGACAGGGAAGGCTGGAGACTGTTCCAGATGGCCCCAGGCACACAGCTGGAATGGGTGTGAGAAGCAGAACAGGGTTAGGCTCTGTGGGCAGGCAGAAAACAGCGAGGACAGGTCAGGCTCTAACCCTCTGGGGCTGCACAGAGGGACAGAGGTGTGTCCTGGAAAAGAGCTTGGCTGCAAGGCACAGGATATTTCTGGAGACTCCATGATGTATGAGAACAGCCTCAGGGGAGCTCATGGGTTCATGTGACTTTGCTCAGACTCAGGAAGAATTAATATTCACTCTCATGCAATCTAACCCAAAACAATAGGTCCTTTTTGAGGGGTTTTTCCCTGCTTTTATTTCCCTCTGGGTTTGGGATTATGCACACCCCACACTGTGCCATTCCATTCTCACCTTTGTGGAAAAGATCGTGTTAACTCTAGCCAGCTATTAATGATAACAGAATCAACCTGAATTGCTTTTGTAACTTTTGCCACATTTCCTCTGACAGATCCAAGCAGTTCAGCAAACATGCATTTTTTGGCTTCATAAATTTATTTTGAAAGCAAACCAAAACAAGCAAATAGCAAGCTTCCCTGTTGACCCATATTCTCAGAGAGTTCCTTGAAAGGTCCTTTTAAATTATTTGATAGCCAGAGAAGGTCTAAGAAAAATATTGAGCTAATACCTGATGAAGATGGTCATCTGACAAAAATGAATGCAAAAAAAGTGGAGGCATTTAGTGCCTTCTTTGTCTCATTTTGTAACAATACTGACCTACCTTGACCTTGACCTGCCCACTCCTCTGAGCAGGAAGACCACAACTGCGAAAGCAGTGACTTTCGATTTGTGGACACTGAAATTGTAAGGGACAAGTTGTATCAGTTCATAAGTCCATGGAGCCTGGTGGGATTCATCTTGGAGTACTGAAGGATCTACCAGACGTTATAGCAGAAATGACACGGTCATTTACCAAAGGTCAGGGGAGTCTGGGGAAGTCCTCACTGAACAAAATCCGGCCAGCATTATACAATTTACAAGGAGGACTCAGGAAACTACAGACCTGTTAACCTGACCTCAGTACCTGGAAAAATGATGGAGGAGTTCATGGTGGAAACTGTTGAAAGGCATTTCAAGAACAATGCAATCTCCAGGCACAGACAGTGTGGACTCAACAAAGGGAAGGTCCTGCCTAAATTATTTGATATCCTTCTACAATAAGGTCTCTCACCTAGTGGGTGAAGGGAAAGCAGTGCTTGTGGCTTTTCTTGGTTTTAGTATTGCTTTTGATACTGTCCCTCACAGCATCCTTCTGGACAAGCAGTTCTGATGAGCATGTACACAGTGTGCTGGATGAAGGACAGGCTGAACATCAGAACTTCAGGGGTTGTAGTGTGTGGGGCTACATCTGCCTGGTGAGCAGCCACCAGTGGTGTTCCTCAGGGCTTCATTGTAGGACCAGTTATGTTCAACAAGTTTATCAATGATCTGGATGCAGGAGTTGAATGCACCATTTGTTGACAACACAAAACTAGGAGATGCTATTGACTCTCTTCAAAGGCAAGAGGTCTTCCAGAGGGATCTGGATACACTGGAGCACTGGGTAATTATCAGTGGCATGAAGTTTAACAAGAACAAATACCAGATTCTGCCCCTGGGATGCAGTAAGGCTGGGCACAAGTATAAGCTGGGAGAGGAGAGTGTGTAGAGCAGCCCTGCAGAAAGGGATCTGGGGGTGCTGGTGGGCAGCAGCTCAGTGTGAGTCAGCAGTGTGTGCCCGGGCAGCCAGGAGGGCAAACCCCATCCCGGGCTGCATCAGACACGGCATCACCAGCTGGGATTGGGGTCATCCCGCTGGATTCAGCCGTGGTGCGGCCTCACCCTGAGCCCTGTGTGCTCCGCTGGGCCCCACAGTCTGAGAAGGATAGGAAGGTCCTTGGATGATTCCAGACTGAATATGTACTAAACATAATTGGAAGGTTTTTAAAATAAATCTTTATGAAGCTTAAACTGAGTAGGAAAACATTTTGAAAATTTTTACATAAGCTTAAACTGAATAGCAAAAGACTGTTAAGATTTTCATAGAGCGTAAGAACATGAAACTAAATCTGAAGAAAGATTGCTTTTTTAGAAGGCCAAACAATTCACCTGAGACTTGTATATAGCCCAAAAAGGGGTTTTAAAACGAATAGAAAAAAGAAATATGAGACACTGGAGTGAAGCAATAAAAAGGGGTTTTTTTTCTTCCCATGAAAGGACTATTATGCTAGAGAGGAACCAAAGCCATAAATGGCCTATAATATTATCAAACAATTCTCAGAGGAATTACATTTTCTGAGCCATAAGTAGGTATATTAGCTAAAGTACAGATCCTTCACTCACTGTTTTCCTTAGTGTTGGAATGGTTATGTATTTTGAAGACTTTAAAAATTGTTTAGAGATAAAAGAAATCTTATTTGAGGAACATGGAATAATTTAAGTAGCTAGGAAGCAATTCTAAATTCATTTAATCCTTAATGGTCAATCTGGCTATCCCTCCTTTCCACCCCAATATGTCCTTAATTTTTTTTTCTCACAAAAGAGGATTTCTTCAATGGGAGAAATGTATTACATAATGTCATGTTTTAACCATGTATGAAGTATACTTATAAGACCTGAAAAATCTACTCTGCAATTTTAAAGCTGTACCTTTCATTCCTGGAATGAGCCTCATAAAGGTACACTTGTTTCCAGTAACTCTAAAAAGAAGTTTTGCCAGTATTCTCAAACTGCATGAAAACATTGGGATGGCAAAAGAACGAAGAATTCATTTTAGGACTCACGTCATAAACTTTAAAACAAGGTACCTCTGTAGAGTGGGGAAAAAGTAATGACCCAATTAACTTCAGAATCATACATTGAGGAAGGTGTAGAGTGTGATAAGATCATCCATCAGCCTTCTCTTCTTCCAGATGAACAGACCAAGTGACCTCCATGCTTCCTGCGGCCTGGTGACTCCACGCTGCCCGCGGCCCTAGTGGCTCCATGCTGCCCACGGCCCTGGCGGCTCCAGGTCTCGCTGCGGCCCCTCTCCTGCGGGGCACTGGGGACACCGGCAGCTGAGGCATTCCACCGTGCCAGGAGATGGCCGAGAGACACCCACGGCCCTGGACACATGGCCGTGGCCCCGGAAGCCCAATCACATCCCCCAGGGGGGGCCCACGCCCACTTCTCTCTCCCCTTGTTTCAAACTCTCTTAAGCATGTCATCACAGAGGCATTACTAACTTCTCTAATTGGTTCAGCAGCATATCCATCCCAAGAGCCCGACAGGATTGGTCCTGTTGGGCACGGCAGAGGTTTCTAGTGGTCTCTCACGAAAAAACACCCCTGTGGCTCTTTCTTTCCTGCCACAAGAAAAGAAACAGACAGTGCACCAACCAACACACCCGGCTGGCGATGTTGTGCCTGATGCACCCCAGGACACGACTGGCCCTCCTTGCTGCCAGGGCATTGCTGACTTATATTCAATTTGCCTTCTATATTTACCAAATTACAACTAAGGAATATAAAAATGAAAGCAAGGTCATCAATACCTGAGTTACTGTTAAAATGATTAGCCCAAATGAGATAATAAATTAGCAGTACTATTAGACTGAGGACTATGATGTTGAAATGCACCCTCAATCTGTTTCTCATTCAGTAGAGCTCAAGATTTGAGACGTATCATAGCACCTTAATTTTCTTCCATTTCAACCATTTCAATCAATAAAATCTTGTTACAGTCAAACTATAATGAAATTTCAAAGACATTTTTAAAAGGATGAAGGCAAATATTGTGAGGATTATTGGGATTTTTATATCATTTTATGCTTATAATCAAGGTATCTAATTTAACAGATAGACTAAAGAACTATAAAAGTGGGAATAATACATACAGTTTTTCAGGTAGAAGAAGGAGTATGTCGGCAATTGCTTATTTAGAAGAATAAAACAAACCATTTGCCTCAGCACGTATTTTACAGCAAAGTGTAAGCCTGCAGTGTGTCAGTAGTAATTAATGTGAAACTTTTATCATTTTCATTTCTACCATCCTAATTGATGGTATGCTCTTGTTTCTTACAAACAAACCACAGTGAATCTTTTCTGTATGCAACCTGATTATTTATGTAGTTTTAGAATTCTGAGTGTCCTGCAGAGCTGCTAGAGCTCAGCTAATGAAACATCTGAAACAAAACTTCTACAAGGCCTAAAGAGCCAGGCAATAGATTTAAGCTTTTTCTAAAATGCTGCAGTTTATGTGATTATTTGTACTTATCAAAAAAATATCTTTTCTGAACAGTTCAGGCAACTATCAACTTTACATGTTTCCAAATAAGAACAATATTAAATCTAAGGCTTTATTCAGGATCTAAAAGAGAAGTATGGAAAGAAATCTGTCCTGATTCATTTTCTCTTGTTAGAACTAACAAGCCTGAGACATTTCACTCTACAAATTGTCTCAGCCTTCCAGAGAGATGATTATTGCCTTTAACTGCAAATGCTAGATCAATTTTTTGATCCATTTGGAAGACTAAATGAAGCAAAGACTCACGCACAGAGTAAAAGTCATAACTGTGAAGAAAGAAAAACAATAATCATCACAGAGTGGTGGTTTTACAGTTGTTGACATTAAATACTGTGTAGCTGGTAAGTTTCTAGAAACACAAACAAGACTATGCTAATTTTGACTTTCAAGAGAAAAGGGGGATGGTGTGCTTTTTTCAGAAGAGAGGGCATGTGTCCCTTGCAAAACTACTTTTTCTGTGTCAGACCGAAGTCAGTAAAGTAATGGAAATACTATTGATACAGGATACACATTGAACCATCTGTTCTTTCATATTTCTCATGTGAAAACAGAGGACATAGGCCTAAATGAAAAGAAAGATACAGTGATGTAATTTTTGACTCGGTAAGTCTTCAAAGAGGGAACCAAACTTGACACATGAAAATTGAAAGGCTTGAAATCTGATATCATGCATTGTTTTGATTGTCAGACATTGCAGAGGTCAATGTTAAACTAAATTTATGGTTCTGCTGTGGTCCTTCACTGTGACTAAGGTGTTTCTCCACATGAAAAATTTGATATGAGCAGTCACACAGCTAGTGTGGATGATTCTAGTTGATTGCTGTTCACAGATGAGTATGCCTAGCATTGCAGTATTATACTATGAATACAAATTGCCACTAAATAAAAAAGTTATTTGGCTATGATTTTATGTAAAGTTTTAATCTGTTTTGAGCAATACAGAAAGACTGAAACTCTACATTAATAGTTGTCATATTCACTAGACAATCTAGATCTCTTACATGAGCTTCATAAATGCCACATATGCAACAAATATCAAACAAGGAATACTAACTCTAAGTTAATACAGTGCTTTGACTAAATTTTAAGGAAAAGGAAAAAGAAACATGTCATCTCCATAAGAAAAAAGGGGGGAGGGGAGCCCAAAACCCAAAAATAACCCTTTTTGTTCAAATACTTCTCTTATCATGCTATAAGTGGAGTATCTTTTGAACTGGTTTTTGTTACTGCTTCCTAAACCAGAAAAACTTTCAGACTCAGATTATAAAAACTAATACTGAAAGTAAAAAGAAAGCAGAATTTTGGTTAAAGTGAAAATTCATAGAAACATAGGATTGCTTGGGCTGGAAGGGACCTTAAAGATCATCTAGTTCTAAATTCCCTGTAGTGGTCACAAACACCTTCCACTAGACCAGGTTACTCCCAGCTCCATCTGTCTTGGCCTTGAACACTTCCATGGAGGGGACATGCACAACTCCTCTGGGCAATCTTTTCCAGTGCCTCACCACTCCCACAGGAATTAATTTCTTCCCAATATCTGATCTAAACCTACTCTCTTTCAATTTGAAGCCATTCAACCTTGTCCTATGACTCTATGCCCTTGCAAAAAGTCCTTGTCCATCTTTCTTGGAGTCTCCCTCAATATTCTTCCCATGACACCTGACCTTGTCATATACTTTTCTTTTTTTTTTAATTTCAAAGTGAAGATCCCGGTTATGCCACGCTGGCCTTCTGCCTTCTAACATTCTGGAATTGCCCGCTTCTGTGCCTTAGGAGGTGATGTTTGAAAAGTGACCACCACTGATGGACTTCAGAAAAACATTTTCCACGGGGATTTTATTCACTGGTTCCCTGAGCAGCCTTGAAGTCTGCTCTCCTTACATCTGGAGCTGAAGTGACACAATATGTCTGAAGTTTTGCTGGCACTTTTTACAGTCAAACTGTTTCCCTGTTGGGTTCTGTTACCTCGGGGGTCTTTGGTTCATCTCTGTAAGACTGCAAGTACATTCCAGGCTGGTTACCAACAGAGGTCCCTTCCATCACCTGTCCCTCTAACCTTCGTGCATCACTCCACAGCTTCCCAGGGACAAGCCTGATATTTCTCCCCTTCCCCACCACATCTAGTTTTAATCTCTGCCAATAAGCCCTGCTAGTTTCTAAGCAAAGACTCTCCTTTCTTATAGAGAAAGATGAGTCCCATCTGATAACAGCATGCCTGATGCAGTGTAGGCAAATTATAGCATTATGATTAGAAAACCAATCACATAACAAACGGTGTATAGCACCTAAAATCAGAGCCAAAACATTATAGAGAAAAAGTACAAAAACTCAAAACAAACAAAAAACCCTATAACCCTCAAAACTACCTAATAGATGGGACCAAATGCAGCATGAATGCTTCTCAGATAACTTAGATATGACAATTCTTGAGTAACTATATTGACCTGAATTTGACTAGTGATCTGTGCAAATACATTGCCTTTTCTTTGATAATCTTACAAATACTGAGAATTGTTTTACTATGAATGACATTTTAGTGATGTGAAAACTGCTACCAATAATTTGGATGTGATGCATATATAGGTTTTCATAATTTTGTCTCTATCTCTCGGCTGGCTCAACATTTGTAAGATGAATGTTCTACAGAGTGAGAATTCTCTGAGCACATAGTTTCACCTATATAAACAGGATTTAAACACTTCTGTTCATATAAGAGTGTCAAATGGCATTTCTATGTGAAACTTGTATTGTGCCAGATTTGATTGACATGCTTCAATGCAATTGGCACAACAATATAACCAATGCAGGAGAACTTTTTAAAAGTGTCTACAGACATTTGAGTTTACAGTTCTGAAAGTGTCTTTATCTATTCAGATTATATTGTTCTTAATTTTTTCAAAAGCACTAAATGGAATGCAAATATCCCATGTAGTCTAGGAGTAAAAGTCAGTATTCCATTCTTTGATAGTTGGGAGGAAGTTGAAAAAAAGAATCAGTATTTATTCTAAATCTTTTGTTTGCATTGAGCAGAGCTACATTTAGTGCAAAATTCACCTAGAATTTTGCTGTATTCCATAAAAGGAAATATGCCTTTAACTAGAAACACATATTAGAAAGACATTGCTGGTTCAGCTAATATCTTAAACATCTTTCCAATGAATATATCTTTGCAAAACTGCAGTAATTTCAACCATAATTATTTTCATTAAATGTTTATTTGCATAAACTGTTTTATTCATGCTATTATAATTTACCATATACTGTTAACAAAGCCCAAGTTATTTCATGTTCCATTTCATATGGAATTATGACTAATTAGTTCAAGCACATTGCATGATCATGCATATACATTGGCATAATTTTCATCATTTTGTAGCCAGATCTGGCAAGTTTTGTTTTCAAGTAGATGATCTTTACTAATGAGGTGCAGATTTCTTTATGTAAATCAAGGAGCAACAAAAGACATCCCCCCTGAGCTTCCTTGATCAGAAAGCTGTCTAACCGTAGGTAGTGACACTACAGCAGACAGAATCCTACCTGAAGTTTAATAGTTTTAGGCAGTTTCATTTGAGTTAGCAGTCAAGAACAATAGTCTTTCTTCAAAATAAATGTTCAAGTTGTAAACATTATAACTTTATAAACATTATAGCATTATACACATTACAGCAACTTACTCTGCTGCAAATTAAGAATATTCCTTCTCTAGCCATTGTATCAATCAGTCTTTATATTATGAAAGTGTATTATAGTGCAATGTAATATCATAAGCTAGTGGAATTTACTGAAGACTTAGATATTGTCCGTGCTTACAGAAAAAGTACTAAATAACAGCCTAGCCCATGAAATAAGGACTTTCCAACTTACAAGCTTAGCACTGTCTGTGAAGGATAAAGGACACCCTTGGACAGGCAAGATAACACCAGCATCCCAGTCCTTCTAACATGTCTTTCTTTGGTGGAGGACTCAATGTTGTCTGGTATCATAGATAAGTAACTATGGAAAATTCATCTCCTGGGACATCTGGATCACTAGACAAGTGGTGAGAATTCTGAAAAAAATGTAGTTAATTTCAGACTTTTACTGTAACTTGTATTTGGTAATGTGGTGTTACTGATTAATGAAATCACACTGTCCGTGAACCTTCGAAGGTTATTCAAACCTTATGTAAAATCACATTCAGGATGCCTCAATACTTCTGGGACACTTCATGTGCACGAATATTTACTCTTGTACACCAGTACTTTGCACCCTAGCTTCTCTCCTTAGTTAGCACTGGCCATTTGTGAAGTTCTGTGACAAACTAAAAATCCATATGACCTGGCTGCATATTACAGGAGAGGCAAAACAGTCTTAAGAAAATGAGGAATTAATATAAAGGAGGTATTTAAAAGATGTGTAGATGCGACACTTATGGACATGGTTTAGTAGCAGATTTGGCAGTGCTGAGTTAGTGTCTGGACTAAAGACCTTAAACATGTTTTCTAACCCTGACCATCAGGACAATGGTCTTAGACTAACTATTCAATATGAAGTTGGGTATAATAGGAAGCATTTGAAGACCCTTGCAGATTAAACATATTTTGTGATACTCAGAGGGATTACGATTCACCTCCTTTCAAATTTGATCTTCTCTATTGTAGTTTCAGAACTGACTAGCTCCTTGGTTTTCCATTTGGATTAATTGTTTATGTTCCTTATACAGTATTACAACATTTGTATTTTCAGGAAAAACCTAACAGCTTAATGTGTTTAGATTTCTCAGAAATATATTTTAAAAAAATATTGACGTCTTTGATCTCTGGAGGGATTTTCTGTTTTTACTTGTTGGGTTTATTTGATTTTGGGCTTTGTTTTTGTTTTTCAGTCTAGCTGTCTCACTCAGGTGAGCCATTTAAGTGTTTGAAATGACACAAGGTTCTAGCTTGGGTTTTTATATCACTCAGTTTTAGTAGAATGAATTTGAGCTACAGAAATGGTGTTCATTCTAAAATCACCGCCGTGAACTGAAGATCATATATGACATACTCAGGCTCCAGCTAGCTATCCATTAGGATAAAAATAGAGATAGAAGGTTCAGCAGAGCCTAAACATGGAACACATATAGAATCATAACAACCAAAATCACAAGGATGGATCTTCAGAAATAACAAGCCATATCAGCTGTATTTACTTAGCTTCCTACCTGGTTTTCAGCTCTCATTTTAGTGGTATTCTGGTTGCTTGGTCATTATTTTCCTGTTTATTTTCTCTATTTCTATTTATCTTGCTTCATCACATTTACGTTCTGCAGTCTGATCACAAGGTATTTCTAATCAAATAAGCCTAGCAAAATCAAAATCTGTTACCTAACTCCTTTCTCATCCATGTCAAAGACAAAACTTAATTCAGTGAAAATATTTAAATTATCCTAAAAATACTTAACAGTATAGGTTTGCTCATCCTTCATGGTCAATGCCTGTCATTATACATGTAAAAGAGAGCTTTTCTGGCAAACTCACTTCAAAAGAATCAAGCTAATGAAGTAACTTACACATTCAAATGCTGTTTCCTCATGTTTCAGTAAAACGTAAAGTTTGAAAGCTAGGAAGTTTGGGAGGTAAGTGTATATGTATCACTGTAACCGTATGGTAAGGCACTGTAGTATAAATGTAAATGAAACAAGGAGCTGGTGAGTGTATTTCTTATGCATTAAGATATTCACAAAAACATTCTTATTGCACAGAAAAACCTGAATGCAGAGATTTTAATCAGTCACTTGAATTAATTATTTGACTACACATAAATTCATATTTAGGTCTGAAAATTAACACTTTAGGAATTTCAAGCTCTAAATTCATATTCAATTCATATCAACAGTGTCGTGGTTTTAAAATAAGTCAAGAAAAAGATCATCTAAGGGTTCATTGTTGAGAATAAGAATTGTGGGAGAAATAATTTCAGGTATGAACAAGGTTTAGTTTAAAACTATACGGTAAATTTATTAATAGTATTCGAAAAGGATAATAAACAGTAAAATAAGCTTTTAAAATACTTCTCTTCCTTCCTAATTTTCCCATCTTTCTTACTGAACACACAGGGATACAAAGCATGGAAGAGACTCTCTTTGTTGTATTCTGGGGTCCTCTTTATAGGGGATAGTTTTTTACAAGCTCCTTCAGCGTGGTTTTAATTTTTATGAAATAGCAGCCCGCCTGACCTGCTATCATATGACTTCCTTCCCATTGGTAAAATAGTCTTCCCAAAACTGTTTTCTGTGGGTCATTTAGTTAATGGGGTGTGATCTTTTAAGGATACGCTGCTTTTGGTTGGAAGTAAGGGTTCCTTTCCTTTATCTCTGGAAACAAGGGTTTTGTCTCTCTCTACTCAAGCTCTCCTCAGACCACAGCTCTTCAGCATCCACCCTCTTCATCGTGAGTACTCTTTCTCACGGGCCGCAGTGATTTTGTATCCCCCCCATGCACTTCATGAATTATGGGGAGACAGTTTATTTCATTATAGTCTTTACTACAGCTTGCAGAAGGAAAACCAAGTTTTAACTTAATAGAGAACTTCTTCTCCTTCTCTCTTTATCGATCCTGGTGTCTGCCATTTTGTCTTTCTCATGTATTTTCACTTCTGTTTCTTCTCTGATTTAAAAAAACAAACAAACAAACAAACCAAACCAAACAAACAAAAGAACTAAAAGAATAATAAACTCATTGCCCAAAACATTATTGTTAATAAATTTTTACCAGTTTAAAACTTTCGCTGGGTTTTGCAGTGTTGAAAATCTAATTCAGTCCGAATTCTACTTTGGGGAGCTATTTATCATGTCTCGGCCGTCCATTCGGTAGCTCCATGCTTCCCGCAGTGCTGAAAAATCAATTCAGTCCAAATTCCACACTAGGGAACTGTTTATCATGTCTCTGCTGCCCATTCAGGGGCTCCACGCATCCCATAGTTCAATTCCATGTGGCCCCGGCAGCATGGGTAGATCTGGGTGGCTCCATGCAGCTTCGAGGTTCTTTTCATGGTTCCGGGTTTTTTGCTGCTACCTCTGTTTTCTAAGTTGTAACTGTCATTTTAGTCTAACAACACACAGCCGGTCTTGTCTAAAGTACAGCTACTGGATTTTTTCTCGTTGAGCAGTCTGTTTTCACTGTGCACCGCCGGTTCTGGGCATGGTGAGGGCAAGGAGCACACCTTAGCACAGAGTGAACCGGCCACCTCAGCCCTGCTGCCCGCCCTGCACCCGACGTGGTGCAGGCACTGTGCTGCCGTCTGGGGGAACGGGGCTGCAAACACTGGGGGTGTCGGCGGCCCGGGCCCCACCAGTCCAGGACCGCGGCTCCGCATGGCCCCAAGGCCCCGGCTATGTGGTTGTGGCCACAGCCGCGGCCATGCCGCCATGCCCCCCTTGACGTGGAGGGAGGAACGACTGCTCCATGTTCTCACCTTCCCTTCGTTTATATGACCCTAGAATATATAAATCAGCAGGAGCGCATTAGTCGCTGTCGAGCATACTAGCCTCTCACAGAAAACCACCCCTTGGGTCTCCGCCCCCTCTTTTTCCTGCCACAGACAAAGAAAGAACGACATTATGCACACCTTAAACAAACAGATACCACATTCTGGACAAAAGCAGCTCACATTTGCACTACAAGTTTTACTTGGAATGCAAAGTGGCTGTATTAATTGCCACTAAATTCCCTTTTTAATACAGAAGAGAGTTTGAACATTAGGACAGTAGCTATTGGTCTAAAGAGTTTTTCCTCTTGAAATTACTATCTACTACACAATGCATTTATTATCAACATTAGCTTTTGAATCACTTTTCTGCACATCCAATTAAAAAGATTTGTAGTGTACTTTGCATTCACAACTCAGCTGATGAATGCTAGTTTTCATTTATTTTGTTTTCTCACCCATCCCTGAAATTTTTACTTTAGTTTAAACAAAGGGTTCAGGGATTACTTAAAGCTGCTGCTGGATTAGACTTGGCTTCACGCTCCAGCAATTTATTTTTTTTCTTGCTAAAAGAAAACTAAATATTAAATTCTAAGATCTGGCATTTTGGGGAAGATAATTCTCCATCTATAACCCAAATTAATTAGCTATTTATTCATGAAACTGAGGAGTTCCAGAACTTTAGTTTTACATAACAATATAAAACACACCATGAATAAAGACAAAAAAGTAAAGCATTTAAATAGTATCATTAAGATTATTTGATGACTGATATTAGAGAATTAGAGATAAGCTTAATTACTTTGATGAAATGGATCTCAGGCCTTTACTTTTGATGTCATATACAATAAACACACTATGGTAACTCTGAAACAGAGAGATTTGCAGCTAGGAAAGAATTGATGATGAATTTTAACCTATTATCCTTGCTAGAGTTCACTACTTCTAAAAGCCTGGAACCCTAAATTATAATGCTTTTTTTGCATATTTTATTTGCAGAAAGACAATATAATACAAATCAGATTTTTTGGTCTATTGGTGACTATAATAAAAATACTACACAATCTTACAAAGTTCAGAAATAAAAAAACATTTTCAATGGTATGCAACCTTCATTCATATATATCAGTTTGGACAGAACAACTAAAGATTTTGGACAAGTATATAAATGATTAACAATTTTGTTGAGAAATTTAGTTTCCTTCTTTCTTTCTGTTACATTATCATCTTCTTGGCATCCATGATTAGTTTGACATAAAAAGTCTAAAGGTACAGGATAATTTCTGCTAAATATGTGTTAACATCCCCTCCCCCCAACCTAACAAACCGTTTAATTTCTATTGCTTCCTATTTCTTATCATCCTACCTTCATGGTAAGATTCTATTCAGGACTCCTGACTGTTAGAACAATTACTGCCCACCTGCAGAATCTACTAACAGGTAAAAAGTGCACTTGACAACTACTATGCCTCAGGACAACACTTGCTATTTCATCAGCTATTCTTATAGTTATGATAACCTGAGCCTTTTTGGTTTGCTTTTATGTTTTTAGTTATGCTTTGCTTTTTGGAGTTGAAAACGGCAAAGGGAAGGACTTCATTTAGCTATTTTCTTTGATCCCTAAATTCCCTTTTATCCTTTGTTTGGCAGAACATTATCAATTTTTTACGTTTGAAACCCTTTTTAACTCAGATCTTCTCAACCTCAGGAACTGGTGCCAATCTGAGAGTTGTGTTTAATTCTGACTGTCCTAGTAACATTGACTTTGCTTTTAATACTTTTGAAACTAATACAAGATATGTTTTTTTGGAGACGAGACTCATTTCCAAGGTCAAAATCAGCTTTCATGTCATACATGAAGTTTTCAATAAAATTATTCTCTAGAGTTAATTATTGCATCCATCCTGTGCTCTCATTAGAACTCTTTCTTCTTATGACTGTTTAAGAAGGGGAAAAATAACAGAAGGATATTGAGAAGACTGAGTACTGAATAAATTGTATTCATGGGTAAGCAATGAACCAAGAACATGAAAAAAAGTCTCTTATTAAATGTACCATGTTCGAATATAGAAGAAAAAACCAGAAGATTATTGCAGTCTTGATCTATTACAGGTGTTTAGTAACTAAAGACTTTTTTTAAGGTAAGAGACAGGCAATGATACTTGTTTTCAGAAGAGAAAGTTGCTTTTGTCTTCCAGAGTAATTTAGCTGTTATTTTCAGAAGATTTTAGTATCAAGTAGCTTAGAAAGAGAATAAAAATAAATAAATGTATATTTGATAAACTGAAATAATACCATTGGTGCATGAACAAGCTCAAAACTCATTGACATTGGAAGAAATAAAATTTCTGGGGTTTTAATTTGGCTTAGTGGTTTTGATTTTGAGGTTTTTTGTATTGACTGTATGTGATGCATGCTTTTTCTCACTTATTAAACTATAAAATACCCCATTATTCACAAGGAAGTCTGGTGGAAACATGTTAATTTTAACAATTTTTTAACTGGGAAATATGTTTGAGATAAATATGAAATATGTGGACAAAACCTGGAAAGAGTAAATAAAAGCCAAGATGATCAAATATTGTTTTGGCAGAAGGATATTCTCATGTAGTTATTTTTTTTGTCAAGGATCCTACTGTAAAAGTGTTTATTCACTTGATTTCTTTGCTGTTCACAAATAAAGTTAAAAAATTTGAGTTTTATTCTAATATGGAAAAGAAAGCTTTCTGAACAGAACACCAATTAAAATCTGAGATTTTGATGAATCATTAAGGTTGGAAAATATCTTGAAGATCATTTTGTCCAACCTTTGATTGAATACCACCATGCCCACTAAATCATGGCTCTAAGTGTGACTCCTACTTGTTTGTAGAACACTTCCAGGCATACTGACTTCACCACTTTCCCTAAGGAGCCTGTTCACTGTTCTTTCAGTGAAGAAATTTTTCCTAATATCCAACCTGAACCTCCCTTGGCACAGCTTGAGACTGTTTCCCGTGCAGTTATTACTGGTTAACGGAAAGGAAAAACTGACTCCCAACTCGCCACAACCTCTTTTCTGGTAGTTGCAGAGATCAATAAGGCCTCCTCTGAGCCTTCTTCTCTTTCTTTGCTAAAACCCTCCAGCTCTCTGAGACCCTCCTCATAGGACTTAACATTCCAGACCCTTCACTACATTTGTTACCCTTCACTGGACACCCTCCAGTACCTCAATGACATTCTTTTACTGATGAGATCAAAACTAAAAGTGCAGCCTCTTCACTGTTGAATATAGGGAACTATCCCTTCCCTGGTCCTGCTGGTCACACTATTTCTGATACAGGCCAGGATACAACTGGCCATCTGAAAACACTGTTGGCTCAGACTCAGACGGCTGTTCACCGGTAACCCCAGGTTTTTTCAGCTGGGCATCTTTCCAGAAACACTTCCACAAGCCTGCAGTACTGGATGGGGTTGTTGTGACCGAAGTACAGGACCCTGCATTTTACTTTGTTGAAACTTATATAATTGGTCCTGACCCATAAATCCAGTCTGTCCAGGACCCTCTGAAGACCCTTCCTATACTCCAGCATATCAATGTTCTCCCCCATCTTGTTGCTATCCGTGAACTTGCTGAGGGTGCGCTTGATCTCCTCACCCAAATCATCAATAAAGGTATTAAACACAATTTGCCCCAATACTGAGCCCTGGGGAACACCACTTTGACCAACTGGATGTAACTCCACCACTCCCTGGGCCCAGCAATCCAGACAGGTTTCTCCCAGTGAAGAATACAACCATCTAAGCCATGGGTTGCCAGCTTTTCCAAAACAATGCTGTGGAAAGTTGTGTCAAAAACATTACTAAAGTCCAGGTAAACAACATCCACAGCCTTTCCCTCATCCAATAGGAGGGTGCACATTATAAAAGGAAGTTAGGTTGGTCAGGCAGGACCTGTCTTTCATACACGCATACTGACTGGGCCTGATCACCTGGTTGTGCTATATGTGCTGCGTGATGGCACTGAAGAAGACCTGTTCCATAACCTTTCCTGACTCTGAGGTCAGAATGACAGACTAGCAGTTCCCCACATTCTCTTTCTGGTTCTTCTTAAGGAATCTCTAGACTTCCTGGACTCCTTTGCCCTTCAGGACTGCCTCCCAAGAGACTCCTAAACAGGTCAAAGTCTTCCCTCTGGACATCCAAAGTGGCAGTTCTGCTGATCCCCTCATTACTTTTCCAGGATTGAAAACTGTCATTTCATGTCTACCAAAGACAGCCTCTGACCACCACATCACCCATTACTGCTTATCTGTTTGCAAACAACAGGTCCAATGGGGCACCTTCTCTAGTTGGCTATGTCCCCACACAGGAAGATATCTGTTAGCAGAACAGACTCATCTTGGGTAAAATGAGCTTAAATTATTGCCAATTAAAATAAATAAGCAATTACTCATTTGCCTGGTAGGAAACAGAGAGAAAAACCTTAAAACAACCCTTTTCCTTCGCCCTCTTCTCAAGTTGATCATTAATCCTTCACTCCAAAACACCCTTGTCCTCACCAAGTGGTTCAGGGGGATATAGTAGGTGGGATTTAAAATCAGTACACTGTAGCTCATGTCTGCCTCTCCTTTCTCCTCACAGTTCCTCTGCTCCAGTGTGGCCCCCTTACATTCCGCAGTTCCCTTAGAAATACCCAACTGCAGCTTGAGTACTGACAGTACAAGTCTTCCATGGGTTAGAATGTGGAGATCTTCTCCAACATGGTGTTCTTTCCTTCCTGCTTTACTTTGGTATCCCGCACTCTTTTTGTTCTTTCTATATCTGGCAGTTTTTAACCTTTTTTTCACAAGTTTTTTAAGGGCACCACCGTGTGACTGATGGGTTTAGTTGTGTCCTTGGTGGGTTTACTGGAGCCAGCTGGAACTAGCTGTGGCTTGAATGAGACAGATCATGATATCTTTCCACTGAGGCCTCCCTGTAGCACCCACACTGACAGCACCTTGCCAATATGCTGCCAAGAAAAGAAAAGTTTTGTCTTCTAGAGCGAAAACGACTGTAAATTTATTTCTTTCTCATGATGAAGTCAGTTATCTAGGAATTGTAAGCTGTTCTTGCACTTAGAGTCAATTGATGGGTATGTATTATAGGTACTTCATAATGTTAATAATGATAAAATAAAACTCTTTGACAGTGATTATATTTGGGGTTTCTCCTGGAAACTGGTCTGTTTTTAGAAGGAGACTGGATGGAGGTACTGTTCAGGCACACTTCTACTCTCCATTTATGTTAGAACCAGGAGTTTTACTGTCTTATGGATTATTCATAATCAGTTGGCTTGTATATTGACCTTAAAGAAACTTGTCAAACTTAGTCACAACCATGGGACATGATTCCAGTAATGTGGAATGTGCATATACAGACAAATACACAAAAATACCTATGTCCATTTTTAGTAGTATCATTATGCATTTAGGATTTTACTGTCTTATGTGCACCAAACATTTTACCACTGTCAACATGGCTTCTGTGTAATGGCTAATACCTCTGAGGCAAACTGCATTCTGAGCATCTGCTGGGAGTATAGGCATAAGAAATTGCATGAGTTACTTTAGTAAATAATTCAAATGTTGTAATTGTGGAAGAACACTGAGATGAGTGGTTTTTTTCATCCCACATAATCTGCTGAAAGAAAGATTTTCTCACATTTCAAGGCTGCTGGAATGTCAGTGTATCACGATTCCCAGAGACTAGTGTTCTGCTCACCCTTTCCTCTTGCAAGAGTTATAGAAAATGGGCAATTTAATATTCCTGAGAAATAGGAATTTTTTTGCCTTTTTTTTTTTGTGTGGTTTTTGTTTTGTTTTGGTTTTTTTTTGTTGTTGTTGTTGTTGGTTTTTTGTTTGTTTGTTTGTTTTGTGTTTGTTTTTTGTTTTTTTGGGTTTTTTTAAATTAGGTTTATTTCAGAGTTTCCAAAGCTGGTACAAAGGTGATTTTTGCAGTACTTCTTAATATTTGCATGGTGTGCTCATGGTGTACACAGAATAAATTATGTTAAAAGAGGGTGAGGCAGTTCAATGCACTCATAATGTCACTGTTCCTCAGAAGCAGTTGATGTTGCAAAAATGTCACGTGAACATAACAACCATCAATAAGAGAAAGATGAAAGTTCATTTTGGTCATATATTAGCTGTGTAAAAATATTGAAATATCTGAATGTTCTGAGTGACTGAATATTGAAATATTGGTCCAGACTTTGTTCACAAGTCAGCTTTACTTGACTGTTGATTCTGTAAAATTTAAAATGCATATGCAACAATGCATTTTTTACCAGATAGAGGCATTCAAGAAAATTGTGATATATTTAAATATGTTCAAATATAATTGGTTTCATCTCAGCTGTTCTCAGACTTGTGTGATCCTTTGAGTCGTGAGCAGATGATGTGTCTGTCACAAGACATTTTTACATTTCTCATTTGGTGAGTGAAATACTTATGTTAATATATTCTGTTATATGTGAAGTATCCATTTTCCCAACATCAATTCTCATAAGTCTATGACATACTCTTAAAGTGGCATTGGTGACTTTTCCTAGAAAGAGAATAAGATCAGAAAACAGTCACTGAAAACAATGTGGTACAGCTGCTTTTATAGAAAATAGCAACTGCAACAAATGTGATGGCTGAGAGAGGAACTATAGCTTACAAAAGCCAGAAAAACTAATGTGGGTTTTGCAGAACACACAGTAATTGATTACAGTGAATAATTAGGCATTATACTTATAATCGTTTCCTGAGGTGAAAAGATCAAGAGCTATTTTAAATACTGGTATATAGAAAATGTAATTAATGTTTTATGGTGATAAAATACTTTTGTTTTCCCCACAACACTTGTATCCATTTTACTGTAGTTTCATCATGTAGCATTATATGCAGTAAGTAGAGTAAAAGAGTTGCAAAGAGCAGTTTTAAATTAAGTTCACGGATAATTTAGAAGGAACATTATATTCTCCTCCTGTCCTTAATGGCAGTCTCAACTGCACTGATGAAACACAGTCATTGATGGTAAAGCAAAGTCATTTGGAAGCAAACCCCTGATTGAGAATTTTAACTCCATAAATGAGCTGCATAGGTACTTAACCTGGGAACTCCCAGGGTATTTTAAAGCATATTTCCAATTAAATCTGTCTTGAGGAACAGTAAGGAGAATGGTACATTTTCTTTAGAGTTAATGGGATTATTATTTTTCCTTTGACCTGGGTATATACTCCTGATCTGCTATGAAGATATTATTGGTAGATGTTTAGAATGTGGGCTGGAGTTCTATAAGGGTAACTTTGCAGTTGTCACACATTTTTGAGAAGGGTCACCTGCTGTAGTTGGCATGGCTTTGTGCGAGGACATTGTACCAGATAATCGCAGATGTTCTTTCAACCTCAGCTATTCTGTGACAGAATAGAATACAATAGAATAGAAATTATCTTAAACATTGTGATAGCAGTTTGATTTCCTCACTTGTTAAGGTAAGCAGTGTAATTAATGGCAAAGCTATACTGTGATCATACTGGACATTCTATGTTCAACTTGAAAACTCCATGAATACATTGACATTTACATTTACCCCATAAATTATATATATATATGTAAAGTCAAATCTACAAGTGGTTCAGTGTTACACATTCGTGGTGGCAAAAAAACTAAACATGGAGAAAAATTCATTCTGTGGTATTTTAGCAGACTTATATTCTAAAATAAGAATATTACTGTGCCTTGACTTAGCTTTCTTTACTTATTCTAAAGAATCTAGACTCCTTTCGGTAACATATCTGGTTGGTGTTCGGTCATGATTCTTCAGAATGTGTAATTCCTTTCTAAAATTTTTCTTCCTGTTGACCTAATTTAGGATCAAATACCTGTTATGATCCATGTTTTCCTTCATAAACCCACCATGTTTTTAGACATGCATGTTGCTTGTCAGAAACTACAGAAGCCCAGATTAGTTCAACTATTTTAGAATACCATCATATTCTATGCATTCTTTTCAAGAATAAAATAGATTATACTCTATTTGAACACATTTTAATGTAATTGTCTTCTTTAAATATCTTAATAACTACTTTCTTTTACCGTTATTCCTTATTATTTTAAAATACTCTGATTTTTAAAAATATTATTTCCTCACCTCCCTGATATATACCAGACCAAATATAAAATTGTAACTGTCACGTGATGACCCTAGGCACCCAAAACAACAATCCTAAATAAAACTTTTACAGGTCAGAAACTCTTCTGTCAGAGTATGCCAAAGCATGAACATGAAATACCTTTTAGAAATGTGTAATTTCTGTTTATTTTTTAGTTGAAATTTCACAAGAAATTTAATAGCAGTTATTTTTAAATTTAATACTACTCTATAGTATTTTATTTGGGGAATTTAACTTGTATTTCAAATTATTTTTTTTAATTGTGAGAAAACAAATAAATAGATTTTTAAATTCAAATTTCCTGAACGATACACATTCAACTATGACCAACTGTACGAAAAATATGCAACCTGTTAAAATCTATTTCAGTATGAAGTGTGTTAGGCCTTTACCTTCTATAGACTAAATGGGCTAATGAAGTTATCATATGATTACATTACTCTTTAGATATGTACCAAAACTAGTCTGCACATTTCAAGCTATTAATTAGAAAACAGCTAAAGCATTACTATGAAGAAAGAATGAAGAGGGTAGCTGCAAGAAATTGTAATTGGCTTCCTCAAGAGACTGATGTCCTTTATTAAATTTTCATTCTTCTGTTTACTTTTTTAGTACCTATTATTCCCATTTTTTTACCAAGAATGGCAAAAATCTGTATGTGTTAAAAAAAAAAAATTCCTTTTATTATTGCCAAGGTTCAGACCATACACTTCAAATTTCAGCAATGAATCCACACAAATATATTTATATAGATCCTTTTGCTTCCATAGGTGAGTATCAACTCAAAACCATATTTTAAAAAACCCTATTTGGTAGTTGCTAAAGATTGCATGGGTTTTTAAATTTAAATTACATAATATTTTTATATATTGCAAAACTTTAAAAATAATGAGGAAAAAAAATAATTAGTCCTATAACCTAATGTTGAACTCCCATGAGATTCAATGATGAAAAATTCAATATATCCTTAGATATAAGGAATTTTGCATCCCTAATAAGAAAATAAACTTCTTGAACATTTCTGAATTTATATTTATAAAATCAGAGATAATGAAGATAAGTGTATGCTACTCTTTTTATTGATATAATTAACCCCCCTGCTTATATATTATTTCAACTCTTACAATTATAATAAAAAGTATGTAGTTCTTACAAAGTTGCAATCTTTTTACAGGCATCCACTTCATGTAGAGATGTATTCATATGGTTGCATAAATATTTCTTAAAGTTAGTGGACATTTAACACTGAGTAATATAATGTTGTAGCATTTGTGATGAGCTTACAATATGATTTGCTGTATTTTAAGAGAATCTCTACATTATCCCGTAAAACAAATACTAGACAAGTTAAAATTAATGACTACAGTTTGGTGCTTCAATGTTAATAAATAACACATCTTTCACAGTTTTGTATAAAAAGTGCAATCTATTAAAGTTCAATATTTAGGAGAACATAACATGCATTTAATATTCAACTGTAATTAATTAAGGTATTTTGACTTGATCTGAATTATAGTTATTATTATTGTCTATCATGAGTTTCCAAATTAAATGAAGAAAGAGACTAAAGCAACTAAAATAAACCATTGTTTTCCTTCAATATTTAGTGTATTTTTGACAACACAAATTAATATATGTCATTGTATTCTGATACTGCTGTTTCTTTGAGCGGCAAGCAAGGCATCCTCATCAGTAAAACATATAGATATTTAAGAAAGACTGATGATGTCATTTCATGTTGTGTTCTGTGTATTTTTAAGGATTGTGATAAGATTTTGCAATATTCTTTCCGTTTACTTACAATTACGGCATAAGAGGTGGAGCTTTCCATAAGTTGTTTAAAAGTCTTATAAATAATAAATTCTAAATGGTTAAGCAAAAATATTCTTCTGTCCAAACAGTACATACTGCATTCACTAAACCTTTTTTTTTTTTTTTTTTTTTTTTTTTTGGTTGAAGTATTCAACAAAATTGCGCAAACCTAAATCCTTGATAATGGTCTTTCCAACACGCAATCTATAATTAAAATTAAATTGCAATGATATCCTTTTATGACTGCATTTTTACTTATAAAGATTCAAAATAAAAGATGCAAATATTATTCCTAGTAAATTATATTTACCAGAAAAGTATAATTTCTTCATTTAATATATGTAGAAACTGAGTCATAAAAGAATGAAGTTAGTTATGAACACTCATTAATTAATTGTACTTTATTTGAAACTTATTAGAAAGTTATGCTAATGTTATTAAGAGTCAGCTTCTGTTTAGGATTTGTAACTAGAAAGGCATAAGAAGCATAAATGGACAATATGACATTATAAAATATTAAGTATCTTTATATAGGCATTTGCATAGAGTTATTTAAGAACTGACTGTATCTCTCTAGTGCAAATTTCAAACTCTTTTTTAGGTAATTTTCTTGCTTCAGGATATTTTAAAACTGAAATCTTTACTATGTTTAAGTAAAATCTGTAATTCCATTTTCTCCTGTGCTGAAATGAAAATGCTGCCTAAACTCAGTAGCTTGATGTAAGCTATCAGTTGCCTGAATTTTAATGATTCCAGGATGCTGTTATTATATCTGCTGAAGTCATATTATTCCTTCTATGATACCAGAAAATACTTTTATGAACATATTTTGCTGTCATGAATTTTTGGGAAAGAAAGTATGATCAATTTTGCCCAGCTTCATGCACAAGTGACACAGCAAATCTCTCACCCACACAGGCTGGGAATAAGAAAATTACAAAACCCCTATTTTGATCGATGTTGCCATTTAAAGTCATTTTCAGCAAACTGTTTATAGATGCACCTGACCCTTTTTGTTTCTTCTTTTCTTAAGCATCTTTTATTGAGAAAAAGCTATACCACAGCTTTGAAAAAAACATTTATTCAAAAGCAAAGCATATCAATAACAAGGTAATTATCATCAAATGGCACATAAACTCATAGGTCTGTAAGTAGACTGTGTGTGAAGTATAGCACAATTCTAATCTGCCTCATTCAAGTCCTAAATCAGATATGAGAAGATCTATTATATGCTGTGCATTGAAGATTTCAGAGCAAATACACCTTAGCTTTCTGAGACTGCTGCAGTTATATGGCCAGAAGCGATACTATTTTAGAGCCTCATCATTTACATAAATACTGGTTTTGCAATGGTGTTTTCTGAGAGCAGGATTGAGCACAGATTTGAGCACCATCTCCTTGCAATTTCATGTGCTTTTAATAACAAATACTGAATGTTTTCCACAGTTGTACTCATAGTGTTGATAACAGGTAAAGACAGANAAGGGTTTAAAAAGAGAAAAAAAAAAAAAAAAAAAAAAAAAAAAAAAAAAAAAAAAAAAAAGACTAGCACATCATTGTGACTCAGAATGTTGATTTGAATGAATCAACTTATATTCCGAGCTGATGTTTTTCCATCAGAGCTCCCACACATTCATGTGCTGGAAACCACATGATGGAAATAGAAAATGATAAAAAGACATCTCCATAGCCATCCTTGCAGCTTTAAAGCCCTAGGTTATTTGTTTTGTTTGGTTTGGTTCTTTGTGGTTTTATCCCTGGGGGAGAGGTATAAAAAGAAAGTGACTCCTGGATAGATATGAAAGAAAAAAATTCTCCTTGAAATTACTGAGGAGCAGGTGTTGTTTACACATCTTCTCAGAGACCTTTTAGTCAGTGCTTCATCAATGACCCCCACATGTTTGTGTTCTTTCAGTGTTGTCCTCTGTCCCAACCTAGTGAACTAAAGGATGAAACCTAACTTGTTTTGTTTTGTTCTTGTTTGGTTCAAGGCAAAGATTTTAAAACTATTTTGAATTATATCATACTCAGAGCTCCTGTGTCACAGACATTGAGTCAGGTCTGTCAAAAAAGTATTCATAACTATCAGTGTCTAATGATATCTGGATGCCAGACTAAGAATATCAGGGAATTACTAAGAGTAATTAACTGAAATTATTTGGTGATAACTAGCTAGATCTAACTCATGACAAATACTAGAGTAAAATGCCTAACCTGATGCAGTCTTAGTGAAATTTGTTAGATAGGGTTTGTTTGGGGTTAGTTTTGGGTTTGAGTGTGGTTTGGGCAGTTTTTTGTTTGTTTTTGCTTTTGGTTTTGTTTTAAGTAGGTACGATTTTTTATTTATTCATTTTATTTTCATACAGAATTCACTTATTCTCTGGATCCAAACATTCTCTTAAATAATGGATACTAACAGCGTCTCCACTAGCCTGAAGGACACCAGGGAAATTGTTCAGGTTTTATAAACATCAACCTCCAAGTACAGGATGTCTAGTTTACAGATTTATGTACCAGCAAGACGAACATGGTGTCATGGGCAACACAAATGGGGATATCTTTACATAATAACATACCTGATGGTACCATACACATCTGTCAGAGGTATTGTTACCTGCTGACTTCAAATGTTCTTTTGTCCAGCTTCACTTCTCTTGTCCACTCTGTTCAGCCCTTGAATTTTGCTATATTTCAGAGAAAACAAAATTTAATAAGTGTGATAATTATTTTGTAACTTTTAAAAAGACTATTCACCCTATACTCCTATTTATTAAATAGAATCAAAGCAGTTAATCATAGTTTTTCAGTGCTTCTCACCAGCACAGTTTTAATTTTAAAGGATTATATTTTCATTTTAATATTCAGCAATCAAATTTCCTTCAATGAAGTAATAAAAGAAATTTCTCGAAGCATCCCCTGGTGTGATAAGAATCGAGGAGGTGAGTTGGTCCAATTTCTGCATGCTTTAAAGTGTTCTTTCAGAAATACCTTAGTAAGAAAGAAATACATTATCACTAGAATTTCTTCTGCTTTTATTTTCAGACAAATTAGAGTAGGGATATTCTGAATGTTGTCAACTCTTTCCATTAAAATATATTCTGAGAAACAGGACTGTTAGAGAAATGCATCTAAAGTAGAAAGTTGTACAGGTGTGCTGGTTTGAGCCAGATTTGGAGAGGGGACTTCCAAAAGAGTCTCCTTCAGGAGAACAGATTTCAGCAGCCCCTCCCCTCAAACCGGTTTGGGAAAAAACTTCCTCTGAGGAAAAACAAGTGGAAAAAACTATTTACCAAACCAAATGAATAGTATTAAACAAATGGAAACCTCTAGTTGTTTTGAGGAGTCAGTGAGTCAGAGAAATCCCTCCTTGGCTGCGGCTCAGTCAGGTTCGGTCCCTTCAGAGTTCGGGCCCAGTGGCCAGACCTGGCGTGCTGCTGGTGGGGGGGGAACCCCCAGGCAGGTGTTCCGATGTCCTGGACCAGAGAGGTGCTGAACAAATCCCAGAGAGAGAAACCACAGTCTGTAAAATGCTTCTTGCTTCAGCCAACGAGGGGAAAAAAAAACCAGAGGACCAAACTCCCTGACTCTTGCTCCCTGCCAGAAGAAGGAAGGAAGGAAAAAAAAACTCTGAGAGCAAAAATTCTCCCCTTATCTTCCACTGTCCCGTTGTTTCTGTTTCTGCCAGAGTCGAAGAATGTAAACAAAACCTGTGCTGGCTTTCCTCTGACTGAATTAAAGGGACAAACTAATTCCTAAGTATAGCAGATGATATGGCATATATATAGCATAAAATACATGCATAAAATCACTCTAGGATAACAGGATAAAAACCCACCCATCTTTAAAGAGTACAAGTAAGAAAAGCATATGATATATGCCAGAAAAGGGTTTTAATAAAAAAATATGTCAGAAGATGCACATTACAGACTCTTTTTTTTTTTTTCCTGGAAATAGTTACGAAGGTTTTGAGGACTGACCATACCCAAGATTTTCTTATTTTCTAAATTTTGCTTTTAACCTTGAAGAAATTACAGACATAGAAATTCATATTCCCTTTAGAGAAGAACAGACTAAATAATTTCTTCAAAAGAGAAATTATATGAACAAGAATATCCAAAAAATATCTTCTCCAAAACATATAAAAGTGGTAGAAGCTTCCCAATAAAATAGGAACGAAGAGTCAAGATCTTAAGGTTACAATAGAGAGTTTCTGGTCTCATATATGTATATTGAGACTGAGGACTGAGGTCTAAAGGCTGAGTCACTGTGGCTTGTGTCCTGATTATGAATGCAGATCACATTAAGAATTATGTATATGGGGCACTTGGGATAGAGGAGAAAAGTTACTAGTCACAGTACATTTGGTACCAGTATAGGAAGGATATTCTGAAGTTTTATCTCAGGTTAAGAGAGACTTTCATAATCTGAAATACTATGCAAGGTATAGGATGTGTAGAGATCTGGAATCTTATGCATGGAAGAGATAATCACGTTAGGAGTAAAGAAGCAAGCACGTCAGAAACTCTTGAACTCTATTGAAAGATTTGATCTGAAAGGAAAGGTTACACCTTAATTCTAATGGAACCAGACTGTTATAACACAAAATTAAAAAGGTCATGGAAAAACGCTGCTTGAGAAAAATTGTCAGGCACAGAAAAACATCTGGTCTGAGTTGACAGGGCCAAAGCATCTATGACTGACAGTTAATGTGTTTCTGAAAATGCCAGGAGGGAAAAAGTCCTCACCCAAATCATAAATAAAACAATAAATAAAACAGACAAATAAGATGCCTAAATGCCAGCTGACTGGTGCTTGCAGTGTTAAGTCAGTGGGCTAAAGTAACACTTACCTAGTGCTAAACAATATGAATTCTGGCATCCTAAAAATAAAATAGGACACTACAGTGCTTGGCATCAATTACCCTGGTAAAATAGGCATGTCAGAGACCTGAGTGAGGAGAGTAATTAGTAGGATATGGCTAGCACCTGTGCGGGAACAGTGAAGTAGCACATACTGGGAACAACACTGCATTTGAAGGATTTCATAAAACATCGTGGCATAAAAATGGTCTTGCAAAAGACACAATCCTACTGTAATATTAAAAACATAATGGTAAGACTAATGCTGGTAATTGCTCAAGACAAAAGTCCAGAATCAATTGACCAGTTGAAAATCTGGAGTTTCAATCGTGACAGACATCTGTCCATCAAATGACAGGATCAATGACGCATCAAGGTGGGATGTAAAAATAAAATCTGGGATTTAAAGACTGACTACTGTCAAATACACCATCCTGATTTTTATTTGGATTAAATGCATGGAGACTAATTTAAGAAAAATATGAGGGCAAACTGGTCAATACAGTAAAATTCAATAATTAATAATTCAATAATTTATAATTTAACACTATGGTGGAGACAGTAGGACAAACAAATCCAGCACACAAATATTCAGTTTTAAGAAAGAGATCTACATTTGAGTTACCCAAAACCAAACAAAACAAACTTTAAAAAGCATCACCAAGAAGCAATGCAAAATGTGGAGACTATTACAAATAAAAGGTCTTTTAGAAGCCCAAATAAATTGAACGTAAATATTCAACAAGAAAACAACAACAATAACAAAATAAACCAAGAAGCTTTGGAGTTAGAAAGAATCTACCAGGAGCATATTTTGGCTTTTGAAAAATAGATGGCATAAACTAATGAAAATTGGAAGTATCATAAAATATAATGAATGAAATAGGAACTTAAGTTAATTTCTTTCTTTTCTCCTGTGTTGTGTTTTCCACTAACTGCATTCAGGTCTATGATGTACTTCTTTATTTACAGACTAAAGCTAAAGAAATTGGTTTCTTTACAGCTATTCAACTGCACATCAGATTGTGTTCAACATTTAAAATTTATATAAAGCACTTCATTGCAGAGAAAGTCTATGGCATAGTACTGACTATCCCTGCCTATTAGGGTTTGATATCCTAATGGATACCAATGGGGAGGCATACTTACTGATCACTTCTTGACTCTTCCACTGAATCAACTTACTGACGCTAAAGAGGCAGTTTCAGTTGATGCTATATTGTTGTTGGTGCGTTGTCATGGTATTAAATGCACCTCCTGTTCCTTAACTTGTAGCAATTCCCCCCACCACCAGACAGGTGCTCTGAGAGGCCAGGAAACCTATACAGCTGTTTAATCTTCTCTGTTCTCAAGGCAGCTAAACCTAAAGCTCACCAATACCTTTTCATTCTTGAAAACTTTTAACCTGATTTAGTTGAAGATATCTGTACTCATTTGCTGGACAGTTTGTTTAGATGACCTTTAAAAGCCCCTTCCAATCCATAGTTCTATGACTGCAGCTACCACTATACCAATTGTATAGTGATTTAGTAAAAATCATGACCAACTTAGATTGACTTTGTGATAAGAAAAGGTTGTCTGGATCATTTTCCTAGCAGGCATCTCAATTTCCTGTCTTTTCCAAATAACATAATCAATTTAAGAGAAGAAGAGCAAATGTTAAAATAGAGCCTCTCCTCACAACTCTGAACTTCTACTTTTTCCTTCTAAGTAAACTTAATAGTAGAAATTGAGGTAGGCTCAGTGTTATTTTCTTCCTTTTTTTTATGAATTCATGCATTTTCAATGTATGTGCTTGTTGATCACTTTGTGAATAGTTTCAGATAAAGTGTAATATTATTTTTAATAAGCTAGAAAGCATAACCACAAATCTGCACTGAATTCTGTCTGTACAACTCTTTTTTCAGAGTACGTTTTATTTTTCAAATTCAGTTAAAAGTTAAAATACTAACTTAAAACACATTTTATCACATCACTCCACCATTGCTTTTTAAAACAAACCATATAACTTTCTCACCATAAAACAAAGGAAATTAGCTGCATTTATTTCCCCTTGTTTCACATTAAGACCAACAAAACTTTATACAGGAAAGAAATGCAGAGAATGTTTTCTTCAGGCCAAAATTTAGTGATTCATAATTTTCCTAATAAGGTAGTAAAAAAAATTTGAAAACAACCAGTGTAATATGCACACCATCAGAACGCTGTGTGGTTCAGCTGATGTGCTGGACAAAAATGATGCCTTCCAAAGCAACCTTAAAAGGCCTGAGAGGTGGTCTCATGCAAACCTCATGAAGTTTAACAGGGCCAAGTGCAAGGTCTTGCACCTGGGGTCAGAGCAACCTCAAGCACAAATACAGGCTGAGTGGAGAACGGATTGAGAGCAGCCCTGGTGAGAGGGACCAGTCTGATCTTTGTTTTTGCCTCAGCACACCGTTCATGTGAGCTTGCAGACCTATTTCCCAGGAAGGCTTCTCCTAGCAGCCAGCCAGGGCAGAGAAAGCCTCACAGCATCGAACTGCAAGCTTGTGCTCAGCCATGCCGCCGTGTTTTCCCGCGGCGCTCTAGTTGCCGCCATCCGCCACAGCCTTGGGAGCCGCTGCGGCCATAACCAGCACGCGGCCAGCCGCCCGCAGCAGCCTCAGCAGTCGCTGATTCCTGCCACGCGGTCTGTCGCCACGCGGTCTGCCCGTCCACCACCAGTACCAGTCGGCGCCGAACCAGCCTACCGGTCCCCGCACTGGCTGCCATCGCGTTCGGACCACACCGCAGACGTGCCTAGGAACTGCAACAGCCTATTCCCCGGCAACGGCAGAGACACACGGTTCGCTCCTGTTCGGAAACCGCGCCTATTCCGCCCTAGGAGCGATGCAGCACGCACGCTTCATCTGCCAGACTGCCACCGTTAAGCCAATTTTTTTTGGGGGGGGGAGGGGGCGGTAACGCTGTCTGTGTACCCTGGTTTTTTTTTAGTTTTCTCCCTTTCCCCCCTTTCTACTCCTTTTCTCTTGCAAGGGACGAGGAATCAATAAAGAAGACACCCCCCCTCCCCCCCCGCATAAAAAAAAACAATGANTTGCAAGGGACGAGGAATCAATAAAGAAGACCCCCCCCCTCCCCCCCCGCATAAAAAAAAACAATGAAACATAAACAATTTATTAACAAACAGCCAAGGACAACAAAAAAGAACAACAAAGCAGAGTAAATTATAGTGCGGCCACCACACTCACTTCTCCTTCCCTTGAGGACGGAGGACTTGCGGCAATCTGCTGGTTCGCTTTTTATATCCCAGTCCATCTCTCTCTCTATTGGTCCTTTTTGGATCCTCTGCATCATTGGTCCATTCCTCTGGTTGTGGTTGGTCCATGCTTTCTTGTCCAATCATTCCTTCAAAATCCGCTTCGATTGGTTTCCTTCTAGTCCAATCCTTGTCCTTGATGAGTCCACCTTTTCCCACCACAACCTGCTAGAATCTCATGCATATTTAGGCAGGGGCGTATCTAGCCCTCACTCCCCATCCCCTACCCTTGTCACTCAACGAGTCCCCCAACACAAACAGTACAAGAACATTAGCCAGCCCAACCCCCACAATTATCTTTATAAATGTACTTGAACTCCCAACTTATAAACACAGTGAACTTTTATAACCATGAACTTGTTTATAACAGTTCTCCCTCTCATTATTTGATCGGACTTCAGCCTGCATCAAAGAGAAATAGCTTTAATCTCCATACACATTTCTCAATTTTTGGAATTTTTCATCTATTTCTTTGGCAGTTTCCTCTAATTCCTCTTTGTGATTCTCTTTTATTACCATTAATTTTTCTTTGGTGTATTCCGGACGATGCTTGTTACTGTTTTTATTAGACAGGGTATTATACATGGGAGAAAAATAATACTGGTTAAAGCACATAAACCTATAAAAGCTATTCTTTTTACCCATCCCTCATCGAAAAGATTTTCCCACCAATTTGCTTTGAAAAGGGGCTTCCACTTTTGGACCGGTATGTGGGCTAATATTCAGATGTTATGGGTGATATTCTTAATTGTTTCTCCATGATCATCAATTTCTATACAACATTTGGATGAACTGAACTTTCCACATACACCACCCTCTTCCACCAAAAGATAATCCAAGGCCAATCTATTTTGATATGTTGCGGTCCTCATCTGTTTTTGTTGGGCAGCTATAAGATCAACTGCCAGGGTGGTCTGATTTGTTATTAATTCCAGGACAGCTTGTAATCTGATAATGCGATTTAACATATAAATAGGTGTCCTGTATCCCCAGGAGCCATCCTGTGCCCAGGTGTCCATAGGTGTTGACAATCCTTTCTGGGGGCCATTCATCATCTGCCCACTTTTGAGTTCCCCCAATTAACAAATTTCCCCCTATTAGATCTCTTTTTGTTCATTCTAATTCATCATAAAGTAGGACTCCTAATTTTATTCCTTGATTTCAGAGTAATAAAAAGAAAGAGGGCCTGATTACTCCTAACATACAACTTCCTGACCAATTTCGGAGTAACTTAACATAAGCAGTGTCTCTGCATAACCAAAATAAACCTTTTGGGGCTTCCCAAAAATCATGATCATCTCTTTTGATTTCATTCCAGAATGTGGAGATTTCTGGCACGTCTGAGAACGGATTTGCTTCCTTTTTAATACACTCCTATAATCCTTCCCTGCTGATGTACACACTTCCCATTCCTTTTCCCTCTCGGGACCACTACAAGTTTGGGGCCTTTGGTATCCACCAAGTGCGAGTACCATCAGTAACCTTGTACTGCTTACCTGACAGCTGGCCTACCTCTGTATGGTATTTCTTTCCTTTTCTCCAGATACATTCCTCACCAATGGTTCTCGCTCGTAATTTCCACTGTCCTTCCCATTTTCTTGTAGCCAATATATCTTTTTTCATTTTCATCCATTTTAATATATCTCTTGCTCTCAGACTTATACCTTCCCATGGCCATATCTCAGTTACCTTGGTACCCCCACAAACCCAGCAGTTAGATATATTGAACTCTCTACTTATTCTCTCAATCATATCTAGAAATAGATTTTTCCCATAGGGTAATACATCATTTTCCTCAGTATTCCCCACTTCCTTTTTTAGTTCTTTTTCTTTAACCTGGTCCTCTGCATACTGATTCTTTTCCACCACTCCACTCTCCAAATCAGGTTCGAAGCAGATCCATTCTTCTTTTATAGGGCATTCCCCATCTAATTTCTGTCTGAAACTCCCTATATTTTTGGCTAGCCAATACATTTTTCCTTCTTCCTCCCAAGTTTGTAACTTAGAAGGATCAATACATTTGGGGTTCGGATGGTCATGTATCCTTACTAGAGATTTTGTAATATCTCCCCCATACAGGGGATAGTAACATTTACCACAGGGATCCACCCAGCTTCCTAGGAGGTGAATGCTTAATATCCAACTCAGCCACAGGGGTCTGGCACAGGATGCCCTCCCGGTTCTCACGCCTATGGGGGTGCCACCCATGGTGAGGGTAGTTCGTCCAGCAAGGGCAGAGCCTGACCCAGTCTTGCCCCCTTTGTATTTGCTCCTCTTCTGGTCACGGTATCCCTTCTCAGGACTCATCCTCCCCTTTACCTGAAATCAGGTCCTTTACAATTTTTCAAGTCCACTCGGTCTAGATGGATGGAGAATGCTCTATACTCCTTATGCTTGGGGGTCTATGGAAAAATATTAAAACAACATTAAAGAAGTAAACAATCAATTTAACTTGTAATACTTAACTTCTTGTAATTAAAAGCTTGAGATAACAACCTTATTACAACCGTTGAGATAAACTGTCAACCTGAGAATATTAATTCGACAACTTATAACAAGATTTCATAAACAGTTTTCAATCATAAACTTCAGGTAGGTCAAAAGGTGATCACGGAGTGGTTGATTCTTTTGATCTCTTTTGCAGCGTCAATTTCAGACTTCCAGTCTGCCCGATGACTGACCACTCCGCAGAAGTTTGTACTGGCCCTTTAACTCTGGTGAAGTGGCTCCAACATCCCTCTTGAGTTTGGACTGCCGTGTTTGCTGTATGGAGAACCTGAAAAGGACCCTCATATTTAGCTGTTAGTGGTGTATCTTTCCATACTTTTATCAGAACCCAATCTCCTGGTTCAATTTTGTGGAGTTTAAAATCTATAGGGGAAGTTTGGGGTAGATAACTTTGCTTCCATAGATCTTCCAAGGTGGTGGCAATTACCTGAATATATATTTTTTTTTTCTGCTGTTTTCCCCTTCAGCATATATGCCTGTGCTAAAAGGGTGGTTAGGTAGGGTAATCTCTTTCTCTAGCGCCAATAGGCACACACAGATTAGAGGCTCTTCCGCAGTTTTGTCCACGGAGGTTCCTTTCGGCTGGGGCAAGACCCCCAAGGACACTTTCACCCTAGCAAGTGGCTAGGAGATGACCTTTGTGGAGTATTACAGCAAGCAGCACCTAATTCCCCCAACGGTTCACCATATAGAAATTGGGCCGGATTCAGGTTTCTTGTAGTTGTTATTTTTCAGTTCTTGGGATTCATGCCAGCAGCAACCAGTGATACCATGCTACAAGTCGTTTTTTTTGTTTTTTTGTTTTTTTTAATTATTAGCAACTAATCAGCAGAAGAGAGGAAAGCCAAACTACTATACAAATAAAGAACTATAATTATCCAACCAGTAGGAAAATAAAATAATCTGGTTTTCAATTGTGGGAGAGAGAAGGGAAAATGTACGTGGGAACGTAAATAAGTACTCACTTAAAACAAGTATAACTAAAGATGCTAACCAATCCTTCAACACTAGTAGTACTACCACTTATACTTCCGGTCCTCCAACACTGGAACAACGTCCCTTACTCTTCTGGTCCTCCAGCGCCCGGAACTATGTCCCTTACTCTTCCGGTCCTCCAGCACCTGGAATTACGTCACTTATATTTCTTATTTTCACTTTTCTTTTTAATTAAACCCTAATATCTTGGGATCAAATTTCACCTGTTCTAGGTACAAATGTTCTGCCGCTTGGCAGAGGAGCAGTACTTCTTTTTCTTACACCGTTCGCACTGTACTAATACCTACACATTGTGTCACCCTGTCCATGAGCTCGGACTATTAGTACACTCACACTCTAAGCAGGGGATTCCCTGAGCCATGAGAGGGGAGGTGGATTCTCCTGGACTTGGCTGCTCCCAGTCTAGAGCTACCAGGTCTCCTGCTGAGGTTCTAAATATCCCCTCTAGAAGCAATTGTCTGTTTTCCCTATTCAACCTTTACTGGACTGGATTTAGGCATTCCCATGGATCAAGTCCAAACCATATGGGGAGTTGGAGTCCCGACACCTTCTGTCTCACCACTATGTCCCTGTCTGCATCTGGACCCACCCCAGATCAGCCCCAGAAACGTTCCGTTCATCAGTGGGTCACATCTGAAGGGATCGCCCCTCCTCCAACCCTGGCCTCACTCCACTCTCGCAGGGAGAGCGTCCCCCTAGCCGGCCACCTGCCCCCTGGGTCACGGAGCCAAGAGCTTCCACAGGTGTCACTGAGCCCCAAGCTCCCTGCGCCCACTCTTGCGGTGAGGTGAATGCCACCCTACCTCCGACCAAAGTACCCCTGAGGACGCTCCTCTCACTCCTCCTCCACATGCTCCCCCTTTTTCCCAGCTCGGCTCCTTGCGGAGAACTGGAACTGCGGTACTCAACGGTCTGCACTCGCTTCAGGAGTCCGTCCAGCGGCCCCTGTCTCACACATACACACACACGCCCGTTCTCTTCTCGCGCCACCCACAGGTACTCACGATCCTCTGTTCCCTGCGGGCTCCCCTCGTGCGTACTGGGATTTAAGGCTTCACTTTCCAGTTCAGAGAGATCTCCTCTCAATCTCTATTCACTGTTACTCCACCTTCTCCCGTCAAAGAAAAAGAAAAGTCTGCATTGCCAGGTCCTTGGTTGTTTCCTGGGCATAGACCAGTGGACCCTCCGTGGCCCTGGAGAATCCGGTCCGGGCGGCCGAAATTGGCTGGACGCATCATGTCCCTTCTTCGTATTCTCTGGGGTCATTTCTGGGCGTGGCCTATCCCAGACGAGTCCCCAGAAAATGTAGCAAGGCGGGGATCAATAAAGGAGGCCCACCCTCTCTGTGTCAAAAAAACCCAATTTACTAACAAACAACCAAGGACAAAAAGGTCAACAAGGCAGATGAGGTACAGAGCGCGCACCATGTTGGGTGCTCCCCTTCCACATGACTAAGAAGGCAGAGGTTGGAGGATGGCGGACCCGTGCCAAGGGGCTGGTTTAGTTTTTATACCCCAGTTCATCACTCCATTGGTCCGTTTTGGATCCTCCACATCATTAGTCTGTTTCTCTGGTTATGGTTGGTCCATTTCCTTGGTGCTTTCTTAGCCAATCATTTCCTCAAAATCTCCTTTGATTGGTTCCTGTCTGGTCCAATCCATGTAATTGCTGAGTCCCTCTTTTCACACCAGAACACTCTAGAGCCTTATACATATCCATACATGGAGCATGTCTAGCGCTCACTCCTTATGTCCTACCCTGTCACTTAACTAGTCCTCAACACAAACAATATGAGAACTTTAACCAGCCCAAACCCCCCACAATAAATGCACCCGAACCCCCAACTTATAAACACAGTTAATCTTTATAAACTTAAACTTGTCTAGAACAATTTTCATCCAAGAAATCTGTTTAAAAGAACCTTTCTTGATTCTTCCTTTTGAAATCGGAACAGGACCCCTGGGAAGAATGTCTTTGTGTTGGCACATCAAAAGCTCAACATGACCCGGCAATGTGTGCTTGCAGCCCAGAAATCCAACTACATCTTGCGCTGTGTTTAAAAACAGCATTTCCAGCAGGTCAAGGAAAGTGGTTCTTCCTCTCTACTCTGCTCTGGTGAGACCCTGCCAGAAAAACTGCATCCAGCTGTGCTGCCACCAACATAAGAATGACATGGACTTGCTGAAGTGAGTCCAAAGGAGGGCCATGAAGATGATCAGAGGGCTGGAGTACCTCTGCTATGAAGATGGGCTGAGAGAGTTGGTGTTTTTCACCCTGAAGGAGAGAAGGCTGTGGGGAGATGTTAGAGTAGCCTTTCAGTACCTGCTGAGGGTCTACAAGAGAGATGTGCAGGGACTGTTTACAAGGGCAAGAAGCAATAAAACAAGGGAAAATAACTTGAAACAGAAAGAGCATAGGTTTGGATTAGGAAGAAATTCCATACTGTGAGGGTGGTGAAGTCTGGAACATGTTGCGCAGAGAAGCTGTGGATGCCCGATGCCTGGAAGTGCCCAAAGCCAGGTTAAACTGGGCTATTAGGAACCTGATCTAGTGGAAGGTTTCTCAGCCCGTGGTGAGGCGTTTGAACTAAGTTATCTTTAAGGTACCTTCCAACATGAAGCATTCTATGATACTTTTGTATTCTTAAAGTACTCCAAAGAACTAAAGCTCAGTTTGGAAATTTTGATGAAAACTATATTGTCCATATTTAAGTGGGCTGGTATACATTTTCTTTTTACCATTTGGATAGTACAGAAATAAAATAACTGTGCTATGCAATATCTCTGAAGCTAATGTTACTTCAATCTTTTTATGGGAAGTTCCTATGAAATACAGAATCATACCAAAGATACAGATTCTGAAACATATTTTAACAACTTTCCAAAAAGTATGTTTCCTTATTGAGTTATATAGATTTTAACATAATTCTCCAAAAAACAAAAAGTAGTTTTACTAGAACTCTTTTGTTTATACACATTACCTCAGAGTAAGCATTTCCTATAAATTAAAGATATATAACATGAGATGTTCCAGGTAATATGGAGCTAGGGAAATGCCATTATATTCTGTATATCAAATATATACCAACAACTGCACCAAAGCTCACATTTCCTCTTCTCAAGCCTAAATGTGTTTAGTCTTTTTAGTCACTTTTAGAGTAAATTACCCATTCCTCTGTGCCACTCAAAGGGAGGAGGAAAAGCTGAGTCTAGGAGAAAGCAAGAGGTGAGGTGAGCAGAATTTTTTAAAAGATTTTTAGTTTTCATTATCATCTTCTGATTTGATTGAATTGATAATAAATTAATTCCCCATACTCAAATGTGGTTTTGCCTATGCTGGTAAATGCTGAAAGAGCTCTCTGTTCCTATCTTGACCCCTGAGGTTTACATTATGTTTCCCTTGTTCAGTGAGGAAATGGAATGATAGAGTGGCTTGCAGGGCACCTATTGGATAGTCAAGGTCAACACACCACTTAGTCTGATATTTGTATTACTTTATGCCAGTAAATAAATATGAAGCAGTCCAAACCACCAGGTAAATCAACAACAATTTTAAGTTTATGGCAATAAATGGAAACTGTTTAAAGCTGAGGAAAAAATAGACATAATTATCTAATTTTTCTAGGACAGAACTTTTGCTAAAAAAAAACCCAACAAAACAACAACACAACCAAAAACTTATTAAGTAGATCTGCTGTACAGATTGGTTTGGACTTCTGGGTCCTTATTTTTACCATACAAAAAAAGAGTTAAAATGTTTTCTTAACCCTTTCTTCAGGTTTTTTTGAACAGTAAGTTTCTATGGACATAGTATATTTTAATTATATTACTGTCTGTTTTCCTTTGTTCTTTCTTTTCCTTGTTTCCCTGAATTGCATTCATAAGTTTCAGACCACCATCTGCGGGAAATTCAAATTTATTTTGGAACTATCACAGCTGTTTATTAGCACTGCTAAGGTTCATGGGAAAAAGTATTTCATCCCAGATGTCATATATCATAGCATTACAGAGCCC
>VZTJ01004195.1:441057-457431 GCA_013397795.1 Orthonyx spaldingii
TCCCTCCCTCCCCTCCCTCCCTGCCTCCCTCTCACCTTCCTGCCTTCCTGCCTGCCTTTCCTGCCTTGCTACCTGTCTTTCCTGCCTTTCTTTCCTTTTCCTTTTTTTGACTTCACTCTGGAGCCAGGGCTGTGCTCTTTTTCAACTAAATGATGAAGTAGGTTTTATAAATGAAACTGAGGTGATAGATTTAGAGTAGCTATGCCAATAGAGTAAGCAAAGTGTTAGTACTTGTGGCTATTTTTCATTCATATAAGCAATAAACTGGTTTTCAAAATCACAAAATTCAAAGTGAAAATATTTTGTTATAGTAAAAAAAATAACAAATATAACTTTTTAAAATTCTATACCTATTTCACCATGGTTTGTCCATTTGCATGAGTAAATGGTTAAATAAGTGAAATACTCTCCTCAGTATTTACTGAATCTAAGGAATACAATCTATTGGTTTCTGAGTCACTTGTCAAGAAAATGGATAAATACTAAATTTTAAAGAAAAAAAATTACCTACTCTCTATGCATTATAGTATCTACTGGAAAATATATATGAGGATCAAAAACTCAGTTTTCAATTGGTTTTCATTTGTTCACATGTTATTAAAAGGTTGAAATAATAAATATAAAGAATACACTTCTCTTCAGATATGGAGGTAAATTATTAAAACTTGCTGTAGAACTTTTTGATAGTCTAATAATACTTGAGCACAAGCAAAATTAAAGATTTTATCACACTAGATTATTTCATAGAAACAATTTTTTTCCTAATCTCATATGCTGAAGGACTTCATTTAGATGTAGGATACGCTATTCCTGACAAGCTAGAAACCAGTGTGATTTTAACTATAATCTGGATGCAATGTATTTGATAGTTCATAACTAAACTTATCATCTGGGTCAGATGCAGGTATACATAGATTTATTTGAGCTCTTAAAATATTGAATTCTTCATTTCCACATTTTGATCAATTTACTTCAAACTTCTCATCTTATCTCTGTTTCAAATTCCATGATGCTGAGTCAGCTGTACCTGAAAGCTCATTTCCAGGTCTAGATTTCATCCTAATAGGGAAATTCTGGTTTCTTGTGCTCAAATTAAAAAACTCTTAAGTTAATTGATTGCAGGTGAAATGAAATATAGACTTTTCAATTCAGTGTTGAAGTTTTCAATCTCTTGTTTGAATGAAAAATAAATATAATTGGAAGAAAGATTTATGTACGAGGATTGCTCTCTAGCCCTTGGCATTTGTCCATGTTGTCCATCTGTCATATCAACTGAATAAACTGACTATAAAATCATTCCTCCAAATATAGAATATTCCTTGTTCTTTCCTGTATTTTATATGTGTCAGGGAGACAGGAGTGGCAGCAGAAGACATGTCTAAGCTTTTCTGCAATACCTAAATAACATTTTGTAGAGCACCTATAGAATGCATTATCTGCCATATACAAAAAAAAGGAGTTTCAGTGAGATGACAAGAACAGGAGGCTTTAGATGGTATGACAACTAAACATGTCTTTTGGTTCCATTTCTGTCTCTTAAGATGTTTCACATATTTTCTTCTATGTTACAATGTACTGCATGAAATGCTAATATTGTTTTGAAAGCCAACATTATAGATAAATAAGTAGGCATACAACTATCAGTAGAACATAAATGATTGTTAAGGCCAGACAAAATTCTGATAACAGGGTGTGAGCTTTTTCTTATTATTCTGAGGAATTTTCTGTTGCTGTTTGCATCCTTGGATTTATTGTATACAAAGAATTTAACAAATTTTTTTCTATAGCTGGCCAGTATTTCCAGTTCTAAACCAGCTTATCTAACTGCTGGATGCTTGGGAATTCTAATGTGGCAACAGAACATGCATTTGTTGGGAAGAACTCATTGCATTCATGTAAAGCTGTTAAAGAACAACATTCCAATAGCCATAAATAGACTAACTTCACATTCATAAAGTAATATTGGATACATAGGTATATACACACACCACTTGTGTAGTAGGTCAGATCCTTGATGCATTTGCCATGTTTAGTGTCTTGGAACAGACTACAAGAAATTTTGAGTGAAATACAGGGTATTGATCTCTAACTAAACTAGGTCTGTTACTAAAAATGTCTGTTTTACATGTTGACCAATTCATACTATATTACAAAGCCAAACATTTCTTTGGTGTATAGAGAAAACATTATTACCAGTAATTCTTCTCACTGTAAAGTGATTCTCTAACAACACTAGTGTAACGAATGAAGGTAACAGGTGTGTGAATAGATTCAACTCAATCTTCGACTGTTGTCACTATTTTTTAAGCCCTTTGAAGTGTCTAATATCAAACTGTATGGAAAGGTCAGGCTGGCAGTCATAAAAGAAAGATAATATGTAGGTAATCTGACTGGTACATGACAACCATGGCTAAACACATATGCTTTGTGCAATGTGGCTGCTGATTTAGCTGAAACATACAAGAAACTTCAAAACTCAGAGTGTTATGTTTGGGTTTTTTTGGCTCATACATCCTAAAAATATTCCTGTCTGAGCAATATATTTCATGCTTTCTGTATGTATTCATGAGCACTATTGATGACCACTTCATGCACCAAGTGGAGATCACTACCAGTAAAAGAAGTAAAACAGAGTTTTATACAAATTTTAGAAAGATTGATGGAGATATTGATTTTTTGGTGGTATTTTTAAAAAGTCTAATGTAAAATATCTAAAAAAATGCAAAGGTGGAAGGAGTAAAGAGACTTTTCATATAATACACGCTTTTGGAAAGTTACCTGATTGTTCAGCAAAACGAAGTGTCATGTACTATGCACTGCTGTATTCTTTTTACTGTTCTTCAACTGAAAGGAATATTTTTTTTTTCCTTCAAGCATATTTGAAAGAAAAAATCCAGAAATGTTCCAAATAGGAAACAAATATGTAGTACATTGGGGCTAAAAGGACATTTTATTTTCGTGAGTTCAGACTTCCTCATTATTTTCAGAATGAAACAAAGTCATAAGTCGGGAAATAGGTCACTCTAATGAGAAAAGTAAGTGTAGATCTCCTCATAAGCTATTCTATTTTATTTGTGGAATATTGGTATAATCTTATCCTGTTTCTGCTGAGAACTTTTCCATTTCGAAGTTGTGTTTATAATGTAAAAGTTGTTTGGTTTTTTTCTTTTTTCTCTAGAATGTTCTATTCTCTCACACTGCTATATAACTTTAAAGGTGGCTATAATCTGAATGAGAGAATTCGTGCTCAGTGCACATTTTAAATTTCTGAGAAAGTATTGATAGAAAAAGTAAAATAACAGCAAAGATGGAGGTCCTATTTATCTGGGTTTTAAATAAATAATTATTGTTGTTACTATTATTATTGGAAGCGTTGGTGGGACATTTCCAGTACAGTATGCAAACAAACATAAAATCTTGTCCTCAGGTACATAGGTTATCTGGAAAAAAACTGTACACAGTCACGCATTTATCCTGAGACAACACCAATGACTAATCTAAACGGATTGTCAATATTTCCATATTTGGGGGTCCTGAATTTTATTGTTGGCATGGAGAAAACAATTCAGACACGTCCTAATACTGATAAGTATGTGAAATATTTCTAAAGGCATTTTCAACTAACTAGCATAAAGCACACATATGTAAACAATAATACTAAATGTGCAACTTAGGTCCTTTCTGTGCAAAAGCCTTCCTACCTCTGATTTCTTTAGCTTAAAGCATCTCTTTTCTCTATGTCTTCAGTGTTCACTTCTTACTTTCCTATTACCTCAGCTACTCTGTGTCAATTTTGAGTATGTGTATACCTGAGACATTTGATAAGGGCCAAATTTACCTGAGAAATTATTTTCCTGATTGACACTTTGAAGAAGTTGTAGATTTTCCAAACAATGATTATCCATGTGTGAAATATGTCTTTCACACATTAGGTATTAAGACTAATGAGGAAAATACAAACCATATGAAATGAAGCTTACATTAATCATCTTCATTACAGTGAAATGCTGGTTGAAATTGATATTTCTGGCAGACCTATGTTAATAAATGCATATTTTTATACTCACATATATATTTATATAAAATATATATATGAATGAATTACAGAAATATCTAGACCTATGTTTCATGCATTTATGCTTACAATTCATTAATCACGTTGTTTAGTATTTGTCTAGTCACTAAAGAACATTTAAGAAGAATGTTTCCTGCCAAGGGAAATTGATAATCTGAGGAGAAATTATCTGTGAAGAATAACGTATAATAATCACTATAACATCCAACAGTTTCTTACAGTATTTCTAGTTATATGTGTTACTTAAAATAAAATTCTAAAATATGAAAAAATGCTTATTTGTTAATATTAAAATAGTAAGAACTATGAGTGTCTGTAACTCTGCAAAGAAAAATAGTACCATAAGGAGTTGGTGCAAAACAATCCTGTTCATTATGCATTCAAAAGAACTAGGTAGCTCCACAGGTTTTCATTCCTCAATCCTTGTAGTGCAACTGCTGGAGCATTTTCTGTTATGTTACTGATGTGTAAACCTGACACATACACTTCTGTTTGACAGCATGCATAAAGGAAATTAAACAAAACACTGCAATAAGCTGAAAACCTTTGTTTTGTATAACCACAAATTAGCTTAAAAAAACCCCAAAAGCAAAAACAAAACCACGAAAAACAAAACCCCTTACCAACAAAGATTATCATTGTTCAGTAAGAGAAATTCTACTACATCTCAAGATTCAGTGAACCAAATCTTCAAATGAAAAATCTTATGTTTCTAGCGAGAATCCTTGATGTGAAATGAAAGAATTGCTGACATTAAAAGTAGGAAATTAGGCGCCAGATTCCTTGTCTTCTTGCTCTACTCTGCAGTGGCAGACTGTAAGATAATATCTAAATGGCCATAGAATTGATTTGAAGCGAAAGTTCCTTTAGTTTACTTTATAGAATTTCTGTGGGACACTGAGACAATCAAATATAGAAACACTGGCTACACTAAAAGCTTGAAGTGAAATTATGTGACTTATATCTATTTGTACAACCATAAGAACCAAAATAATTCTTCTCTGTGATCTAGCATTGCTCCTTTGCTTCTCTCCTCAAAAATGTCAAAGTTGAGTATTTGACCAGAAAAAGGGTTTATCTTCACTAAAGCAGCAAAAAACAGCCTCTATAGAAGAATAAATTTGAAGTTTTATGATAACATTGTCCAGTTGTAAGATAGAATAAATGGGAAAGATAATTATGGAATTACATGATGAGTAAGTTTATTTTATGTCAGAAGGAAAGACAGAGTCTATCTAGCATCATTTGGGGGAGGAGGACGACAAGGGGAAAGAAAAAATACTCTTGTGTGTTTGAGGCCCTCCCAAGAGCACAGTATACACCAAATCTTATGAAATCAGAAAAAAAAGCATTTTCTTGCAACTTAAGGGTGGTCACCTGGTTAAAAATAACATGTTACATTTGACCAAAAATATATTAAATGTGTTTGAATCTCCAAATTTTCAGTCCAACTTTCATCTCTGTTAATCACCTAATATTTCAAATAAAGTACCTTAGGGATGTTAAGAACCATCAGAATTACCCAACATCTATTACTTGCAATTTTATTAAAAACCAGTCAGATTTTCATTGACAAGCTGTTGAAAGGTAAACAAAGATATTTTGCTTTCCATTTTGTTTTTGCTTTTCCTTTATTTTTCTGTTATTATAGTAAATAGTCTTCATCTTCCAAATGACCAAGAATGAGACCTTTCCTAATTTTTCAATTAATCTATGAGACAATAATTTAATTTTCAACGTCAAATTGGTACTGATTAGCAATGGGCACATGAAAGCTTTGGATTTAAATAATTATAATTGATTTTGTAGAGTCTTTATTCTATGATATCCTCTCTAATTAAGGTCTTATATTTGAGTGTTGGCAGAACATTTGGCAGCTGTGTAGAAAATCTTGCATAGACAAGAGTTATTAGTAGGTCACTTTCCAAAAAGTGAAAGTATGTGTCAAATGAAATTTCAGCCATATTAGTCTTTGGTGTAAGCCTAACTAAAGTCTTCATTAACATAAAGTTGTAAGGTAAATGTGCTGAATGAAAATAATCTGTTCCATCTCTCTTCTATCATTATTCAATGACAGATAATTTATGAAACATTATAATCTAATTGTTGGTTCTATTCATACTGATATGGCTTGCTGTTTAATACGATTTTCCTTTCTGCACCCTTCTTCTCAGTTTGTAACATTTTCCGTTCTCATTTAAGGATGCATCAGTCATTACTTTTTCCATAGGTACTTCCTGACTACAGAGGCTCTTCTATCTAATGAGCACTTGCAGTTGACTCTCTCTGAGAACAAATTTTCAGCCGTTCCATGTACAAACTCTCCAAGTCTTCCAGGAACTAACACTGCATAATCTTTCTAAATCTTACTTTTCTTTCTTCTTTTTTTATCTTTTCACAGAATCACAGGATGTTTGCATTGGCAGGCACCTCTGAAGATCCCAGAGTTCAGCCCCCTCATATAGCAGGTTCACTAGAGCAGATTGCACAGGTTGTGTTCAGACAGCTTTTGAATATTACAGAGAAGGAGATTCCAGAATCTCTCTGGGACATCTGTTCCAATGCTCTGTCACCTACCTATTAAGATGGAACTTCCTGTTTCATTCAGCTGTTTTCATGTGATATGAATTTTCAAGAAAATCAAAATACAAACAGTAGGAAGCTTCTGAGAATAAAAGGGGATCCAATTTTACAAAAAACTATTAGCATGAGGTGATAATATGGCGAGGCAGCTGAAAATGTAGATGTCAGAAGTGCAGAGGTGGAGGTAGGTGAAAACAGACAACATGACTTAGGACAAGATTTTTTGCAATTACTTTTATCTATTAATATTACTTGTAAAGTGCTAGGTTACAGCAGCTGTAGATCTAGTCATATAATTTGGTAAACACCTGAGAACTTCAAGGAAAAAAATTTAAGAACTGTGAATATTATTTTAGCAACCTAGTTACGAGCTGAATCAGTAGGATGGATGTAATTGTGAATAGGAAATTGCCATGGTCAAGGTGAAGGATAGTGAAGACATGAATGAGATTATTTTTTTCTAAATCTAAATTTATTAATTTCAAACACCTAACCCTTTAAACTTTTAGGTAAGAAAAATCATGCATTTGTAGGTTTATGATATATGCAAAAAGAGTAAGAAGAATTTGCAGAATCCTATTGAAGGATAGATTGTCTGTATTCATGGGTAGGTTCAAATGCCAGAGTGTTTGTAGATGTAAGGAAGAGTAAAAGTTGAAGTAATTTAATTGTAGATGTGGGAAGCAGTGTGGCCAAATGAAGGCTTATGTGAGGGCTGATTATATAAGAAAGTGACACAAAACCAATTTTTTTTTTTTAAGTGTTTACTGTAAACCGAGCATTGATTTCTTAGTGGGCTAAGGCTCAGTGATTTTACCTTAAGATCTGCACTTTTTAATAATTTAGAAATTTTGGGGAGGGTTACTTTTAACTGGAAATAAAACAAACAAATGACAACCCCAAACCCAAACCCTGAAACTCAAAACGCAGAAGCTTGACAGTGAAAGTTCCAGAGGTTTTTACAGCCCCTTGCATATTTATTATTCTGTATGTTTTCTGTTTCATATCCATCTTTTGTTTTCATTCTGTATTACTACTGGCATTATACAGTTTTCTGCAAATTTTTCTAGCTGTCCTAGTTCTATATTAGCGTTGTCTGTGGTATCCTAACAAAACTGTTAGTGTCACAATTGTAAACACTTCACAAAATGTAGCCAAGAATAATGATGATAAAGAGAAGGGTGTTAGTGGGAGAAATACGGAGAAATCTTTCGGCACAGTGACTCATAACCTGCAGGTTTGGTTTTTTTCCGATGTCTTATTTTGTGTAGGCTCCAAAATTTTTTCATGATAGGATATCCTGAACTGGAATGGACCCACAAGGATCACCAAAGTTCAATTCCTGGCCCTTCACTGGACAACCCCAAGAATCACACCATGTATCTTAGAATGCTGTCCAAATGTTTCTTGAACTTTGTCAGGCTGGTGTTGTGATAGCCTCGAGAGACCATTCCAGTGCCCAATCACCCTCTGGGTGAAAAACTTTTTTCTAATATCCAGCCTAAACCTCCCCTGACACAACTGCAGGTCATTCCCTCGAGTCCTATCACTGATCACCGCTGAGAAGAGATCAGTGCCTGCCCCTCCTCTTTCCTTCCTGAGAAAGTTGTAACTGCAATGAGGTGTCCCCTCAGTCTCCTCTTCTCCAGGCTGACCTCAAACACTCTGTGTATGGCTTCCCCTCTGCCCTTCACCATCTTCACAGCCTTTCTTTGGATGCCCTCTAAACTTTTTATATCATTTTCATACTGTGATGCCCAAAACAAAGTTTCTATATATGTGACTAGGCTCTTCCTTCTTTAACGTACTTCAGCTAGAGAGGAATATGATTTATCTGAATGGCTGCCCTTTAATTTATAAATACACTGGGGCTTTTTTTTTTTTTTTTTTTTTGGCATTCTTAATGTAAATTTAGCATTTTTATTTTCTCACATGTGAGAGGGGAAGTAAGATCTGCTGCACTGACTTCTTCTGTAGTTCTCAAACTGGCAGAAAATTAAGAGGCTTGACGTTTTCAAATGATAAATCACCTTGTGCTTAATTAATATAAATATTTTGCATGATATGACAATCTTGTCCATCAACAAAGCATAAAAATTAAACATTTTTTACTACATACAAGTAAATTAAAACAACAACAAAAAAGTTTATTTAAAATAAAATTTTTAAAAGTGTTTAAGATTTTAGAGGTATGGCATCTCAGTTTATCTCATATTATACAAGTCAACAGTCTTTTACATTACTTCATTTAAATTTATGTTCTGTGATTTTGTTAATCACTGAGCCAAGCAAATGTAAAATTCATTCACTGCCTAGCTATACACATACAAAATCATACTCACATTCTGGCATAAATCCTTAGATTGTAACAGCTCAGATGTCACTTTGGGAACATCACTTCACTTTGAATGGTACTTGCATGTTCTGTGGAAGTGGCATTTGCTTTTATAGTTTGATCCATTAAACTACCAGAAATAATAAAATCATAGAATCCTTAAGGTTGGGAAACACCTTTAAGATCATTAAGTCCAGTGGTTAACCTAGCACTACTACCAGTTCACCACTGAAGCCTGCCCTCAAGTCATAGTCACATGTGTTTTGAATACTTCCAGGGACTTCACTGCTTCTCTGGACTGTGTGTTCCAATGCTTTACTATCTTTTTCATGAAAAATGTTTGCCTAATCTAAACCTCCCCTCATGTAAACTGAGGCCATTTGCTCTGGTCCTGTCACTTTTTACCTGGAGAAGAGACTGGCAAACCACCTCATTACAACTTCCTTTTGTGTATTTGGGTAGAAAGTGATAATGTCTCACCTAAGCCTCCCTTTCTCGAGCATAGCCAACCCCAGCTCCCTCAAACCTTACCAAATTTGTGCTCTATGTCTGTAAGTTTTAAGTCTATGGCCGTAAGTCAGTAAATTTACCATGAACACGAAAGTGTTGTCACACTGATCATTGCTTTCAGCCTGAACCACCTGGGAAGGCAGTCAGCTTGAAACAGGTGTACTTCTTTCAGGAGGAAAGGGATGTATTTGCTGTGGCCATCCTTAATGGTGTGCTGGTTTTGTCTGGTGTAGGGTTAAATTTTTTTCCAGTGGGTGGTATGGGGCTGTATTTTGGATTTGTGCTGAACACAGGGTTGATAATACAGAGATGTTTTCCTTAATGCTGAGCAGGGCTTACACAGAGCCAAGGCCTTTTCTGCTTTTCATACTGCCATGATCAAAAGGAGGCTGGGGTTGCATAGGAACTTGGGAGCTCACATATCTGGGATAGCTGACCCAAAAAATCCAAAGGAATAGCCCACACCATATGCCATCATACTCATTATATAAAGTTGGGAGAAGAAGGAGAAATGAAGTAACATCTTCCCAAGTAACAGCTACACGTGATGAAACCTTGCTCTCCTGGAGATAGCTGAACATCTGCCTACCCATGGGAAGCAGCAAATTAATTCCTTGGTTTTTGCTCTGCTTGCATGTGTGACTTTTGCTTTGCCCTATTAAACTTTGTCTCAAAACACCAGTTTTCCAGCTCTCAGCCTCTCTTTCCAGCTATCCAGTTCTCTCCACAGTCCAACTGAACAAGCATCTATGTCGTATTTTGTTGCTGGCTGGTGCTAAACCACAACAAATGGCTGCACTGTTTTTAGGGAACTGTTGAAAGACATAATTATTTATCCTAATTAATAAAACCAGAAATCAGTATATGTTTCTAAACTTCCAGGCTATTAATGATAGATTAGCCATTAATATCATTACAATGAAATGTAAGGTTGTTACTTCATGAACTTGAAACCATATCTGTCTTGAGAGAGAACAGTGATGGTTGCCTAGTAAATTGCAAGCTTGCACAGTGCCATTAAAATCACTACTATGTATCCTGTGGTCACCCTGCTTCCCTACTGCAAGTGACAGAGTACAGATGGAGTAGAGGCAGCGTGACTGCCCTTTCAGTCATATATACTGAAAGTATTTATTTGCTTATGTCAAACAGCATTCACATAATCCATCTGATGTTTATCACCTGATGTTTGTGTCAACTGTTGTCATGGTCACATATCACAGAGATACAGGTGGCCTCCTAGATGTCTTCTATTGAATAGATTAAGCACTTTCAAATGAAACTGTAAAAGCCTGAACTAGAATTCCAAGGAACACAAATAGAAGTTCCAGAATTATTTCTCTTTGCAAGTAATATAATTTTCTGGATTGAATTTATCTTGCAGAAACATTTTTCATTAAGCTATAGATATGTAAGAAGATGGACATAGAAGCATGATGAAAGTAGACTGTTCAGAATACCTTTTTGCCTTTGGAAAGCTCTTTATGAGTGTCAAAGTGTACAAGTGAGAGAGTTTGCGTAGGGGTGTACTTTATTATGTGCCTTGAGATAAATCCTGCTCCAGCCTACAATTTGTTATTACATTTGCTAAATATAATAACATTTGTGGTTTTTGAGATTGATGCTCTAAAAATATAGTTTTCTGGAGTGCTTTATTTTAAACATTAAGAGTCTGAAATACTTACAAAATTTCTATTAATTCTGAAAATTCTCAGTGAACATTCAGCAGTGTGTGGATCACTCAATAACCTGAGCATTGCAGGTTACTTGGTATGTTGAAAGCTCAGCTGTAAATCTGCTTTAGCTCTAGCTGTTAACTCCTAGTACTTTCACCACTGCTGCAGGGGTGTCTTTACCATGGTGGTGATATATTGAGCCATGACAGTGTCTCTATGTTAACTATTAAGTAAATGACAAAAACCACGGGCCAAATATTATGGGGTATCTCTGATGGTTACTTGCTCAGTTTCTGATATGACTTCTGTTGCATAGACATTCTTTGAAGATTATGGTGTTATTTCTTCTCTGTGATGTCATTTGAAAATATTCCTATTCTTGAATCAGATGAAGGATCTCAAAGAAATAATTCTCTGTTCAAACTTGGTTTAACAGCATGCAGGGTATAACTCTATGTTACAGTAAGTAGAGCAGTCTGATCATTCATTTGAAAACTGACATCTAAGTACAAGAAACAACCTCTTATTCTGATATTCCTCAGTTTTGAATATATCATTTTGACACCCATTGTGATACTGTCAATGTTAAGATTTTTAAACTAACAGGCCAGATCTCTGATGCATGAGGTAATGGAAAAGCAGGAAGCAATTATATGGTATCAGATGCTGGTTTTTCTATCAGTATCTTCACTTCTCATATGCTATTTCTTTGTTTGCCTTACACTACTTGACTGAGCCTATCAAGGCTTCCTGCAATCAGCTGTTTCTAGTCTTAGCAGGATCTAATGTCTTTGCTTCCACCCTTTGCTCTAGCATCACTGTTGGTAAGAACAGATGGACCTGTCTTCACTGCACGTTGGACAGTGTGAAATTCAGTCTCACGGGAAAAAAAACTCTTTCCCCAGAGACCAGTAGTCAGCTTATTTCACCTGTCAGACACAAATAGCTAAGTACAAGTGAATCATAGTTCCTTTGCTAATTTTGGCTTGATTTTACATAGGCAGCAATAGCAGAGCTTTAACTTACGGGTAATGTCTCTGTCAGTTCTGTGATCTTCTAACCACATTCTGGAGGCAGCAAAATTTCATGGAGGGAAAAGAAAAGTGATTGTTTTGGTATGAAAGAAGTGATTTGTTTTTGGGTGATCTGTTCTCAGAAAAAAGTAACACACTTTAGTCAAAAGCAATATGAAATCCTATATAAGGAAGGCAGATATCTTGTCCAGAATATTGCATCTTGAAATATTTTATTCAGGACTTGATTTTGTCATACAACTAATAAAACAACCATAATTTTTTTAAAAAATGAAACAAGTAGGAGTGTATTTTCCCCATCATCATATGGGGTTTTCCTTGCAAAATTATAACTGTCCAAGTTATAAAATGAGGAATAACAGTTTATGATTGTTGTCACATTAAGTTTTATACATTTAATTCCGTTATGGAGTAAAAAAGGGAATTTTTTTGCCACTATAAATAATACAATTTCACCAGTTAAATGTGATTCATGTAGTCTACCTTCATGACAACTTTCCTCATCTTAAAAGGTTTTGAGATGCTGTACTTCTAAGCATGACATTTACATGCACTGTTAAGCTGCTTAAATGAAATTTTGATATATTGTTCATGAATTGTCTATCTTCCTTTGTGGTCTGTAGTAATGAATTAATAGAAACATTCAAAGTCAGAAAAAATTCTTCCTAATATACAATCTAAAAGTCCTCTGAAACAACTTGTGTCCATTTCCTCTCATTCTGTCACGTTTCTAGAATTCTAGAATGTTACACACACACACACACACACACACACACAAACACACACACACACACAGACACAGACACACACACACACACACACACACACAGACACCTTATTGCAGAGTAGCTCAAGCTCAGTCAGTTTGAGTTACTAGTTTACAATGCATAAACTGCAGGCCAAAATTCTCTTAAAAATGGAAACTTTTGACTATGGTTCAAATATCCCTTTTATATATCTGGTTTAGGTATTTATTATAAATCTCTTTTTGTAAGTGTACAAACTGATGCTAATAAAACTTTTTAAAATCTACATTCAGGAGTAAATATCTTGTTTTATATTGAATTTATGCTGCATTTTTCATGTAGCATAAAACATATAGTAACTTTTAAGTACATAAAATGCCTGTCTGTATGACATGATAAAATATGTTTTCAGCATGGAATCAATCTTCAAGTCTTCACCCTGGAAAGCAGAGACTATTACAGAAATGCTGACACAATGTGTCAGGATTAGTAAGGTGCACAAAACAGTTAAATATTCTAGAAATTTCATCTTTTGGATTCAAGATAGCTTGCCCTACACTTAGACCCAGCATAAAGGGGCACTGTAAGGAATGATGACTGCATGAAGCAAACATTTTTCTTACATTTTATCTTATAAGTTTAATAAGTTAATACAAATATTTACTAGGATTTGGTGATTGCATAATGAAACTGTTTCACCTACTTGTTTGTTACTCTTTCCATCTAGTTCTATTTATTTATTTAACAATATCAAGAAAAATAACACAAATAATAAACATTAAAAACAAATGTTCATTTATCATACTTCCAAGAAATTTAATGGAATGTTTTCCATGAAATATTTCATGGTGGCTCTGGATGCATCACAGTTTTATGACTTCAGAATAGGCAGCATTATTTACCCCCATCTAAGCAAAGTTCTTGTTACAGCTGCATAAATAAAGTTATCCTTTGAGATCTAGAAGCAAAAAAAGCATTGAAGCTTACACCATCCCTTTTAAGGTACAATGTGAAATTTTCTATTAGTGTTAACATTTTTTATTTGTTTTTCTGCTGGGATTGGACACCAACCATGTGGTGTAATCCTCAGCAGTTGTAAGACTCCTAGCAAGCAGAACTACATTACAGGAGGATTTGGGCAACTTTTTCCTGCTGCTGCATCTGTGATGTATGACAAACACAGTGAGGAGTGTTTGGTCTTGCCATGAATCTGTCTCTTCAAGCAGAGCCCAGATGAAATAGACTTTCATATCTATGCCTTGAAGAAGGAGAGTCATTTTGCATATGCTTCTCCTCTGCCCTCTTTTGTCTGTCCTATGTATTTAGACATAAAACACCTCAGGGAAAAGAAAGGCACTGTCTGCCTCTAGAAGCAAAGTTGTGTCCTGAAGTTGGGACTCACAGCTGTAGTGGATTGAACATAAATAAGAGCATAATCAAACATGTCTAATAACCAAGTCAGTGGAAAAAGGAGCAACACTCACTGAAGTGTGAGTAGTGCACAGATATGACATGCCAAAACTGATTGATTATTATTATTTTAGAGCTCAAGTAGAGCTTGCAAACAGCTTTAACCTTCATAATTTTCTTGTTCATTCTGTTTGAATCATAATGTCTCCAAAGTCAAAGTCAAAAGCCAAGAATTCAAAGAGGGACAATGTGCAACAGTGGTATTTCAGTGCACAGTCATGCTTTTTACAGCAAAATCAAATAATAGCTGTAAGATTAGATTTTACCAGAAGTATGTGTCTATCTAAAAATAACCCATCTCAGGGCAAATACTTCATGGGTCAGCCAGAAGGATGAATAAGTTACCCACAAATAGGCACTTTGCCCTGTGTTAGATTGTTTAGGACATCCCACCCAGACTCACCTGTCAGTCTAAAAGGACACAAGTTTCTTGGAGGCCCTTTAGACCTCTCAGATACCTTGCCTGGTCCCATGTGGCAGCAGGTTCTGATACTGAAGTAAACAATTCCTGTACCGAAATCCTAGCTCTCTGCTAAATATAACGAAGACAGTACTCTCTGTTAGTGCACAGACACCTAAAGGAGGGCAAATTTATTCCTATTCTATCTGCCAGCTCCTAAAACCACTTATCAAAAGAATCAAACCACANCACACACACACACACACACACACAGACACACACACACACACAGACACAGACACACACACACACACACACACACACAGAGACATTCTTTCGAGACATCAAATTTATCCAGTCCCTGACAGACTGAAATTGCTGGCGTGTGTGGTCAGTGCTTGTCGCTGACCGCAGGCTTGCCCGATAGCCAGTGGGTGATGTATGCCCTCGGCACAGGTCAGACTACCTGCAGCCTGTGCAGGCTTCTGTCTGCCTCTTCTTGGGAGCCATCAGCTCCTAGGCCCTGGGAGCAGCAGCAGTCGCTTATAAAGTAGCGAGGCAAGGACAAAGGAGCAGAGGGACTCTACGTTGCAGCACCCAAAGGTTTTATTGTAGCCACACAGACCAGCAGAAGTTCAGGATGCAAGGCTACCAAGAGAGCCCAGAACAGTGGTTGCAGGGGTTTTTATACAGAACAGAAGGGAGTGGAACAATGGGAGGATCTAGGTTTAACATATCAGGGAATTACAAGGAATGACGGGTACCCAATTACCTTCTAACAGGGAAGGAACATATTTAAAACTTCCAATTAGGATAACAGAATGACAGAACCTAATGAATATTAAAACAACTCCGAGGGGAAAGGGGTGGAGATGAAACAAATGTTTGATAACTCAAAGCCCGGCAAGTTCCCCAGTCATGCCTTCCTCTTCCCCCTCAGGCTCACTGTCCTGAGGGGGAAAATCAACCCATTTGATGTTATTTATTCTCATGGTGAAGGTGGACTGGGTCATCTCTCACTGCCTCCTGACAGCTGCAGGACTCCACAGGTGTTGGTGCTGCTGTCTTGGGTCCCTGTTCCAATATAGGGAGGAAAAAGAACTGTTCTTTCAAGCACCAGAGAGTGGTGGCCCTACCCTGGACCTGCTCTGCCTTCGCACTACCAACAGGAATTGCAAATTTCACTCTGAACCTGTTTTCCATTGCAAAATGCAGCTTCTAGAGTTACTACAATTGCAAGTAAAGCCAAAAGGCAAGAGAAAGGGAAGAGAAGCGAGAGAACTCTGCCTTCCTTCACTTACTCTTTAAAACGATCCCTGGAAATGCCCCAGCCCTGAGGTTCCCTTTCTGGCCACACAGCTGGGTGTTTAAAGAGTGACAATTTCAGGCTTTGGGTTTCCCAGGACACCCCAAAACTTTGGGTTTCCCAGGACACCCCAAGGTCAAGTGTCCTATTTGTGACTCCACTTCTTGCACTAGTGTAGTTATGCAACTGTTTAACACACCAAAATGGAGTAGTTGCCTCAAAAAGTATCATATTTGGTC
>VZTJ01004195.1:458360-501639 GCA_013397795.1 Orthonyx spaldingii
GATAGCCAGTGCTTGATGTATTCCCTCGGCACAGGTCAGACTACCTGCAGCCTGTGCAGGCTTCTGTCTGCCTCTTCTTGGGAGCCATCAGCTCCTAGGCCCTGGGAGCAGCAGCAGTCGCTTATAAAGTAGCGAGGCAAGGACAAAGGAGCAGAGGGACTCTACGTTGCAGCACCCAAAGGTTTTATTGTAGCCACACAGACCAGCAGAAGTTCAGGATGCAAGGCTACCAAGAGAGCCCAGAACAGTGGTTGCAGGGGTTTTTATACAGAACAGAAGGGAGTGGAACAATGGGAGGATCTAGGTTTAACATATCAGGGAATTACAAGGAATGACGGGTACCCAATTACCTTCTAACAGGGAAGGAACATATTTAAAACTTCCAATTAGGATAACAGAATGACAGAACCTAATGAATATTAAAACAACTCCGAGGGGAAAGGGGTGGAGATGAAACAAATGTTTGATAACTCAAAGCCCGGCAAGTTCCCCAGTCATGCCTTCCTCTTCCCCCTCAGGCTCACTGTCCTGAGGGGGAAAATCAACCCATTTGATGTTATTTATTCTCATGGTGAAGGTGGACTGGGTCATCCCTCACTGCCTCCTGACAGCTGCAGGACTCCACAGGTGTTGGTGCTGCTGTCTTGGGTCCCTGTTCCAACATAGGGAGGAAAAAGAACTGTTCTTTCAAGCACCAGAGAGTGGTGGCCCTACCCTGGACCTGCTCTGCCTTCGCACTACCAACAGGAATTGCAAATTTCACTCTGAACCTGTTTTCCATTGCAAAATGCAGCTTCTAGAGTTACTACAATTGCAAGTAAAGCCAAAAGGCAAGAGAAAGGGAAGAGAAGCGAGAGAACTCTGCCTTCCTTCACTTACTCTTTAAAACGATCCCTGGAAATGCCCCAGCCCTGAGGTTCCCTTTCTGGCCACACAGCTGGGTGTTTAAAGAGTGACAATTTCAGGCTTTGGGTTTCCCAGGACACCCCAAAACTTTGGGTTTCCCAGGACACCCCAAGGTCAAGTGTCCTATTTGTGACTCCACTTCTTGCACTAGTGTAGTTATGCAACTGTTTAACACACCAAAATGGAGTAGTTGCCTCAAAAAGTATCATATTTGGTCTGGCCTCTGCAAGGCCAGAACTGAAACGCATTCCTTGTTGCCGCTTATGCATAAGCAACCATAGTGTTTTACGCAAGTTTCACCACTGAGTGAGCGTTTAAGGCATATGCTGCAAACATAATTAACCTTCTCCTTACAGACATTTATTTAATCTGTTCTTTTGTACTGTGGTTTTGTTGCATTTTGAAGGTTCACCTTCCCTGGGCAGCCTGTTACAGTGCTTGACAACCTTTCCCATGAAGAAATGCTTCTTAATATCCAATCTAAACCTCCTCTGAAGCAATCTGAGGCCATTTCCTCTCCTTCTGTCACATGTTTCCTAGGAGAAGATGCCAAAACCCACCTGGGTGCATCCTCCTCTCAGGTAGTTGTAGAGAGCAATAAGATGTCCCCAGAGCCTCCTTTTCCCAGTTCCCTCAAGTGCCTCTTATCAGACTTGTGCTCTGGACCCTTCACCAGCAATCTTGTCTTTCTCAGGACAGGCTCCAGCACCAAAATGTCTTTCTTGCCATGAGAGACCCAAAAGTGAACACAGGATTCAAGGTGTGGCCTCACCTGTGTCAAGTCCAGAAGGATGATCCCTTCTCTAATCCTGCTGGCCACACTCTGTGAGATACAAGCCAGGATGTCATTGACCTTCTTGGAGACCTGGTCATAGAAGGAGATCAGGTTGGTCAAGAAGGACCTGTCTTTCACAAACGCACACTGGCTGGGCCTGATCTCCTGGTTGTCCTGTACATGCCATGTGATGGCACTCAATGACATCTCTGCATAACCTTTCTCTGCAGTGAAGTCGAGTTGCCACAGAATCAGTAAAGGACAAACATATATATATATACACACATATATATAGATGTGTGTGTGTGTGTGTGTGTGTGTGTGTGTGTGTGTTAAATTTTTCAAAAATCCGTAATTGAAGACACGATTTCTGGAAAGATTTATTCATATAAAAAACTATCACTAATGTGACTAAGCCTGTTAATTTGAATGCCATTACTAGATTTAAAGCAATGTAACCTGGAGGAGAATTGGCCCCATATGACTTCTAAATAGATAGTTATCAGTTAAATGAATTGATGTTAAATGAATGTATCAATTAAATAAGCACAAGTATAAAATCTTAAATTTAAGGTTTCTCCAGCTCTGTTTGGCATGAATTCTCAAAATCCCTTATAGAAGTTTCAGCTCTGGCTAATCACCTTAATCCCTTAAAGAGTTTTCAGAAGCTGAGGCACCATTCACCTTCTTGTACTTTATAATTTAAAACTTTGGAAAAATAAGTTTAATCTATATTAATTCCAAAAAAATCAGGTGGATCATTTACTTTGGTTCCCTTAAAATAATCTAATTTCACAGACTTTATGATTCACTTAAATTGAGGTTGAGAAAATACAGCACTGCCAGAATCATATGTATGTATGATTCAAAGTAAAGGACAAAATCTGTAACAAGGAAAAATAGCAATCAATATGTTGATTTTGGACCTGAAATTGAATCTAAAACTCTATAATAGTTTAAGGGTATTTCATTGTCCTTCCTATTTCCTACTATGAAAATTTCTTTTCTGCTGGTTTACTAGTGATGAAGATATTAACTGAACAATAAAAATAGGTACTGGGAAAGTCAGGATGATCTGATATCTGATCTCTTTGATTTCAAATGGGATTTGGTCCTGAAATTCTGTGTAGACATTATGGCCAAGTTGCCACATAGATGCTAGCTCAGGACCATACATATCAAATGGGAAACTATTAGACTATTTTCTCAGCTAGAATAAGTGGCTATTTAGCACTTTATGGAGCTTAGCTAATAGTGTTAGGAACATAATCCAGAGCTGGAATCATTTTAAACAAAAATATTTATATAAAACTATTTCAATGAGACCTTCTGGTACTCCTACATATGTTTTCACATGGTCCAGTAAGTTTCCTTGCTTCTTTCCAAAAGTTTCTGCCCTCTTCTTGTATTTTAAAGAGTGTGCTTAGTATGATTTACTTTGCAGGCATTACAATTTCCATTTTCTTCTTCCATCCCACAGCAATAATTTAAAATGATCACATACCTGATCCTATAAGAGTGAGAAGCTTTTTTTCCTTTGAAAGTCCTTTCTTTCTTTCTTTTTTTCTTTTAATTTTTTCCTTTATATAGGAACTTCTTTGAAAGACACACCAAAGATTAGAGAACTATGATCTACTGTCTTTCAAGACATAGTTTTCACCTATTTCATGGGATGAGGCAAGATCTGGAACTTTCTAGACAATGGAAATATTACTATTCATCTGTAGTAAATGAGAACAAAATATTAACAAGTCTCTCTTATTTTGTATTCTGTCAAAGGCTCAACCCCCATATAAAAATTTTCTGTTGTTGCATTTTCACAATTTTTTAAATACATGTAATGAGGGAAAGCTGTTTAAAATACAAGTCTTCAAAAATCTATCTGCCAACAAAGTGACATTCTTTCATTCTTTCTCTTGAACACAAACAGCTACTTCTTTTTTTTTTTTTTGTGGTTCTGTGTGCATTTTTGTGTATGTGTATGAAAAACTGCCATTTATGCCTGCTTCCATTTTACACTGGTTAAATTCTACTGATTATTTAACTTTTTGCATACAAGAACTGCAGTTAAGACTAATATCAGGCCAAAGTATTCTAAGTACTGACCTTTTTCAGTTATGATCTCAGCATGTCAAACAACATTGATAAAATCTGACCACATTGATCTCTACTAGAAGATGAACGTTAAAATGAATACTAACTTTGCAGGCAGCTTTCCTATGGTATTTTTCTGGCAGATCAAATCTTTGACTGACCAACAAATATTACTTGTGGATTTAGGGGTTTACTACCTGCTATTAGAAAAAGGAACTTTTTCAAAGAAAAATATATAGCATATTCTTATTCTTTCTGGTTAAAATCATGGTTAAGGAAATGAATGCTCTCAGTTTAATGTGAGAAAAAAAAGGGGGGACACGTATTTAAAAACATACAATCATTTCAGTTTTTCAGATTGTAAATGAGGTATTGTTGGCAATGATTATATGATTAACCCCATTGGCTTCTTTCAAGTTTGTCATATGGATAGCATCACTGAACTCCAAAATATGTACTCATCAACATGAGTACATATTTTGGAGTTCAGTCTAGCTGATGAAAATATATCCCAGACCAGTTAAAGCTCTTCCATTTTCGACAAGTGAAATTGAGTAAGATCATGACTCATTGCTTGGTTTGTTAAGACTCTGCAATAGAGTCAGCAGAAGCAGTCAGCATTCACCAAGTTAAAAGTTGTGTTTGTATGTGTCTCTTTGTTCTCTAGAGGGATAACTCTGCTCGCACAACATTTTTGACCTCTACTCATGGGAAGGGGGAAAAAACTAAACCAATAAACTGTTCCCCATGATTCTCTTCCATGCAACTTCTGACAAAAAATACACCTTTTCTACTACAATCTAGGAATATTCTGGTTTTAAGTGTGAGGGTATCACAAAGTGAATGATCTTTGAACTATATGAAATATTAGCTTGAACTTCGTGTTTCAGGAAGTGAACTTGAAATTTTCTGTACTTTGGCCTGTAAAATATTGGGTGGCTTTTCAGTAATGCTGATGAAAAATATTCCTGCATAATTGCACTGTGGATTGTCTGCTTAATTGATAAATTATTTCAGTTCAATTTGAAATTATGGAGGTACTTCTGAGAACAACTTGAAAAGTTATTTTCTTCTGAAAGTCAGATACAGAAAAAAAAATAATACCCTCTTCACTTTGTTAAATAGTAGTTTAACTTACGTATAGGATATACATATTCTTTATAGGGAAGAAAATGTACTTTCATCTCTGAATCAACTTGGAATTAGTCCATGAACATGTCCTGCAAAGGATGACCTCAAGAACCAGCCAGTGATTTGTTCTGCATGTCCTTTGTGATAGAGGGAAACATAGGCTAGCCATGGAAAGGAAATTCCTTTAAATAAGAAATGAATTGGAGATTATTAATATTTTGCTTTTTCTTCTTCCAGTAAACAGTCATGTGGAAATTTCTTCAGGTTATCTATTTTATCACAATCTGTGTATGCACATTTTACCATGCTTGCTGCTTATGTCTTAAGCCCATAATTTTGAAAAAATGCAAATTAATATAAATATTCCATATTCATTTTTATTTTATATTAAAAAATTACTAATATATAAATTCTAATGTATTCCTTTAAAATTACATTTTTATCATCAACAAGTATTACAAATTTGCATAGGAAAATAGCTTACTTTACAACTTTCTTAATCTGGAAAATGCATAATGTCAAACAGATTTACCAAACTGTCAAGTGCTACCAACTCTCTGAAAAAAGGTGTTAACAGAAGATTATTTCATATATTCTAAGTGTAGGGCAATAGAAATGAATGTAGTCTTTGCTATTGATTTTAGTGGAAGAAAACCAAGGGCACTAATAGACAGATTTACTGCCTTAGTGCAAATAGTGTCAGTTTAATATTGCTTTATTCTGTAGCTGCCACTCCCACTTTTATTTCTAAATGCTACTCTTTATCTTTTCAAAATTGCAGTGTAGGACTCATGCTAACAAAATACAATTCTTTGTTGACTAAGAAATTTGTACATTTCCTATATTTTACTATATAATTTAAATTGTGATGCATGGCAACTTTTTAGTTATTTATCTACTCAACTCACTGTGTATGTGTGTTTACAATGGTCTGCACCAGAAGCTGCAGTGAGGCTGTTGTCTTGGGGATTGTATGTGTCAGTGCCAGGAACTGGGACACTGTGATCCAAATGTACTTGCTGGGCAGGCTGTGAGTCTGAACCAGGCTGTCTGAGGGGCTGAGCTCATACTAACGTGTATGTATATTTTCACTTATAGGCCCCCACCTTGCTCAGACAGAAAGAGGAGCTGGTTGAGACTGTTGCTGTCTATGCACCTGTGAGTGCTCTGAGTGCATCTGTTTGTGAGCTGTGCAGCCAGCTGTGTAGATGGTGGATAAAGTGTGCTTTTTTGCATGTGGCTTCTGGGAACCCATCTTCAGCCTTGTGTACATGGAATGGAATGGTATCATCCTGACTTGTTGAAACTCTTTTTCTAAACCCAGTCTGGTTACAAATTAAATACTAAAATTTTTTAGCTGAAGGGTTTTGTAGATTATAGTGTTTAAGATGATAAGTCTATATTAAGTTTTCTAAAATAAACCTTATTTTACAGAGTATTGAAAGAGAAATACAGAATCCAGAACCTTTTCTTCATTCTCGCTTTCCATATACAATTCAATCTTGATAGCCTTTTTGTTATCATTCTATTTCATCCTCCTTTACTTTAGTTGGACACACTAATATGAATTTATCTAGGCATATGTATAGAGGCTTGCATTTATAAATATGTCTGTAAACTATGTTAACAGCTAGATAAATCTGTTTGGTAGAGGTAGGATATCCTAGTGTAGCACCACCAAAGAAGAACCTGTAATTCCACAAAGTCTAATGAAATGAATCCATAAGGTAAGCAGCAGAAATGGAAATAATCCATAAGAAAAGTAACAGAAAAAAGTGTGTACTTTAGTTGCCCTTACTCATAAACTCTGGTTTCTAGCTAAATCTTACCTTGCCTGTAATAATATACTTGAAATTCTGTCATTCAATTGCAACTTTTCAAACCTTTGCACAATGCTGATCACTTCTCCATCAGTATTTCCATCTTTATTCCCTTGGCCCCACACAACAACTTATTTTTGATGCACTATGATTTCTGTCTTTTTGCTGTGTGAAAAGTTTGACTTGCTTGAACTTTCCAGTTGTTGGATGCTTCTTTAAGTCTTTGACTCAAGTGACCTTACAGATTCTGGTTTTTAGTGCTGCCTAAGAGAACACAATATTTCCTCTATGTAGTTGTTCTTCTATCTGTCAGTCATTCTGTTTGTGTTTGCACCATTTACCTTTTAAGTAATGCCATAAGTCTTTATTATTTACACTCTACTTTTCCTGCTAGGCTCTCTTCAGTAAGCAAAACACTTTCTTTAACTCCTTCAACAATAACATCACAATATAGAGAACTCAGAATGTTAGTTCCCTTAACCTCAAAATTTCCTTTTTCTTTCAAATATTTCTTACATTTCTTCAGTTTATTTTGAAAACTGAAATTGTGCCAATAGATATGGCAGTACACATTTTAGTCATCTCACAAGTGTCAATATATTATTACAGAACACAGGTAGATCAATTCTCCTCCAACTGTCTGTCTGCATGATTCTAGAGTGTTATCACTGATGCTTACCTGACCAACACCCCACAGGATAACGAAAAATTCAGTAACTGGAAACAGCAAAGAAAAATTAATATGATGAGAGGCTATTTTGAAGATGCCTTAAACCTTGGTGAGAAAACTAGAAATACTACAACATTTTTACTGAAGAAAGGGGTAGTTGTCATAATTTCTTATTTTCACAGCTTTTATGAATTAACCTGCATTTTGTATTAAATATTGTGCTTATAAAAGAGATCATTTAGTTATACAATAATGAAGATTAAGATGACTTTGTTAACATTTTTTTTTAATTTCACAGCTTTTATGAATTAACCTGCATTTTGTATTAAATATTGTGCTTATAAAAGAGATCATTTAGTTATACAATAATGAAGATTAAGATGACTTTGTTAACATTTTTTTTTAATTTCACAGCTTTTATAGTTTTAAGTTATAAAGCATATTTGTAATTGTATTATTTGTGTTCAGTTAAGTGGTATTTAGTTTTTTTGTATCTCTATATATCTTGAAATGAATGTTAATTGTAAGGGATTTTTTAACTGTCCTCTCTACTATTTCACATAAAGTCAAAGTGCTTTAATCATAGAATCCAAGAATGGCTTGGGTCAGAAGGGACCTTTATACATCATCTAGTCCAATCCCTCTGCTATGGACAGAGAGATATCTTTAATCTTTTTATAGATCAGATTGCTCAAAGGTCTGTTCAGATGGACCTGGAACTTTTCTTCTCTTTTCTATTCTATTCTATTCTATTCTATTCTATTCTATTCTATTCTATTCTATTCTATTCTATTCTATTCTATTCTATTCTATTCTATTCTATTCTATTCTATTCTATTAAATTATTATATTTGACTAGAGAGGGCAAAACAGGCTAGGAGTCACATAAGTTCTTCAGCAACTTTTGCAGCAAAATTAACCAGTTTTACTGTTACCATGACATTTTCACTAGTATATACACACCAGTATCTTTGGATGAATTTTTCCAGTAACATTAGAAAAGCTAGAAGTTCACATACCTTCAGTTACTCAGCAGGGAAGACACTAGAGCTGATTAGTTATTCATAATTAGTTAATTAGTAATTATTTATTTGTAATTATTTGAATTTGATTTCCAGAATAAAGAAATAAAAGGTCAGAAATTGAACTAGACCATCATTATTTTATTTGAACAGAAAACAAGCCTTCCTACCAGAGGCTGCTCAAGAGAAAGCGACATTAAGTTTTTCTAACAATTGCACATAAAATGATTCCCAGAAATAACACTTTTTAGGGCTGAATTATCATATTCTGAGTGAATGCAACAATTAAAAAGGTAGAAAAGCAAATTACCAGATCCCAGTATGAGCTCTGTAAACCTGCTTGAGTACGTTTCCAGACATGCCATCAATGGGGAATAAAGAAAATAACATTGAGGACACAGACATACCAAGATGATGCAGGATTTGACTACAAGAATTTTGAAAGAAATCTGCAGACAGGGTGTTATGTAGAGAGTGGAAGGGAGGTTGTCACTAATCCTTTTATACAGCCAATACCTGATATAACTCTGTACTAGTTGTCATATACTTTTCCTTCCTATTAGTGATTAGTATTTGTCACTACAGTTTCTAGTACTTTTGTCTCCATTCTAACTTGTGTTTTCCCACCTGATAATTACCTGAAGCTCCTCATCAATGACTTATAAATCATACTAAGGAGGACACAGAAAACTGCATAAGGGAAAGTGATTTATTATATATTTGTTGCATATTTGAGTTAAATTAACTAGTAAGACTGAGAGGCTTTGGGAAATGAGAATTTAAAATTAGAAAAATAAATAAAAAGGATAATGTGAAAGTTTCTTTTAAAGACATTGTTAGAAGGACTAAAGCAAGAAATCATTTCAACTTTTTGTCAACTAGCAGAATTTGACAGACACATAAAGAATAATAAAGTTGACTAACAACTAAACAAAAAGCCAGGAGTTCATGAAATCTAGTAAGCATTTAGCTGAAATAACTAATATACTTTAGAAAAAAAGAAAAGAAAGAAAGCTTTCTGGAGGTTTTCACACAGCCAACCACAGAATAATGCCCACTGATTTCTCCAAGGGATAAAATATGGAACCAGAAAGACATGTGAAGTTAAGCTTCCAATAATATTCTCAAAATTAAGATTGTGAAAGAAAATGCAGGTGGAGGGAGTTGTGAAAACTATTTGCCATGTTTCAGGCAATTCCATTTTGTAAGTTCATACACTGGAAGCATAATGATATTGAAGGCTGACTCTGCTGTGGCATGAACTGAATACAACAATACACATTTCTTTCCAGATGTACCAGACAGGGTATGGTACCCTAGACTGCAACTGATGATGGAAAAAGGAGTGAAAATGGGATAAGCTTTCCTCATGATAAAGAATGTAAATAGAGAAATAAGAGAATAATTCTTGTAAAGCTTTGCTAGAGGGACATGGGAAATATTGTCAGACTAGGAGATACCTTGGAAAAATGGACCTTAAGATAGAAATTAATAAAAGAAAGAAGGTCAAAACTGTAGAGGACTGATGCTGGTTTACATGATAATATACTCAGTCTTAGTACTTGTGTTTGACCAAGGACAACTCCTAGGAAGATGATAGAAAATCCTCTGCTGGTATGGTAGCAGTGGAAAGAAACTAGATCAGGATCATTATAGAATTAGTAAAGAAAACACTACATACTGAATAAAAAAAAAGTATTAAAGACTATTCCTTTCAGAATTTTTGTTCATCCCAAGAATACTATAAATTTGGGCACGGAGATATTTCTGGATTCCTTCAGAAAATTAGATGTTATTCTCTGCATCTTTTTTCCCAGCTGTGGTACTCTTACACTAGCAGTGGGATATCAAATAGTCAGCCTTTCTGCTGATTTACCTACAATGCTGCCTTTGGAAAATAAGAAAATACTATGACAAAAATAAAAATAAATGAACAAACTAACAAACAAACAAAAGAACCCAACCATACAATGGCCTACACTCTTGACATAGCATGAGCAGAATGACCATGAATCTACTAGATTCCATAATACTTGTAACTGGACCAGCTTTCACTTGAGTTTGATGTTCCAAGATAGTATAAGGAGCAATTGTGACTGAACAGTGGTTCAGTCCATATAGAAAGTACGTCATGAATGAAATTTTACATTTCAGCAGCACTTCAAAGAAAACAAAGTACTCCACAAATTGACTCAAACCATGTAAGAAATTCCAAAAGATAATCTAGAATTTCAGTACTTTTTAATGACCCCTTATACAGTGACTTGTAAATCTGCTCTTAATTTCCTTATTACACTTAACATCACCTAACTGTGATGGTCCCTATGGCAATAATGTACAGATGACAGCTGCTAACAGAAGCTACAGGTTATGGTGCTGAAATGAATGTCTCTAACAGAAAAGCAAATCAGAGGATATTGATTCCCCCCTTCTTAGGACTACTGATTAGTGAACAACATTGTACCGCAATAACAATTTTGCAAAGTTGCTTCAATTAGCATTATCTTTGTGTACTACACTGTAAACATAGAACATAAATACAATTTCAAATTACTGGAAGCTTGCATCCATTGTCATAGCTAGTTGATTTTAAATCAGTAACATTTTGTCTCTTCAGCCTTTTCTTTCTCTGTTGTCTTTTTCTGTCTCCTATTTCTATCTCTCCTTGCCTCACTTTCTGGCTGTCTCTCTGGCTCTGTCCTTCCTCTGTCCTCTCATCCCCCTTCCACCCTTCTGTTTTGCTTGCTTTTCCTTTCTCCCTTTTTTTGTCTCTTTCTTTTCTTTTTCTCTGTTTTTAAATCCAATAGTTTTATTCATCAGGTGTGCTCTCTAATTTGCAATAAATGAAGTCTCATTGCGGGATGAAATTTGCATAATACATAATCTAAATTAAGTGTTTCAAGTTAATATATGTGTTCCCAATAATTTGTGGGAATATATTGTGACTATATAATAGTCATTACATGAAATTATGATCATTGGACTTGACATGGTGTAATGATAACCTAATTGCTAGACTTGTTGCTGACAACAATATAGTGTAAATAATCAGTAATGTTGAAGGATAGTGGATGTACAAATACTACCATCTAAGGAACTTAAATGAGTACACGTCCATGGCACGTGATGAGATTCATCTGCAGGTCCCGAGGGAACTGACAGACAAAGTTTGTTAAGCCACTGTCCATTGTTTTTGAAAAATTGTGACAGTCAGATGAAGTTCCTGATGTCTGAAAAAGGCATATATAACCCTCATTTCAAAAATGTTAGACACCAAGGTATCTACAGACAAGTCAGTCTCACCTGTGTGCCAGGAAAGATTATGGAGCACATTCTCCTGGAAACTATGCTGAGGCTCATAGAAAACACAGAGGTGATTGGTGACAACCAACATGGCTTCATGAAGGGCAAATCATGCCTAAAAAATTTGGTGGCCATCTTTGATTGGGCTAGAGCATTCATCAGTGAATACAGGCAAAGGAACTGACATCATCTACCTGGACTTGTGCAAAGTGTTCAACACTATCCCACATGACCTTGTGTCTAAATTAGAAAAATATGGATTTGATGGATGAACAACTCAGTGGATAAAGAACTGCCTGGATGGCCACAGACAAAAAGTTGTGGTCAGCTGCTCACTGGCAATACAGAAACCAGTGATGAGTAGTGTTCTGCAGTGGTTGGTTTTCGGGCAGATACTGTTCAACATCTTTGTTGCTGACGTGGAGAGTGGGATTGAACGCACACTCAGCAAGTTTGCCAGATGACACCAAGCTGTGTGGTGCAGTTGACATGCAGAAGGGAAGGGATGCCATCAGGAGGGACCTGGACAGGACTGAGAGGTGGGTCTGTGTAAAACTCATGAAATTCAACAAAGTGAAGTGTAAGATCCTACACCTGGGTTGTGGCAATCCCAGGCACATATTAAAATTGAATGGAGAAGTGATTGAGAAGAGCCGTTTGGAGAAGAATTTTGGGGTGATGTTTGACAAAAAATCAACATGAGCAGCAATGTGCACTCATAGCCTGGAAAGCCAGCCGTGCCCTGGGCTCCATCAAAAGAGGTGTGACCAGCAGGTCAAGGGAGGTGATTTTCCCCCCTCTTCTCTGTTTTTGTGAAAACCTATCTAGGAATACTGCATGCAGGCCAGGGGTCCCCAGCACAAGAAAGGTGTCTATGTGTTGGAACAAGTCCAGAGGAGGTCTACAGAGAGGGTAAAGTACCTTCCCTATGAAGACAGGTTGAGAAAGTTGGTGTTATTTATCCTAGAGAAGAGAAGGTTGCATTGAGACTTCATAGTTCTCCAGTATCTGAAGGAGGACTGTTAGTCAGGAGCTGTAGTTACAGGACAAGGAGGAATAGCTTCAAACTGAAAGATAGTAGGTAAAGATTAGATGTGAGGAAAATTTTTTTTTTACTATGAAGGTGCTGAAGCACTGAAACAGGTTGTTCAGAGAAACTGTGGATGTCCCAACCCCAGCCAGTGTTCAAGTCCAGATTTGGGGGCCAGGGGACTCTGAGATATCTGGTTTAATGGAATATGTCCCTGCCCATGGCAGGGGCGTTGGAACTAGATATTTAAGGTCCCTCCCAACTCAAACCATTCCATGATTCTATGATTTGAATTATTGGTCCCTGTATTGGTATGAGAGGTATGGAATCATAACCATCTGCCTGCTGGACTTTGAACTATTGATAATGACCTTTTCAGTCCTTTCTTCATCCCTCTTGTAGTTCACACACTGGTACCTCACTGCTTATGTTTCATTACAGGGGTGCTAATAGAGACTGAGTTAGAAAATGTAATAAAGGCCAGTAATATTCACTGATGTCTTCTTGTCCACAAAGTCAGTTATTTCATCATAGAAGGAAATCATCTTGATTGTACCTGACTTTTATTGATTTTATTAGAAGTAAACCAATAAAACTCTAAGTTTTATGTTATTAACTTTTTCTTTTAATGCCTATTTCATGAATTATTTTGTTGAAAGTATTAGACTGCAGGAAGACATTTCATGTCTTTATAGTGTTCTACCCAAATCTTCCCAAATATTGATATTAAGTTATGTCTAAAACACAACTAAAACATTTTAAAGAAGATTAATTTATGCTAAATAAGGGAACAGGCTGAGATTTTTTTGTAATTTCTATTTACCTTCCACCAATTAAATTTTGGGCTGGACATGATTCCCATGGCTACTAACAGTGGTAACTGTCTTTGTAAACAATCTGTCCCTGTATAACAGAAATTGCATATTCAAAGCACATATTACTAAGATGGGTAGTTATAGCTCTGCATGCTACTGTTAAATGTAACACTTTACATCATAATATATGGGTTTTATTGTATAGGAACAGATAATTTACAGTAAAATTTCCTACTAGTTTCTGTTCCAAATAATCTTGTAAAATACAAAATAAAAACATAATTTATATTTCATAAAATTTACAACAAGAATAATAAAAACACTGTATGACATTTCTGATTAATAACCTTTCTATTGTGTAATATATTGAAACAATTTTTTCTGTGTCAGCACATAAAATCTACACAAAAAGTAATGAAATCAATATTTGCAAAGAAAGTTTCTTAACAATTTAGCAGTAATTTTTTAATATAAACTGTATTTTATGAAGCATGATTTAAAGGTTTTGGTACATAAAGTATTGTATTATAAATAACTGTCTTAAAGAAATTTATGTCCTTAACCTCTAGCAATGTCAGCCTAGACTTCCAAAGCAAGGTAGTAATGCATTTGGAGTAGTGGGTTAAAAAATTTTACAAAAATATTGCTTGACTGAGTTACCCAGGAAACTGAGGACACTCTCCGAAAAGAGAATGAACCTGAGGTTTCGACTGAAAAATATTTAAAATTATCTACTCATCAACTGCTTGAACCAAGGAAGTTAACTATACATGAAAGCATTTTCTCAAATAACATATCTATCAGAGGTTAAAAAAATACTCCTGTTGATATTTTGAAATATTTATTAATATTACTTTAGGTTACATTTTCACTAGAGAAATTCAAAATGTTTCTTATCATCCATTAAAAATTAATATTTTTAGTAGTATGAAGATCTTGGAAAATATGTATGCCTTGTGTCAAAGAAAAATCATGCATAAAGACAGTTTTCTTTAGTCTCTTGCAGTCTAGAATCAGTTATCTCAGAATATCCATCTGTTCCAAATTTTGCTTAAAGTAACAAGACATGTAGGACAACTACAAAATAAGAAATAAGCAGAATGATTTTTAAATATGCAATTGTTCTAATAATTGCAACCTTAAGAAGTTGCCAGCCACCACTATGATATTTTGCGTATTTATGAATGAAGTCCTGCACTATAATCAAGCTTGCCCCTGTTTACAAATAAAAATATGTAAAAAGAGGAAGATACAGAAACTCTAAGATTTTGGCTGGATTAATAATGTAGTAAAGTTCCTAAAAGTACCATTTGTAGGTCTAATTCTACACAAATTGCTTAATGTTTCCATGTATGGCAGAACTGGAATTTGAAGTGTATCTTTTTGTTCCTTAGCCTCTCTATTGCCATTTTGGAGTGTCTTTTTAATTGATTTATAACTTCTATTGAATTTTTAGCTGCAGTATACAAGAACATTCAAGTCAGTTGTGTTCCCGGGCACCCCAGTTTATACTCCTTAATGAGGATGATCATGTCAAAAAATATTATGACTTTGTTTTGCAATTGTCAGGAAAAGAAAAATCATCTTTGGTGCCTTAAACTTTTTTTAGAAGAGGCATGTTGTCTCTGAAATGGAAATAACAGCATAACAGAAACGGAGTTATTCATAGACATTGTAAAATCATTCTCACATATGTAATAAAAAGTGTATATTTCACATACATTAATTGATATATTTTCTACATGACAACTCACAAATTCATTCTCACATATTATGAAAGATGATCTGAAAAGTAGTTTCAATGTTCATTTCTGCTTCATTTAGATAAAGATTTCATGTCTTGTTGCAATATCAGTCAGATAATGCAAAATTGTGAATAACTAATGAAGAGTAGTTATTATATAAAAACATACAAGCACACAAACAAAAATAGTTCAATTTTGCATTGCCCTTCTTGACAAACTTTCCATTTTGTTTGAAAATTGTTAAAGTAAGGAGAAACTGGAAGCTGGTTCCTCACTTTAGCTTACAGTCTCTCCCTGATCTGATTTCTGATCAGGTAACCTAAAGATAATAGAAGGGTAGTTTGTTTTCTTTTTCTTAGAAATAAGGACTACCCATGGAAAAGATCCTTGGCGGTTATTTATTTCTGAATTTTAATTAAGATATTCAGACTATACAGAGATTTGATCAATTTTCATCAAGTGTGACATTGTGTTGCATTGTTCTACTCTTGTCCTTGCCTTCAACAATAATTACAGAGTGAGAAAAAAAATTATGAAATGTTGTCTTGTGCTAGCCACAGAATCACAGAATTCCAGAATGGTTTGGGTTGGAGGGGACCTTAAAGATTGTCTAGTTCCAAGCCCTGTACTGTGGACAGGGACACCTTCCACTAGACTTAGCTATTCGAAGCCCCATCTAACCTGGCCTTGAACACTTCTAGTGATTGGGCTTCCACAACTTCTCAGGGCACTGTTCCAACACTTCACCACCCGCATAACAAAGAATTTCTTGCTTATGTCCAATCTAAACCTACTGTCCTTGAGTTTGAAGTCATTCCCCCTTGTCTATTACTCCATGCCCTGTAAGTGCTACATAATAGGGTATTAAGAAGCAATGTAATCTTGAGCCTTTTCCCAAAAATCATCACTTTGGCCCACCTTAGCTCTTTAGGCTGGAGTCACACAATGAGGCTTTGTTCCAGATACTTTAAGCATGTCTGGTTTTCTGGTTAAATCATCTCTGTTTTTCTCAACTGATACGTAATGTCTGTCTACTGGTGAACAATTTAAAATTAGTTATAGCACAAGTAAGCCACAGAAAGATGATCAATGTGGCAAATAAAGTTAGATCGGAGAAGAGTGAGGTGCGAATATGTGACTCTGCAGATGCCAAGGTCAGTGGAGAAGAAGAGGGAGGAGGTGTTCCAGGCACTGGAGCTGAGATTCCCCTGCAGCCCCTGATGCAGACCATGGTGAGGCAACTGTGCCTCTGCAGCCCATGGAGGTCCATGAAGATGTAAAGATCCACCTGCAGCCCATGGAGAAGCCCCACGCTGGAACAGGTGGATGCCTGTAGGAAGCTGTGACTCTGTGGAAGACCCATGGCGAGAGGGGCTCTGCTCCCATACTGGAGCAGCCTGTCCTTGGAGGACTGCACCCTGTGGAAGAGTGACCCACGCTGCAGGAGTCTGGGGAGGACTGCTGCCTGTGGGGCGTACTCACATTGCAGCAGGTCACAGAGAGCTTCTGCTTGTGAGGTGGAGCCACATCAGAGAAGTTCATGGAGAACTGTCTCCCATGGGAGGAACCCACAGTGCAGCAGGGGAATGACTCCTCTCCCTAAGTAGCAACAGAAACCTCAGGTGATGAACTGACCATAATCCCAATTCCCTGTCTCCCTGCGCTGCTGGGGTAGGAGGTAGAACTGGGAAGGAAGGAGGGGTGGGGAGAAAATGTTTTTTAAGGTTTTATTATACTTCTCATTATTCTGCTCTGATTTTATTAGCAATAAATTCAATTACTATCTCTAATTTGAGCATGTTTTGCCCCTGATGGTATGTGATGAGTGATGTCTCCTGGCCCTTATCTCAACTCATGAACCCTTTGTTAAATTTTCTTTCCCCTGTCCAGCTGTGGAGAGTGGCTTTGGTGTATGTCTGGCATCCGGCCAGCATCAACCCACTACACAGGACTTGCTCTACTTTGTGCGACCCTGAAGAGAACAGTGGTGCCACTATGTAATCTCTCCATTTCAGGTGATTTTGTAGACATCAAATTGATATCAAGGGGGAAAAAAAGGAGGCTTTTTAGATGTCAGATTTATAGAGATCTTCCTTGATGTAGAATCCTGTCAGATTGAGAAGTCATGAGGTAAGATACTATTCTCTAGTCTTCTAATTCTGTGTAAACATCATTTTGATGCACAATAACAAAATATTTATTATTTATCAAACTTATTCTCCTCTGTATATAATAACAAAGCCAGAAACTAAGAAGGAGAACTGTAAAAAGAATAATTAGTAAAAGGAATAATTTAGTTAGTCTGACTAAACCTCTTTTGGGCTTGTTTGCTACTTTAGTGTGGAGTTAGAAATGTTAGAAGGACAAAATAACCCCAAGAAATCCTCTGCAAATACAAAGTGCTGGGAATCATGAAACCTCCGTGTTTTAGATCTTGCTAAGGAACATGTGTTCTATTCCATGGAAGTATATACAATAATATAACTGGGAAGGAAAGGTTAAAACGTCCTTGAAACTATACAGGTAAGTGCTAAACAAATTCAATTAATTGAAGCTTTATATTTTCTTTCTTCTTGTGAAAACAAATTTGATGTTGAGGTCACAAAATATGCCTTTGCTACAGGATCATATTACTTTCTATTTCTAGAATGTTAAAGTTACTCTGAATATATTTTTATGCTTAAAGCTCTATAAAATTCCTATAAACATTTCTACCTCATTTCTTCATGTCTGCAGCTTCAGTATGTTACTTCTAATGAAATTGTGAAGAATCTGCAAACCGATAATTGCCAGATTTCAGAGTTAACATGTTTCTGTTAAGGAAGTAGGCTTTTTCTTAGGCATTAGATACTGACTTTCTGTTCATGTAAAATAAGAAAAACAATTTTCAGAATGGAAGGGTTTATTTTTACATTTGTCTCACTTGAGAGACTTCATAAATACTGATGTCCATACAGCCAGATGCCAATTTTGACATCCCTGGCATTTTATTCTTGGTCAAGGGCAACATACAACCAGTCATCTCTCACACTCCATTGCTCTCTTGGAGAAATAAAGCAAAGTGATGTGACTTTTAAAAATCAGATTGCTGATCTCTGTTTCATTACTCTCTGAGGTTTATATATTTAAAGTGGCAAATTAAGTACATGCTAATGTCTTGACATTCATTATAAGCCTTTTAAATTGCTCTCATCTGAAAAAGGTCATAAAATAGAATCAGCCTTAACCTTTTTTGTATCAAAATTTGACATGACCACTGCATCTTAAATTCCACCTGTTCCCAGCTGCACACCATTGATCCATTAATCAAATTTATTGTTATCTATACTCACCCATGAGTTCTGTCAAAAGCTGTTGGGGGGAAAAGGTATCACTACCACTTAAAACATTATTCAGGAATTTTAAAATAATACTTTTTTCAGCTGCAAAGAGTCATAACATGCTTTTTCTTCCTTTGGCTGTTTTTTTCTGAAAACCTTTTGATCTGTCATTTGTAGTTACAAGAAAAAAGAAATCTTTACATTTCAGTTGTTACTGATTGACCTTTCTTTCCAGATTAACAAAATACTTTGTTTTTTTAAGGTTCTGAATTTGGGGAATATGAATAAGTCATCACATATCATCAACTTTCATAACAGATCATGGCCCAATGAAATTTACAGATTAGCTGATGTGAGAGACTGAAGTGCTAAAGACTCAAACAGTTGGACAGTGTGCTCTGCTGAGGCTGGGTTTGCACCTGCCAGCCAAGGCAAAGAGGAGAATTTTTTTTTTTTTGGAGGGGGGTGGGATGTGGATGAAATCTCTGATCTACATAAGAGCAGCCCAGGTGCAGAGGGGCTGCACACCATCTACCAGAGGATGACCACAGCAAACCCACCTTTATTTCCCAAAAAGATACATTAGAGCCAAGTGGAAGGCTGGTAAGAAGAGGATCCTGTGAGATGGGATAATGCTTTTTATCCTGACAAATTCCTCCCTTACATAACTGGCCCAGTTGTAAAACTCTACACCCTGTTCCACCCACAACCCTGGGAGAAGTATCAAGACACTCATACTAGGCCTGAAGGTGTTTATCCCTCTGATAAGGCATAACTGGCTCAACTGCACTAGCATGGGAAAAAGCTGTCTTGTATTAAAAGGGGTCATAAATCATCAAAGGCCCCCAGATTTCCCCCAGACTCATTTCTGCTCTCTTCCACTGGAGAACAGATCCACAGTGTTGAGGCAGTGTAAAACTTCCCCACCAGGGGAAGTACCTGGGCAATCCCAGCTGAACCTGAACACATATTAGTCCATAGAACTTTGCATTTCACAGGTTTCCCCCACCTGCAACAGATCAAGATTGCAACCATGACTTTCACCAAGAAACATCGAAATTGCAACATTCAAGTCTTGTCCTGGATCCACAGGCAGTGATGTCTTTCTTCTCCACTAGCTACTCCTATGCTTTCTTTCTCCTACTTTATTTTCCTTAAATATTTTCTTAAATGATATTTTTAATGTTTTTATATTGTTATATTTGTACAGCTATCTCAGAAAGGTTTGTCTTCCATAAATATGATAAATTTTTTTTACTTTTCACAGGCCATTACTTGCTCGGAATCAGCTACAATTCTCACACAAAAATGCAAAAAATTATTTTTTAATTTATTACAGCAATGTGTGTGTAGGAAACTATTAAAGGAATTAAATCTTATGTAATGATCTAGGAATAAATAAATATATTTGTTTCAGTCATTAAGTTAAGACATGCTTTCTGACACTGTTCATTAAGTCAGTTATTTTAATTTTTTTCTCTAAACTTTGTAAGAATTCAGCTGACAAGGAAGAGACTGAATATTTCAGTCTCTGAAATATAAAATACAGTAAATTTTATTAGTCGCTGAACCTACAGTTAGTTATTTTTAAAATTACACTGCCCTGTGACTTCACCATAGTGCATGGGAAATTTAAATAAAAGGTACATCCATTACCAGTCCTTAAGGAGGTAATATAGAAGGTTTTAATTCATGACAATTCTAAATAAAGCTATGTGTAAAACCTTGATTAACAGTGTGGTGTAAGTTCACTGACACTTTCTGCATAAGACTTGCACAATCCTTCAAGTTCTCTCTTGTAGCTGCAGGGCCTTAGAGGTGTGGTGTCTGACATGACTCCTCCCAGAGTGTGTGAGGAGCACTTCCTCTCTGTGCCAGCACACTATCATCTTCTTGTCTGAGCAAACACAAGTTAAAATTACAAAGGTACCATTGGAAGACAAGAAGCACTTTGAGCCATATCACTTCCCAAATCAGGGAAGTAGAGTGGAAAATCATCCCAAACACAATATTCTTTGGTAAATACAAACTGTAGTGGAACGTGTTTCTGCCTGTGACATAATGGTTGAAACTAGACAATATCTGAGGTCCCTTCCAACTCAAACCATTCCTAATTTTTGTGAAATATGGTCATAGAAGACAGTGCTAGTTAAAAAAATTAAGGAGTGTAACTCTCTGCTGTAAGCCACATTAGTTTTATTGCACTGCATCTTTTTTTTTATTTTCTAAATAACAGACTATTTTAAAAAATCATGCTCTTTTTCTTCAAGAGAACATACATACAACTTCCTCTTTTGCATAATTTTATACGGTTTGTAAACATTTGCTTTTCTTTGGTTTAGAGCAATTGTAGGGACTTCCATGGCTGGAAAATTTTGGACATAGTTGTAGTGTACACATTTGTATTCAGAAACATTTTGAAGAAAAGTATTTTTCCAGATGTTTAAATAGCTTTGCCAAGAATTAGTGGATTTTCCCGCACTACTTATTCTCTATGCAAAGAAACCAAAAACATCATGAAGCATCTAGGTATAAAATATAAAAGGATTTAATAACATGCTTCACTTGTTCAGAGCAAATTGGGAAGCCTGTACATGTTTGGAACTTAGTCTTTCCAGCATGATGGAGTAAATAAGTGATGCAAAATGTGTTACTCTACTATATTTTACAGTGCTGTAACATTTTCTAATTTTGCTGCAGTTACTACTATTAGTTACAAAAAAAAAAAAAAAATTAATTAACACTCCTTTGTGTCAAATATGAAAACTTGGAGATCTAAAAGTGGTCTTATTTGTCCACAACAAAAACTTCTACCCTTAAAATAAATTGATAATATTAAAAACAAAAGTTGGTGGTATTTTTTTTCTTTTCTTTTTTTCATTTTTCCCCTTTTCAGTGTAGCACAGCAGGAATAAAAGGCAGTACAAGATTCCTTGTGCTATAGTAAGGTGGAATTTGTAGAATCACAGAATCAATAAATGGTTAGGAGTGGAAGGGACTTCTGGAAATTACCTAGTGTAACTGTCCTCCTAAAGCAGGTTCACCTAAAGCAGGTTGCACAGAACATACTCAGATAAGGAGCCTCCACAGCCTCTCTGGTCAGTCTGTTCCAGTGCTCTCTCACATTCAAAGCAAGGAAGTTTTTCCTGATAGAGAGATCAAACTTCCTGTGTTTCAACTTGTGTCTGNGAGATCAAACTTCCTGTGTTTCAGTTTGTGTCTGTTGCCCATTATCCTCTTGCTGGGCACCACTGGAAAGAGTCTGGCCCCATCTTCTTGACACCCACCCTAAAGTTATTTGTATGCATTGATAAGAATTTATCTCAATTTTCCTCTTCTCCAGGCTAAAAAAGTTCAACTCCCTCAGCCATTCCTCAAAAAAGAGATGCTACAATCATAATCAGGGTCCTACACAAACCCCCTCTGGTGGTTCCTTGTCTTTCTTGAACTGAGGAGTCCAGAACTGGACACAACACTCCAGATATCACCTCACCCAGGGAGTAGGGGGGCAGGATCATCTCTCTCTGCGTGATGGCAATGCTTTTCCTAATACATCCCTAATGCATTCTTGGCCTTCTTGGCCACCAGGGACAGCTTGTTGTCTACCAGGACCCTAGGTCCTTCTGTGCAGAGCTGCTTTCCAGCAGATCATTCCCCAGTCTGTGCTGGTGCCTGGGGTTATTTCTCCCCAGGTGCTGACCTTGTATTTGAACTTCATTGGGTTCCTCTCTGCCCAACTCTCCACTCTGTTCAGATCTCACTGAATGACAGAACTTCTTTGTGGTGTACCAGACATTCTGTCAAGTTTGTACATCAGCAAACTCGCTGAGGGTACACTCTGTCCTTGCATCCAGGTCATTGATGAATAAGCTGAACATGACTGGGTCCAGTATTGACCCCGGGGAACATCACTAGTGACAGGCCTTCAACTATACTCTCTATCACTTATTACAATCTTCCAGGATCTGCCATTCAGACAGTTCTCAATCCCCTTCACTATTGTTCTCTAATCTGCCCTTCCCGAGCTTTCCCTTGAGGATTTTAGGGGAGAAGGTGTCAAAAGTGTCGATGAAGTCAAGGTAGATGACGTCCACTTCTCTGCCCTCATTTATGCATCCAGTCATGTTATCACAGAAGGCCTCTGGCAACTCTGTTCCACTGAAAATTCTTGTCTTTTTACACATGTGTTGCCTCTGAGGTGTCATTTCTGAGAGATGTGTTGTTTGTTATTATTATGGAGACACCTGTAAACTAGGAACTCAACTGACAGCAAGAATATTGTTATTGGGGAAGTGTCATAACCGAAATGCCTGCTGTTTCTTTTCTTATCAGGCAAATGTGCCTTTCCTAGGTGTGACAGTTTTTCTATTCACTGGGAAACAAAATATTTTAGTAGAATAAAACAGAGGTCCAGCCACCATGCCTGACTAAGAGCAAATTTAAAAAGGGAAAAAAAGGAGCTGTTTATTTATTAACAGAAAGTTTTAACAAAGGTTAAAACTGCATTTGAATAATAGTGAAATCCTAAATGTTTAACTATACTTACTTTCAGTTATCAAATACTTTTGCTACACTTCAACAAGAAGCATTAATCTCGAAGATTATGTCTTTCTATAAGTGGAACACTGGCTCCAAGATGGTGGGTCTGGGTCCTGCATTTGATTCCAGACTCTGGCTCTGATTCTCCTTGATTGCTTATCTGTAGCCTGTGAAAAATAATAATAAAAAAAAAAAACTCAAACAAAAAAAACCCACAAAAGCAGATCCTTTCTCTCCCCAGCCTGTACTTGTGCTTGGGATTGCCCCAACACAGGTATAGAATTTCGCACTTGGCCTTCTTGAATTTTATGAGGTTCATATGAGCCCACCTCTCAAGCCTGTCTGGGTCCTTCTGGACAGCATCTACTCCTTCTAGCATGACTGCAACACTCAATTTGGTGTCATCCATGAACTCGCTGAGAGTGCACTCAACCCCACTGTCCATGTCACCAACAAAGATGTTGAACAGTGCCAGTCCCAAAACTGACCCCTGAGGACACCACTCGTCACTGCTCTCCACTTGGATATTGAGCCATTGACAAAAGCTCTTTGGGTGCGACCATCCAGCCAATTTTTTATCCACTGAGTGGTCCATCCATCAAATAATTATATTTTTAAATAATTCCTCAAGAAGGTGTGAAAAACAGTTTGTGTGGTGTATGTAATTACTTACTAGATATTAAAATATTGCCTAATTGTAGCAATGGACCACTTTAAATATCAGTTCTACTTGTATATAAAATCCCCTGAGAAATTGGTTTAGTCCACTGAAACTCTTAAGGCAAAAAATACATTGCTTAGCATGAATAAATGTTTTGAATAATATCCATAGCTGAAAATACATCTTCATAAGCATTATGAAACATACTTTTAATACAGGATTTAAAAATTTGCTTACGGAAAATAACTTGCTACATCTTTTTAATACTACTTTATCAAAATTTCTGATGATAAAGTACTGTAAAACCTGCTGTTCAAACTTTGACAAAAATAACGTGAGTAATTCATATACTTCCTCTAATGTTCAGTTTATTAAGAGAAAAAGATTAAAGGATGTGAGAGAAAATTTATTATCAAAGGTCATTGTGAAAAAATTGTTTTGGGACTAAAATAGCAGAATGACATAAAACAAATTTCTGGACAATAAAGGAAATTTGTACCTTGCAGATTCTTCAAAAGTAGTGCAGGAGATTGTCTGATACTTACTAATGTATTGGTGATTTTTTTTCCCAAAAAATGGATATACAAACTAAAGCGGGTGCTTTTTCTGGTTTGATTGTGGCCAGAATGAAATCCAGCCACAGGAAATGGCCAAAATGATTGCTAAAAAGGCAGTGCAGCCAAAGGTGTCCATAATATGTCACAGTTTTTGATGCTTAGGAAGACGAGAATCAGGAACTCTGAAAACGCATGAGCAATTATATTCAGAAAAGTAATAACAATGAAAATATTGAGACCTCTAAGAGAGAAATATAAAGAAAAAAAGAATGAAAAGAAGCTGAACTTTCCTAAAGAAACAACTATAAATCTATATGCAATTTTTCCATTTGGTCTGCATTTACAAAAGAATTTGTGTGTTGTTTCTTAATGGAACTATTGTGTTCTCTTCTGTTTTAAAGCCTGCCTCACCTTTCCTTTTCTTGGACAAAATAGTGACTAGAAAGTTTCTATTGCCACAATCATTAGAGGGCCTTATAGATAAGGTAGACAAGTTTCTGCTTAATTACATATATGATTGTCTATGCACATGGGATGAATTGCATCCATACATTTCTCTCACAGGCTAATAATAAATACATGTCATTATAGTTTTACAGTTGAAGCTGACTTGCAGTAGGCCAAATTGGCCAGTTATCCTTTGATTTTTGTCACTTTCTTTTTGTTAGTTTTGGGTTTGTTTGTTGTTGGAGATTTTTGGTTTTGGTTTTGTCTTTACCTTTTGGTTTATTTGGTTTACAAAAATTATTAAGGTTTAGAAGGTTTACTTAGAGGTACAAATTAGCTTGTCATTTTACTATCTTATCACATTTAAACTACTGGACTTAGAGATAATTTTCTTTGTATAGCTGATGTCAGGTATAGATGCATAGTAGGTTTTCTCCGGACATTAGTTCACAGAGTGATAAAGCACACAGATAGCTGACGCGAGGAGCCAATTTAATTTTCGTTTCTATCTCAACATTCTTTGTCAAAAGCATGTGGGTGAGGGATTGCACACATGCCACTTGCAGGAGGCAACTGGGAGAGGATGGGAGAAAGTCTCGTCTCGGGGACACTTTCTCTGGCAGCCATTTCATGTCTCACATGGGACAGGCAGTCAGCAGGGGAACACCAAGAACACTGTACCCTCCAGAGAGGTTCTCCAGTTGGATGGCAAACGGTCTCCACCAATGGACTGCAGTGGGGTGTTGCACTGGGCCAATGGTCTCCTGTCAGCAGGCAGACCTTGGGAGGAGCCAGGGGATATAAAAGTAACTGTGTCACAAACTTTGGGATCTTGTGTTTTTGGTCTTTTGATCTTTTTGCCTTGGCTCTAGTTTGCTTTTGTCTTTTGCCTTGGCTCTAGCCTGCCTTTTGGCTCTTCTGCCCTCACTGGCCCTTGCTCGCCCTAGCTCGCCTTCCTTGCTCATCCTCCCTCTCTCTGGGCACTTGGCTGGACACCGGCTGACCTCTAAGCCTTGTGTGTAGCCTGTGTCCTGCCCCACCCCTTCGNCCCGGGCCCCCCGGCCCCCACCCCTGCCTGCCGCTGATTCAGCCTGCTGCCACAGTCCCTGCCGCTACCTGTCCAGGGTTCTGCAGCGCCTGTCCGAGCACCCACTCACCGCGTGTCCGGCTTCCCGTCGCCGCAGGAGCTGTGCCTGTGGAGCCGCGCCTCTCCGGGAGCTGTGCGGGCTCACCAGCAGGCAGCCTTGCACACCCTCTGTCACTTGGACCTCAATGGCTTTCCCCAGCCTTCTGGTGGTAACGCCCACCTTTTCTCTTTATCTCCTCTCTCTCCCTCTCCCCTTACCCTTTTTCATTTTCCTTCCTCCTTTTCTCTCTCTTCTATTCTTCATTAGTAGGGCAATGCCTTTTTCTTTTTGTTACCAATAAACGGTTCTCAGGTTTAATATTTGTCTCGTTTGACTTAACTTGGTCCTAGAGCATTCATTTTAAAAGAGCTCTCTGCAGTTGCCCATAGTGTAATGTGACAGCTGACTGAGGGCTTGATCCATTACCCAGATAAGTCAAAGGAAATTCTAAATAATTCTATTTTCACAGGCTTAGGTGACAACTCTGTTATGAATGGATATTATGGGGTTTAAATAAGTTTCTACCTCTGCCTAGGCCTATAGCAATAGATAGTAACTTACTGAGGCGGCCTGCACCCCAGAACCCACTTCCATTCGCAAGTTCTTTTAATAATGGCTGATTTGGTGTATCATAGAATAAATAATTTATTCAATAGACACAAACTGAACAGACAAGAGACTTAAAACAGAATATTACTACACAGGAAAAAAACCCTATTAATAGTATAACTTATACAGTGCACGTTTACAAATACAGCTAGCAGAAAAAAAAGTATAATTAGGATTCAATGTATCGTACCATCCAATTGTTGAAGGATGTCCACATACATCAGGTCCTACGCCCAATCTCCAGAGACGTTACCACAAGGTTCACGAATTTCCTTGGGGAGAAATTATCTCAGCACATCCATAGGATGTGCAAGAGAAACTTCTGACTTTGTGGCAGATAGGTGATACTTTTATAGAACGAAAGACATGCCTTCTGTCACGTGCACGTTTTTTATCTCTTCTCCCATCTGTCCTCCAGATTCCTGGCATGGGGTCTGGTCAGATTCCTGGTGCCAGGGTGTGACCCCCTGGTGAGTTGTTATGCCAGAGGTTATCTTATTTATGCACCTCAGTGGGAGGAAGGAGGGGGAATCATCCTGCCACAAACTCATAATGTTCTTGTAAACATTCATATGACAAAAGAATGTCAGTCTTGAATGATGTGAATGGAAACAGGCATTCAAACATTGCTATGGACTAGAATGAAGAACCCTTATCTATGTTTTGAAAATTAGCCTTCAGCCTGGTAATCAGTGTATTTGGAGCTCCTCTTTCCAATTATTGCTGCATTTATATCTCTCACTTTCTCTAAGTTTAAATATGTTTCTGATTTCAACATTTGTGGGTTTTTTTAGCTTCTTTTTAGCCTCTAGAACCTAATCAGCATTCATCTGAATCTTATTCTGGTTGTTGATGGTGTACGACTATAACTCTAAAGGCACTTATTCCTCAAAGAGAACTGTTCTGTGCAGGAACTGAATGTAATTACACGTTTCAAGTGTTGAAATAAAAATATATATAGCAATGTAATTATAGCTGTCCTTAGAGTTCAATTCTGATAGTGAAAGAGAGAAAGAAAAGATTCTTCTACAATGAACTGAGTTACTTTCTGACTCTTCCCTTGAAGGCACTCCAAAGAACTCCATAGGCATACATCATGAATCTTCCCTGGTGTCATAACCAAATCTTCAAGGATAATTGTTGCATAAGAAATCACAGTCTCCTCAACTACTGTGCAGGTTTTGGAAGAGTAAAAGGCAACATACTGAGTAAGAAGTAAGAATAAGACTATCAAAAGTGTAATGATGTTTCTTCATTCCCTTCTTTCCCCTACCCAGACCTAGCACAAGGAGAAAATAAGGTGTTTGCAGAAGGACTGCAATATAATTTGACTACATATTCTGCAGTAATCTGAAGGCTATTTATTTTCTACAAGGACATATTTAGAAATAATTTGTGTTGTGGAGTTAAAGAATTGTGTCAACAATTTATTTTGAGGATAGATGGAGAAAGTTGAATACAGAAAACAATTAGTGTAATATAAGAAATTCTAAAAATATGAGTTCAGCTTTAGAGTTTCACTAGTTATAGGTCTGCCTGTGCAAATGAAACAAAAAAGAACTCCCATTTTTTACCTTTTATTTCTTTTTCTGAAAAATGTGTCAAGGACCTCCACTTAGACAATGTCATGTTAGAGTTTCAATATTTTTAATATTTTATCCATAAGAATAATTAAGTCAAACATAGTTAAATTTGTGATGTCTTACTATGCATATAAATGTTGATTATTCAGAGAAAGAAAATAAGCAAACCCAATTAGTTTTATGACTTAAAACGTAACCTGATAGAGGAGAGATTTACAGTCAAATGCTTGCTCTAAAGAATATTGAGGTATTTTATCTTAAGTGTGCTAGCTCAGAAATGAGTGTTACTTCTCCCAAATCAAAGATATAACTGGTGGAAAAGTCATGCTCATACATGTTCCTTTTCAACTTCCAATTAGCATTTAATTATTTGATATAAAATGAAGCTCTTATAGGTAGAAGGTAGATTTCTTTTATCCAGTGTTCCATTTAGACTATGAGGCTGGGTGTGCAATCAGAACAGACTAACAGAAGTCAAGTGAGAGGAAAATGAAATCTCAGATTTAATTAATCATACATGTTTACTCTAAATTTGAACTATTCAATCACAAAGATTGCAGTTCTTAATGTTTCTACTCTTTATAGAGCAAAATACTGGTAGAGATTTTTAAACTAAAGCCAGGGAGGTGACTTGAAATATTTGATACTCAGAACAAATACTTTATTAGGGATGTCCTGCAGAACACAACCCATTTCTGTTGCTCACTAGCAGGCAACTTAATAACTACCAGCACGTGGGTTTACAGGAATTTCTGGTTTTAAGTACCAAATTTTATATACATAATGTAAGATGAAAAACCTGACTTAAAAGGCCTGAAATTGATCTTAAAAACTGTCTAAAATTTTGCTGGGCTGCTTAACTTTGCTTTTGGGTTGTTTTTCCTATGCTTGGGGTTTTTCCTATGTATGGGTCTAATCTGGTATGCGAGTCCTGCAAACACTCTTAATATTAATGTTATAATCAATGGAAGCAAAAATGCAAACAAACTTAAGCCCTACAGGCTTTTTTCTAAGAATATCTGAAAACAAGGACTTTCAATGTTATAATTTGTTTGGCAGTGCATTTCACAGAGCACCTTTTATCCTTTGCTCTGTTATCCTTCATATTCCTGGCATCCATATAAATAGTTTTTAATTGAGTCTGATCCAATTTTGCTTTGTATGTACTTTGTTAAGTCAAGCTTTAACAATTTTTTATTAAAACCTACTTTTGCTAATACCTTTGACTGTGATTCCTTAAGTGGCCTAACCACTCATTCGCAACACTATGCAGCCTCAAAGTTGTTTCCCAGTTATAAAATTGTTCCAGTCACATTAAAAAAAAAAAAAAGACACAAAAATGTAATGAAATAGTAATGGTAACAATGTAAAACTACTAAATATATTTCTATTAAGAAATGCAATTACAAGTAATCAAGTTTCACAGCATTTTAAATGTTCCACAAAAGGAACCTCCAACGTCTCAGTGTTGGTAATGAGACGACAGTTTTTGCCTGAGTTACTTTAACTTTTATCATAGAATTATGCCAATTTTTCCAGCACACTAAGGACATTGACCTGTTGGTATGAGTCCAGAGGAGGACCACGAAGTAGATTAACGGAATCGAGCACCTGTCTTATGAGGAAATGCTAAGAGAATCAAGATTCTTCAACATGGAGAAGAGAAGGCTTTGGGGTGACCTAATTGTGGCCTTCCGGTACCTCAAAGGAGCCTACAAGAAAAATGGAAAGAGACTTTTGACAGGACCATATAGTGTCAGGAGAAAAGAGAATGGATTTAAAACGAGAAAAAGTAGAAAAAAAATATTTCTTGTGGTTGGTGATGAGGCCCAGGAACACCTTGGTCAGAGAAGCTGTGAATGCCTGATCCCTGGAAGTGTTCAAGGCCAGGTTGGATGGAGCTCTGAGCAACCTGGTTCAGTGAAAGGTGTCTCTGCCCACAACAGAGGGCTGGAACTACATGATCTTTAATGTTCCTGCCAACTCAAACAATTCTATGGTTCTGTGTAATAAGGTTTATAAAACAGATCTTTCATTTTAGTAGTATTCCTAGAACTAAACTAGTTTGGTCAGTTCACTCTTTTCACCAAAGTTTTTAGGAGTTTAAAAAGAAGGCTTAATGGAAAATGAAGGACAAATAATTTAGTTTATGTGTGTCTTCAAAGTAATTTAGTAGTGGCATGAGGTATTAGAATACGGTTAGAATAAAAAGCCAGTCTTCTAAAAAACCATTATTTATCCAGTCATTAGTTGACAGTTACTTTCACAGATAGTTAAACTTTATTATCTAATGAAACAATTATAGTTTTTTTTTTTTTAATAAGACATTTCAAGACACAAAGAATATAGTAGGTCTTGTATCATAAAAGCTGTAGTGTGTTAGCCTGGAGAAGAGGAAATTGAGATAAATTCTTATCAATGCATACAAATAACTTTAGGGTGGGTGTCAAGAAGGTGGGGCCAGACCCTTTCCAGTGTTGCCCAGCAAGAGGATAAGAGGCAACAGACACAAGTTGAAACACAGGAAGTTTGATCTCTCTATCAGGAAAAACTTCCTTACTTTGAATGTGAGAGAGCACTGGAACAGACTGACCAGAGAGGCTGTGGACGTGCCTTCTCTGAAGCTATCCAAACTCCAGCTGGATATGATCTTGTGCAACCTGCTTTAGGTGAACCTGCTTTAGGAGGGAGGTTGAACTAGACAATCTCCAAAGGTCCCTTCAAACACCGACAATTTTGTGATTCTCTGTTTATCGCTGTGGCTAAAGGGATTATCTTGCTTATGCAGAGATATGTTTCAGGCTTAAATGTAGGGAGTTAAAATACATTTTCACAAAGCAGTCATGATTCTCTTTCGTTTTATGAATCACAAGTGAAAAACTGACATCTGAAACAGATGTATATATGTATTGTGTCTATGTCTATGAACATGTTATAAATTAAATAGATTGCATCTTTTCTTAGACAGTGTTTTTGATATTTCATTATAAATAGAAATATAATTTCTTCCCATTAAAATCACTTGGGTACAAATTAATAGTTGATTTTAAATGCTGAAGATGGCATGAATAGGAGATGAAATTAACAGGTTTGTCTTTGTCTAAGTTTTGTATTAGTCGAAACTTTTATCGCTGAAAACATTAGTCTGTTGAGGTAGCATAATAACACTTGGATTCTAAAAATTTTTCTTGAAATTTCAGTAGAAATGGATATTGTTATAATCATGTCCATTTTTTTACTTAAGAGAGTCTTCAGAAGTCTTCACAGAATCAAATAGTTAAGTTGGAAAGGACTAACATCGGGGTCAACTGGTCCCATCTCGCCCCTCATCAAGGAGGGTCATCCCAGAACATATTGCACAGATTTGCATGCAAATGGTTCTTGAATATCTCCAGAGAGGGAGACTCCACAATCTCTCTGCACAATCTGTTCCAGTGCTCAGTTTCTAACACAGCAAAGAAGTTCTTCCCTGCGTTTGTGTGGAAATTCCTGTGCGTCAGTTTCTGCCCATTGCCTCTTGTCCTATTGCTTGGCACCACCAAGCAGATACTGTCTCCTCTCTTCAGATACTTATTGATGAAATTCCCACTCTGTTGTCTCGTCTGAGGCTGAACAAGTCCAGTTCCCTCATTCTTTCCTCGTAAGACAGATGTTCCAGCCCTTTAATAATCTTTGTTGCCTTCCACTGGACTCTGTAGAGGAGCTCCATGTACTGGGGATCCTAGAACTGGAGACAACAGTCCAGGTGTGGCCTCACCTGGGCTGAGTAGAAGGGCAAGATCGCCTCCTTTGATCTGCTGGCAGAGGTCTTACAAATACACTCCAGGATACCACTGGACTTCTTGACACAATTGGCCATTTCAGATTTACATGTGATTAGGCAGTTATATGTTTTGGAAAAAAACCATATCTTCACCATAGCAGGACACATCACTAATGGGCTTAATAATAATGGTATACATATTCCTCCAGGCTGACTCTCTTCTATAGATTTTCCAAGTGGTTCTCCATTGCTGGCTGAGAAATTATTAGAGTAGGTTGCAAATGAATCAGGACTTTTTAGCTACTTCACTTCATCCTTATATTCACAACAATCTATCCTGACACTGCCAACCATTTTTCTTCTGCAAACTAAGCACTCAAATATTTTAGATAATTCAGTGCCTTTGCTCTATTTTGCTCCTTGTTTGCCTGCTGAAGTTGTTAAAATTCTCTGGGGTCTCAGGTGTTCCAACCGGCACTTGGTGAGAAGCTGATAATGCTTGTCACCAGCAAAGTATGACTGCCAAAAACACAAGCTCTGAGTAATCAAAACAAGTAAAGGTCAGGACTACAGGTGGTAGATCAAATGAGATATAAAGTGACTCAAAACGTGATAAATACTTTCTTCATTTTCCTTTCTTTTCCCTTTTTTTTTTTTTTTTAATTTAAAACTAATGTCAGACAGCTTTCCTTAAAAGAAGCAAAAGCAAAATTAAATTGCTTTCTCCAATAATACTGGGAAGCAACATGTATTGAAAAATATCCCAGTCCTCTTGTGGCTTTGTTTGCTCGGATTTGTTTGTTTTGTTTGTGGGCTATTTTTTTTCTTGTGATTATGCAATAATTGTCTGCATTTCTGAAAATATTGACTATCTTCATCTAAGAACTCCTTTAGGATATAACCTTTAAGTGGTGGAACAATGTGTCAATAAGTAAAGGCATAGCAGTTCTACCAGCATGCCAGTAAGTGACTTGTGTTTGTTGCTGTCTTTGTTATTAGTGTGCAGTTGAACATGTCTTTCTAAGACAAATAGTATTCTGCTTGATTACAAATAATACAAGCTTTCAATCTTGCTACTGTAACTGACATAAATTGTGCTAGGAATTGTCAGTCATGCAGATTCATGACAGCCATATCTTCTGAAAATTGGCATTTCATTCCATAAAAGAAAAGGATATTTCTTACAGAATGACTTGATCTATTTAAAAAACCAGAGTCTGGCTTTTTGAAAGAGGATGTTATTATCCTTGTGCTTTTTTGTTTTTAAGGAAAATCTACCTAATGATAGGATTTTAATAATTTGTGGAATTTACCAATAGATGATCAGACAAATAAAAAAATTGAACTCTGTATGTCTGCAAGCTATTCACGTGAATTCCCCTGTCCTCACAGGAGTGTGTAGGTTGCCAACCAAAAGAAAATTGTGTTGCCCAAACATCATCTAGAGTGCAAAATAGCTACTGGTCATTAACGTACAAATTTCCAGAGTAGGAAATGGCTGTCTGTAATCTAAGTTGTTACATTTATGCTGAAGTAGAAAGAAGACCAAGGTGATTGCGAAGCGGAACACTAACTAACTGCTTGAATTCAGTGCACTGTCTCTGCTCACTGTACCTGACATTGGGCACTACAGTTTCCTTGTACAGTAGCAGTAATACAGCACAGATGCAAGGACAGCTAAAAGAGAAAAATTCTGCAAAAACAATTCTGAAAATGTTGAGACCTATCAATCACTCAAAATTTAATTATGTTCTTGCTGTGTGCTGTAAATTATGGTTATGAATCAGCTTTTTGTCCTAGTTCCATGTTTGAGGATATTCCAGCACACAGTGGGGCCAGACCTCTGTTCAAGGTTACCCATAGAAAGGATTAATTGATTTAGATAGGAAACTGGATTCGACAGAGGATCTCTGATGAAAGTCTGAGCAACTGAGCTAGGAATGTTTCTGCTTTTCTGTGTACCCTTGCAGTCTTGTTCAGAAATCCAGTCCAAGGGATGATATATTTTTTATTTAAGACCTGACTTAGAAATAAGTATTTTTCTGTCAAAAGAAATTAAAATGTTGACCCACTTTAATAATGAGCACTCAAATATGGACACTTGAATTTTAGGTGAAACTGCATAATTTCACGTTTTTTATCAACTAAGTTTGACATGCAGCAGTCATAAATAAGCAAACAAAAACTACATGATTGTTATTCATTTGTTTTATCTGTTTCTCTTGGAGCCACATTTTCTCCAAATGATAAAAATTATTTATAACTCTATCATAATACACTCATTTGTTCTTTTCAAATATGTCATACAGGTTTAAGTAAAAAAGGCTGACTTCCTTGTTGTCCTTTTTATTGTTGTTGACTATCTTTGTTACAACACTGTTTATAACTGTAATATATCCACACCTTGACTATTACATGAATTTTTGTCTAGGAAGGATCTAATAAGACTAGAAAAAGCTAACAGTAGTATGACAGCAATAATGAGAAAGGCAGGAGAGTTTCCATACAAAGCAGGCTAAATACAACTGTTCTTTGCAGTGGTAGCACAATTATCTCATAAAACTTCTCAAGAAAGAGTGGCACAGAGAAAGTGAATAGGGAATTACCACCCCTAGTGAAATGTTTCAGTATCCATATGAAGCAAAGCAAAAGGAAGGGGAGAGGATGTATTAGAGTTAAAAAGCAACCACCAATTAAATGTTCATGATAAAGTTTAAATTGGAACAAAAAGAACATTTTCATACATACTTGATTAAGTTGCCAAAAGAAGCTGAAAGGATAGCAAAACCAGAAATACTTGAGTTTTCCTTTATATTTTGTGATCTGAAAACAATTACAGAAACATGTCTTTAGATAGCATTTTTTCCCAGGAAGTTATTTGGATTAGATTTATCCAAGTCACAAGCTGAAATGAGGAGATTCTACTTGGTAGCGGAAAGAAGTGACAGACTGAGTATAATGATACAATTTTTATCCTGCCAAGAAGACATACACTAATGAACAAGAAAAGAATGAAACAGCTGGAGACTATTTGTCTATTCTCAGACACACTGCTTTTTCAGGCAGTATTGCTGTCCCAAAAGACACTCATGGATTTTTCCAAGGCCGTAGAGTTGTCCGTATAGCTGTTTTTCTCAGGCATTGCTGAAACTCTACTCCCTCCTTCCTTCTTCATAACTTCCATCTTCAAATTGGCTTTCTTGCCATATATACTGTCTAAAATAAACCTTGCCTACTCTTCTATCCCAGCATGTGATCTTGAGTTTGTTTTTCTTTTGACGTGGGAACATAGCACGCTTAAATCCTTGAGTTTACTAAAAGGAAGGGTAACAGTTCAACATATGTATTTTATTTTGTTTCAAAATTATATTTTTGTCACTCTTGGAATGAGTTATACATAAGTGAAGTACTAACATTCCACATTTCTCACTCAGATTTTTTTTTAAGTAGCAGTACATTAAAAGTGTTTAAACATCTGTATATGTGATACACAAACTGATCTATGAATATATACATTATTAGTGGAATGATTTCCACATAACTGTTTTATCGCACCCACAAGAGTTAAAACTTTTCTGATTAAGATATACTATAAATATAAATACAATCTAAATTCTTTGATGATAAACGCTGGTACAATAGTAAACATCAAGTGGAATTAAATTGTTCATACAGAGTAGTCTGACTTTATATTCCAACCAAAATCTGATAATATATGTTGGCCTGCAGAAGAGCTAATGTCTAAAGTATTTTAAAGAGACACATTGTTAAACAACATCAATTAAAAATGGACAAGCAAAAAGCACAAAAAAGATTTTTTTTAGGTTGAACTTCTCAGTTTAAATAAACTGGTATCTGTCAGGTTTGATGAAATTATATAATATGTTTTATTATAGATATATAACAGCAAAACAACATGGATTTATGTAACTAATTCTGAGTATTCACTCTCACATTATAAATTTCATACAGACACCTTGTAACAGTATGGCCAATGACCTAGGATTATAAAGGACCATCATGATCAGAAGAAAACCATAGGTTATTATTTTGTATAAAAGTACTCTGAAGTTTACCTGGATTGTTTTCTAAAATACAATAAATTCTCTGTACTAAAATCACTTAATGACATCAACTTTATTTGAAAAGAACTTAAATTCTTGAAGGGAAGAATTAAAAGGTATGTTAAGAAATGACAGCTCTTGTTTTCAGGTTAATAAAAACTGTCTCATACAAGAAGAAACAAGCAGGTCTAGCAGAAATTCCAGCATTATGGGCTAAAAGTAGAGAGTTCTAACCTGTGTTACTTGAATATATTAATTACGTGTCTAATAGTTTCAAGATAAGTAGAAATCAGCCAAAACACAGTGACTGGCCTCAAGGCTCTTGGTTTTTTTCTTTTTTTTTACAATTCTGTAAAATGTTTTCATTGTGATTTCTGCATGATACATAAAATTCAAACTTTTTCTAAGACCTTAAATAAACACCAGAGAACGTAAAGCTGTCACGCACCAGTAACAAAGTAAGTCACTAAAATAAACTTCTGTCTAAATAAGTATGATGAAAACTTGCTCTCAGGTTCCTCCTTCTAAAGTTTCTTTCAGAACTGTCAGACACCTGTTTTTCATGCTATCTCACTTTGATATTTAACTTAAATCTCAGTTTTTCTAAATACATAGTTCTGCTGTTTGTATTAATGACAACAGCAGGAGACTACACATGGCCATAAATTCATTTCTGAAATCTGTCATGAAAAGCTCAAATCTTCTAAAAGTTTTCTCTGAACTCTGGCAGGTGTTTGGGGAATATCTTACTGAAAAATTAGTTCATCTAAATTTACATGCACATTTGAAACCTTTTCCAGTTCTGCTAAATTTATGGAGAGAATAGCATGAATGCTTTCCTTTTCATTGATATCTAGGCTACCAGTTGTCAATTACCTGAAAGGTGCTAAATAATAATAATCAGTTACAATTGTATTTTGCTAACATTGCAATTATTTCCTGCTTATGACTATAGTAAAATCTACACTACTCACTAATCACAGGCAAAGATCTGTATTTTGAACTGTTATCCTAAAGTATTGCAAAATACACTTCTCAAAATATTTCATAGCTTCCTTGCAAGGAATGTTTCAGCATTTGTGTTGAAAATAGTAATGGAAAATAAATTGATTTTGAAAAAATAGTGCACTTAACAATTAGAAACTTTGCTGTTACATATGGAAGAAGTGATGGAAATCTTTGACCTGACACATATAAGGTTCTTACTGTTTTTAACCAGTTCTACAGACATACACATTACAACACATCCATACTTTAGGTCTGAAATATTTTTCTAGAAAAGTAGTTAAAAAAATGTTCTTAAATCAATACGGTACTGATCTTTGACTAAAATGTATAAGTGTACTTAAAACTTAACAAAACAATAGCACAGATTTTTATTTGTTGTTTATTAGGAAATATTTGTTTATGTTTTGTTGTGACTCATTAATTAAAGCTGCACTTTAGTGTTAGCATGTAACATTACTGGATATTACAGATCTTTCCCTTTACAGATCTTTCAGAAGTACTGAATCCTAAAAAAATATGCAGTTTCCAAAGGAGAGGCTGTATTAACTATATATATTAATATGTAGTTAAATAATCATTAAAGTACACATTTGAAAAGAGAAACATGCTTATTTTTCTAAATTTCATAGATATTTTTCTAATGTTTTAATTTTTGCAATAGTCCTTCAAACTCTCTTTGCTCCACATTTGCTACTGTAACTGTCTAAATTTATCTTTGTAAGCCCTTTTTACCTCCTAAGAGACTCAATACTACTGTCTTGAAACGTTAATCAAAATAGAAATGTTTCTTAAGAAACAGAAAAAACAGTCTGGAAGGGCTCAGTGAGTGTCTGCCAAGGTTAGATTTGCTTTAAAAGCATCCATACTGAGCAGGACATTAGAGGACATCCCACATCAGATGCTATTTGACTTCTAACCTTGAGATTGGTACAAAGAGGAGGCCAAAGAGTAAACGATAATCTTAAAGTGGATATTTATGATGGTTTTCTTGCTGATTTTCATTTTCCTTTAGAATGGTTTTGCAAGGATTAAGACCAGAATATTTAGTCTGTAACTAAAAACTTGAGATAATGAAAAATGCATATGAAGGAAAAAGTTGCATGTTTACTTTAGTTTTGTTTCTGCAATGCAAGCAGAAGGAAATGATTTGTGAAGAGGTTTTTTGTTGCATGACCTTGATTTGTAATTCATTAAAAGGAAGGTTATTAATGATAGGAAAAATAATGTGCTCATAGTTTCATTAAAATGTAAATTTCATTATAGGATCTGACTGGGTTTTTTTCTTAGGCTGCCTTTATTAGGCTCTCAATAAAAGTAAAACCCATTCCTTACTCAGACAGTAGAACAGATATTTTGGGTTATAAATATCAGGTTGGAGTCTTGGTAAAATTGTTCACAATTTAAAAACAAAAAAATTATTTTTTTTCTGTTTTAAAGGTATGACTGTCCCAGTCCCATTTATGATTTAAGGGCTGAGACAAATCCATACCCTTAAAACAGTATTTGTGAATGGTTTTACTGATTCTGTAACATTTCTAATGTCAAATAATGCAGCTTCTCACTGGCAAATCAGTTTACACATAGTTAAGTGTTGAAATACCACAAATTGTATCAGCTGCTGTACCAAATGCCAGCTCTCTACATCCCAAGGCATATCATTTAAAGGCAACCAATGAATGTATTACACATGCTTATATGATAGATATCGTGTGGAGACCTCATAGCCATCCTCCAGTATCTAAAGGGGGCCTGGACAGAAACTGGAGAAGAAGAAGAAGAAACTGGACAGAAACTTCATCAGGCACTGTAGTGACAGGACAAGGAGTAATAGGCTCATACTGAAAGAGGAGAAATTTAGGCTTAATAATAGGAAGAAATTGTTTAAGGGTGGTGAAGCACTGGTACAGGTTGCTTAGGTACAGGTTGCCCCACCACTGGGAGTGTTCAAGGCCAGGTAGGATAAGACCTTTAGCAGCCTGGTCTAGTGGGTGATGACCCTGCCTGTGGTAGGAGGGGTTGGGACTAAATGATCTTTAAGGAATTGTTTATTATGAGAAATGTTCAAACATAATATTGAGTAGGACATTCACTTTGTTTCGGCTTGTTTTCTTTTACTGAGTTTTTCCTTATTTTATTTCAGATCTTATTTTATTTCAAATCTAATGTAGTCTGAAGTTAATGCAATGTTACTATCCTTACTGAGGTCAGGTGGAGAAGGAGGCAACATTTTCCTATAAAGACTGACCAAAGTAACATGAATCACAAGTGGATGTTAATGTCTTTCACTACAGCATTTTCCACAGTGTGTTACCTTATTGCAAAGATCTTTTAGTGAAGTAAAGCTATGCTTACATGTCCAAGATTAAAACAATTAAAGTTGCTACATGACAGAAAGAGAAGAAAGTGCCTCTAGAAAGCAAGTAGAAGACTGAACATCTGACCCCTCTTCCCTGCCCTCCAAGGCATACACAGTTCTAAAAAAGTAGTAAGACATTTTAATCTTATCCACTTCCTCTATATCTGGAGAAATCATTCTATTCAGCAAATGGATGTGGACCAAGGAATGGTCATGCCTTAGTAACATTGCCCAGAGGAAGGCATGTCTCCAAGCACAAGTTGGTTTGAATACTTTTACTAATGAAATTATGTTCCAGATTTAGAAAGAGCTGAAAATTTTGTGAAAGTTTCCACCATGAATTAGAGAATGCTGATTTAAGAGGAAGGCATGTCTCCAAGCACAAGTTGGTTTGAATACTTTTACTAATGAAATTATGTTCCAGATTTAGAAAGAGCTGAAAATTTTGTGAAAGTTTCCACCATGAATTAGAGAATGCTGATTTAAGAGGAAGGCATGTCTCCAAGCACAAGTTGGTTTGAATACTTTTACTAATGAAATTATGTTCCAGATTTAGAAAGAGCTGAAAATTTTGTGAAAGTTTCCACCATGAATTAGAGAATGCTGATTTAAAAAGGAGGAATCTCTCAGTAGTAACGTACCACTGGAATGCTAAGTACTCCATAGAAGCACCCTAATCCACAAGTTTTCCATTATTACATGCTTTTATTCTCTGACATGACCTTACATCTAGAATCTTAGAAATCTTTCCTAAAGGATAGTTGTAAGACCAACATGTGCTTCTGAGAAGTTTCTGTTCATGAATGAGTATTTTGCATGGAAACCAGCTCCTCTGTAATTAAAAATCTCAGACATCTTGTATGCTGAGGCTGAATGCATTCATTGGGATTGAAATAAAAAAATGCAGTGCAAGGGTTCCTTTTTAATTTGGTGTTGTTCAATACATTTTCTAAGGTACACATTACAATCTGTCTGCTGAGCAAGCATATGCAGAGAGGCACAGTTCTGATCTCTCAGTTTATCTCCCTGCTGCATTTGAAATGGGAATGTGTATTCATATATATCTATATATGAAACAAATATATATGCTTACAGTTGTACTTCTTGAGGTTGCAAAAATAGGTGGTTGTAAGTAAATAATTCCCTTACACATAAGTATGAAAAAAACCTCTTTTGAAAATTGAACATAGATAAATATCCTTCATTTATCTGCATTCCTATATATTCCTGCATAGAGTAAGAAAGTTTGTCTTTTCTGTGTGCAGTTTATGTAAAAAAATTTTTTTTCTTCTTGTATACATTTTTTCCAGTCCTATTTTCTCTTCAGACCATTTTCTTTTCTTTTCTTTTCTTTTCTTTTCTTTTCTTTTCTTTTCTTTTCTTTTCTTTTCTTTTCTTTTCTTTTCTTTTCTTTTCTTTTCTTTTCTTTTCTTTTCTTTTCTTTTCTTTTCTTTTCTTTTCTTTTCTTTTCTTTTCTTTTCTTTTCTTTTCTTTTCTTTTCTTTTCTTTTCTTTTCTTTTCTTCTCTTTTCTTTTCTTTTCTTCTCTTTTCTTCTCTTTTCTTTTCTTCTCTTTTCTTTTCTTTCTTTATCGGTTTTAACATACGTCAATTAAATAGTTTGTCTAGTTTATCTATCAAAGATCTATCAAATGTCTTTATAATACATCTCAGCTCCTGGTACACTCTTGAAATGATTAAGATTAAATTAAATGAAACTTTTGCCTGTAACCATCAAAGGAAAAAGAAAGAAACAGAAATACCTTGCAGAGGAAATTAGGTCGTGACATTAACACACAGCTTTCTGCATGCCTAGCATAAGTGATATGAAACAGATGCTCACAGAAAGATTAAGGAATTAAAAAATATAAAGAGTTGTAATACTTCCAATATTTTTTGCAAACAATTATGTTTACAGGTTAGCCATCTTCAATTGGTGTTAATCTTAGATTGTTTAAGTACTTATCCTGTGCTGTTCATGTTCCTCACTTACTCTGCAAAGAATCCTCAAGAAAATTTTCCCAACCTCAGCATTTATCTGCTTTTATGGTAATAGCACAGTTTTTTAAAAATCTCTTATCTCATTGCACAGCCCTTCTAGCTTGATGGCTCAGAATATTTATGGTATACATTTTTTGATACCCGCTGAGTATTACGAAACAAGCTTTATGAACTATGACATTAAAAGCTCTCATGTCCACAGTATAAAGCTGAAAAAGAGAGAAAGTAAAATGATGATGTTTCAAAACACTTTTATAAACATTCTCTAATCAGATGGGTTTTTTTTATAATATATCTTCTTAGTTCAGATGTAGCTGACTGTGGAAAAGAAATGGGAACTGGTTATGGCAAACATACTGCTAGTGTGTTGTCATGTATTTCCTCAGTTAACAGTTTCAGTCTTTTAAAATACATGATCTTGAGGGATTTTGTCCATGAGTTTCTTCCTCCTGAGATGAATATTTATCAACTGACTAAATGATGTCAAAAACCAGCTAGACATTGACTTAACACTGTGAGTATGAAAATTCAGATCAATGATAAATAATGTAACAAAGCCAAATCTCCAATCCATCTGTACTTGAGATTTTGGCTGCCGGTTATTTCTGTGACATTATTAATGTTCTGTCAAGTTGTTGGCCATTACATATGACTATAAGCAACAGTAACTTTAGATGTAGTAAAACCAATGATCCTTAAAACCACAGTGCCATCAGCTATAGTAAGGGATCAAATCATACTGGTCATGTGTCCCTGAGAAAGACAGGTTTTCAGCATGAATTATGAAAACTATAGCTTCAATTGTAGTTGCTTGTTTTGATCAGGGTCTTCAACATACAATAGTAGTTTCTAACTAATCACTAAACTAATCACTGTTTTCTTACAATGAAAACCAAAATGTGTAATTTAGGGTGTTCATCAAATGCCTGTGTATTTCACTTAGAGTCATCTACGGTTATTAGTGCATTCCTTCGTGAGAACTGGAGCATTAATCCCTACCTAATTTGATAGCACCTGGGAGGGATCTGTACAGGGTGGAGCTGCAGATAGATACCATAGCTGCAAAACACGGGAATCCTGTAAGCAGGAGAAGTCTGAGTTTGTGTGCACATTCTGGTTATCCTGGTAGCTGGTTTTTTCATTCTCTAGGTGTGCTTATCTGTCTTAGTAGGGTTAAGAGAAAGACTAATCCACTCTATAGGTTTAAAGAGAACCTACCTGAAGCAAAAGATGAAAAGCGGTACTCCGTCAAAAACAATGCTGTCAGAAAGGCTATGCAAGTGGAAGGTTTCTCTTAGAAACCGCCAACAGAAACTGTGTGATGAATCATCTTTATTCTTATATAGCTGCAGATAACCTAAAATAATGCTATATTATTAGATTATAGTTTAAAAGAATGCACCTCTTGAATGAAGTGCGTTCCTGGTATTCTTGATGCATCCTTATTGGACCATAGTGCATTAGTAAGTAAAAATAATTTCATGGAGTTATTGAAAATGAAATTGAGAACTACAAATCTTACTCCATGATTTTTCTCATAGATTTATTCTGGGGATAGTAAATCTTAGCTCATTGGAAAGAAACAATGATATTCTTAAGACAAAGAAACTAACAGGAGAAGTAAAAAGTACAGGTTTAAAGAGAAAGGTTTTAGCCTATTCACTTATTTAAAAAATTCTTCTGTGAGTGAAAAGGGACCACTCTCAGTTACAAACTGCAAAGTTTATTAATAGCAAAGTTAAAAATTAATGGTCAAAGAACCTCAAAAGGTGCTTTCCCCTCATCAATTAGTGGCAGGAACTTTTTTTCCTCTGAAATAAGCAAAAAAGATAAGATAACCAAACAAACCCTCCAAAATCCAAACCTAAACCAACAAAACAAACAAAACAACAACAAACCCCCCCCCCCCACACAAACCACACACCACACAAAAAAA
>VZTJ01004195.1:501651-552231 GCA_013397795.1 Orthonyx spaldingii
CCCAACAAAACCAATCATGTTACAAAAATATTTGCAGTGGTTTTCTTTTTTTGAACATTTGAGCAGATCATACTCACCAATGATAATTTTTCCTCCTAGATCCTTCAAAGATATGCTGGCCATATTTCTCTTATCTCTTAAAAATATAGGCAGAGGAAGGCAATAATAATTCTATCCTGGAAGTTAAAAGAGTAAAAAAATATCTGAAAATATGTCTAAAGCTATTTTGGTCTGACATTGTCTTCTGTATATGTTCCCCCACTTCCATTCATTACAACAACAAGTCCCAGGGCTTTGTATGTTGGTTATTATTCAATTGGTGCCTCCTAATGAAAATATGTCAGTATAATAGACCAACAAAACAGTAATGGTAAAAAGGAGAGGTTTGTTTGTCCTCGTTGTTTTGCATCTGTATTTTAGCTGTTCCCTAATTTATTTCTTTCAGCAGATATACTCAGTACAATTTTGAACCTGAATGAACTCAGTCTATCTACGTCTTAACATTAAACATTTTACCTGGAAAGGCAGAGATAAGCATTCTATTAGAAATTTCTGTGTACCGTATTGTGTCATTTTTATTATTAACAGTTAAACTGCTAAATATCAAGATGTTGTAGCAAAAAGAATTGGTGGAATACATGGGAATTAAGCAGAGTGGCACTAGACCTTGTGTTTCTAAAGATATGGATTTAGATAACAAAGGTAAAGGGAGTACAGTCTGTGCTTGACACATCTTGTATTATGCACTGTGGGTGAAGAGTCAACTTGTAAAAATTATTTCTCATATAATTTGGTTTCATTATATTTGTTACATCTTAGGAGACACAATAGCTGTTTAATAGCCATTGATGAATCTTGTGTGTTATCAGTTAAACTCCATTTCAGAAAGGAATTCTATGACATTCCATCTCGTATACATGGAGACAGTGTATAATAGCTGTGCAATAATGGGGAGTAAATCCTGTGATCACAAAATAACCACTAAATAAGTAGGTATTAAAGTTAGTAATAGATTTGAAGTTAATAGATTGCACCCTTTTTTAATATTTTTTTTTATTTTGTAGAAAGGTATTATTAGTATGCTATTATATGTCTTTTCAATAAAGTAAAACTAAAAAATTTCCTGAGTGTGTTGCTACACATATACCATGCCAAATCACAAAACTATTTTTAGCCAAAAGCAAGATTTAGTGTGCTAGTAACAGTAAATTGAGATACAAAGATTCTCAAAAATAGCTTCTGGAAGGTGGATCTAGACGGCAACTAAAAAATTCAAAAAACTACATAGGAAAGACCTAGGTAATCAATATGTCATGGTTGCAGCTTCCAATTTGTTGGTATAAAATCATATTGATTTAAAAGCTGAATTAGCACATTCTGCTCAAAATCTAATATGAACAATAACATAGTAATAACATTTTAGCTTTAAAACAAATAAATAAATAATAAAAACCCCAAAGGACAGTGAACAAACTAGTCATTAATTTAATTAATGGAGATTAAACAGAAATGGAATAAAACAGATACTGTTATATCTCTTCAGACATATTTAGGGAAAAGAAAGAATTGCTCAAAAGTTAGAAAACCTGGCAACTGAATGTACATGTTACATGTGTGCCTTTTTGTATTTCATTTACATTTAGTAATGTCTGTGTACTAATGAGTCAGGTCTACCAGACCACTGAGATCTCATGCTACAGATCTTCAAAACAATTTAAGTTATTGGAATCACATGGCTATAAAGTGTTAACTCTTCAAGGGATGCATCCTGTTTTGCACATTTCTAGACATTTTTGACAACTGCATAATGTAAATAGATTTAGATAACAGTATCAGCTAAAGTAAACTGCTATGTGCTAACTAGTGGAAGATCTGAGTTTTTTTAAATGTGAAACTTTGTCTTATCTAATTAATTTCTAAATATTGAGGACTGTATGCATAAATATTGAATATAAAATGTGGATTACTGCATGTTTGTGATAAATTGTCATACAAAAAAAATTGCAAAATGTGAAGAAAACATCATAGAATGACATGTCCCTTATGAGTAATTTGAGAGAACTGAATGAGATCCTTGAAGATTTTTTATTATTTCCCAAAGAGTCTCAGCATCTCTTCATTCTGTGCACAACACCTTCTTTGTTCATATGAATGTGTCATATTCAATATTAACCACAGCTAAGTCTCCTCAAAATGCCATTCTTTCAGTTTGTAACATTCTTGCTAAAGCAAAAGGTTAATTTTCTATACTAATATATAATTCTTTACTTCAAGTGCAATAGCTAATAGAAAAGTACACTCACCTTTTAGGGCTGCTAGTAACACAATCTCAAATAAATACTGGCATGAAATACTCAAAATTTAAAAAGCAGATATGTCTACCTGTGTAAATGATCTATTTGCAGCTAAATTAGCATTAAGTCTGAGCTCAAAAACCACGAGACCTCTTTTCAGAAGATCCAATGAGGGAGAAGACAAAAAGGTAAGATTTTCACTTTCTGTATGAAATAAAATATTTTCACTGTGTTATGAAATTACATATCAGAGGTGTATCTAGATAGGGTATTTCCAATTTAGACATTAATCATAATCTTAAATTTTAATGACCTATTGCCTCTGCTGAAGTATATTAAATGCTGAAGTATTTGATTCATTTTTCTTTAAGAGATTTGGTGCTCTATCTGTAAGACAGAACACTATTGAATGGGAAGAAAATGAAATGAAATTAATTCTTTTTGAAAAATTCCTAAGACAAGAAGTCAAAACATTTCCAGCAAATAATAAAGAGTACTTGAGAAATCTTCACAGAGATTTTAATACAAAGATGAGATTTCATAAAATGCTTGAGAAAGTAGTTAGTTTAAATAGTTTTATATCACCACTATGATCATTCTGGATAGTTTGGTGTCACATCATCCAAGTATCTTCTGTATAATGACAAGGTGCCTTACCTTTATTTATGAACTAATTTGTAACTGGTGAGTTAAATAAACATCAAGGAATAGATTGCTTAGTAGTCAGTAACATATTTTCTTGTCATCCAACATACCTTTTGCCATGTGGGACAAAAATAATCCAGTTTTCCAGCTGGTATTTTCTATTTGCATGGCCCACTGCCAACTGGTTGTCATTTCCTCAGTCACAGTGGAATGGGAAACAAGCTCTTGTTGCATATACATACCCACTTCTATTTGTACTTTGCCCTAGGAATAAAATAATTGCTGCTGTAAAACACTGTTTGTACCTTACCCAGAATTCCTTTAGAAACCCTGGGAGAGAGGGATGTGAAATCATGCCAGCTGGCCCTTTGGCTTTGACTAGACAATTAATAGGTGGCTGCCAATTAGCTGTTCACAGTGGAACTTTTAAGGAAGAAAAAGTCTACAGACATGTAAATTAGATTCAACATCCACTGCTCAAACTGATCACTCTTTGCTTCATGAGTCTTAAAAATTATAGTTGGAAAAGAATTAATATGTCTTGTCATCTGTCTCTCTGCCATTGCAGGTTTAGTTGCAGTTATATCTTCACTGGGTACTGTCTAACTTAGGTTTCAAATTATATTTTTCCTAATTTTTTTGGTTAGACATCTAATCAAGAGTTGAGCAGATTTTTTTTTTCTTAAAGTTTTTGTTTGTTCATTTGTTTGTTTAAAATATTTTCACAGTCAGCCTAAAAGTTCATTCTGTTCATTTATTCTTGTTCTTCAAAACATTTTTCTTTCATGGCTTTGTTTTTTTCCCATCTGCTGCTCTTTGCAGTCAAATACAGTTTCAGTATTCTATTAAGTGATGCAGTTGCACTTATCCTTCCCCCTACTGCAAAATAAACACACTTTCACCAATACTTATGCATATACCATCAGTCACAAAAGAAATTTCTGAAATTTCTGAAAAGTTCTTTTACATATATACACCTGAACTTCTATTATTTATTGTTACTAAGCAGAACTCAGGAAATTAACATGTGACTGTATTCTAAAATACCAGATTTATTTTGATTGTAATAGAAGCTCTAACTTGCAATAGATTAAATAATAAATTTGACTTATAGTTTGTGAAATGGAAAATGAAAGTCACTCCCTCATAGATCAATAAGAATCATCAGCCATTTGATACCATGTAGTGAATTAGTAAAGACTCTTTTTCTGAAAACTGTGAAATATTTAAATCACCCTGACACTAAGATCCCACTTGGTTCTTGGTTTTGCATAAAATTGTAAGGGTCTAAAATTGTATTATGGAGTTTCCTTATGTTGTGTGCCTATCTGAGCTATGAGGTGCTCAATAAATAATAGACAATTTCTACTTCTATCACAATTATAATGGCAAGAGTGTAAACCCTTGAGTAGCAGGAAATAGGCACTTAGTACTTCTGATTTGGTTGACAAAACACTCCCCAGAGACTTGTGATTTCTCAAGCAGTGATTGCACAGGTTAATCAATATAAATTCTTTCTGACTTTTCAGGTATTTTTAGAAGGAAGAAAAAGAAAAACATTTTACAGGATAATCAATTTTGTTACAATTACTTTATACAGACAAGAAGGCTGACGTTTCACAAAGGATTGTATTATTTTGGAGCAGCTGTTCTCAGAAAACTGTGACAACCACTAAGAAACCACCTGAAAGATTACGTAAAATTCAGATTAGATTTGTTCAAGAAAGAAGACTTCGGTTTGAAACAAGTCAAGAGAATGTCTTCAGGTGTAATCAAGGAAACTGACAGTTTGTATTAAAACTTGCAGAGCCTGATAATCTAGTAAAATGGAGCTAAAGAAGAGAATAAGTCATCAATGTGTCTGGGAAAGAAGGATCGTAAGAACATGAGGTAGTGAGACATGGTAATGAATATTCTACACACTAGAATACACATAAACAAGTTATCAGTAAATTTATGTTTGAAATTAAAGGGAAATATTGACTGACAGCAGGGTTCTTGAAAACTGGTATGTGAGCCTAATCCATTGGTAAACAGGAGTATAAGTGTTTTGGGAACAGCTCGTGTCCAGAAGCAGGAACTATATATAAGGTTGCAAACAGTCTTGTCTGCTGGCAAGGGCTGACTGATTGCAAGATAAATCACAGAATTACAGAACAGCTGAGATTGGGAGGGACGTCTGAAGTCATCTGATTAACTGGGCCTGCTCAATTAGTTGTGGTCAGAGAGAGCTGCCCTGCACTATGACTTTTGTAGACTTCAAAAAGCAGAGACTCTCTGGGCAACTTGTACTCATGCTCAGTCACCTCCACGGTAAAAACTGTTACCTTACATTTAGCAAACTGTGCTTCAGTTTGTGTCCTCTTTTCAAGTTAGGACTATACAAGAGATACCATATGTATGGACAGACATTGACTACTCAGTCACTATGTTTTACAAAAACATTATTTCAAAGCTTAAATTTCAGATATCCTAAACTCTTTATACTAACTGCTTTGTGTTTTTTTTTTTCTTTGTGATAGCAAAGCTGATTTTTCCTCCAGTGCAGTCCTAAAGTGATCTTGTGTTCTTTCATAGAGGCTGGAACAAAGCATCTTTTGAAGTACCAACCAGATAATCTTGATGATAAATAGCTGCTCACCTTGAAGTTTTGTGGAAGCATAGGAAGCCTTAGTATATGCCGATTTTCTGGGCATTGAATTGACAGGTGTCTGATTATCTGGTTATAGATGGTAGTTGCTCTAAGAGTCAGCACAGTGATGTCTTGTGCTTTGCAGGCTGCTATAACACTGTAAAGAATTTGTGCCTCATCTGAGGTTCTATACTTTTCAGGGATGGCAGATTGAGGTAGTTTATCATATTGACTTGTTTAAATCAGTAATTTATGCCTCTATCTAAATAATAATCTTCTCGAACAATCTCTAATCCTCTATCTCTAATAATGTCTATTTCTAATAATCTAAAAAGATGCCATATGGCCCCCTGCTTGCTAAAATTACTTGTTTTAATATGAAGTATATAAGTTGATAGGCATACGTACAGCTTTTGTTCTCTGGAAAAATTTCCTTCCATCATCTTTTTTTTGCTTACCAAAAACTTGGCAAGCTTGCCATTCTTAAATACAATATCTTTAAGTAAAAAAAAAAAAATAGAATTTAAGATTATCTTCCTATGTTTGCATATTCAAATCTTAGGAAGATTAACTAACTTTCTTTATCCTTGAAACACTGTTAGAATAATAGTTCACTCACTCTACATTTGTATTTATATATCCCACTAAATAAAAATTATGTTGAGTGCCAGCAATGACACTGTGGAACAGATTGGATAAAAACCTGATTGCTGTAACAAATATGCTTCTGAATAGAGGGCATTCATTTCATATTAAATGCAAGCAATAGGAAAAGAGATAAAATATTAAGTTTATTCAGAGATTTATAAATGTAGTTTATGATTGACCTGAGAAAACATAAAGTAGGGGATAGAAATTATGCCATTGTACATCATAAATATAAAAAGGAGAAAATTAAAAAAAAAAAGTTCCTGTATTTAGTCTTATTATTTGGGAATAATTTGTAACAATGAAACATTGAAATTATTGTTGTCTTTAGAAACAAATAGTTATGACCTTGATGGATTTTTTTCATTATTTCTTGCTATATAGTCTTATCATAAATAAAGAAACCTCTATACAAGAGGAAGATAGCTTTATCTTCTACTAATGATTCTAAATATGAAAAAGATTAAGTAACAAATGACAAGTTCAAAATTTAATTAGGCAGAATTTTGAATCAGAAAAATCATATTCAGCTGGTCTGATATACATATGTAATTATAGGCATATATTACATTACTTTATATATACTTACATGTAAAAACACATCTATAACTATGCACCTGTTTTAGCAGTTCCGATACACACTCCACGGTTTCCAAGGAACAAGGTAGCATGCTGACTGTCTTATCCCAAAGTTAAATTACTTCTTGAGTAGCTCTCCTATAGTATCTAGTTAAATTCTTAATATACAATATCAAAATTTAACAGTAAATAAAAATTATTTCACATGACTTTCTTTTTGTAGAGATATTCTGGTAGTTGTTATTTTCCCCAAAGTCAGCAATCTTTATACAAAAGCAAATATACAAAGATATAAGATACCTGTTCATTTCTATATGAACAGTGTGTTCAAAGACTTGAGTCCTAGTCTCTATTTTGGAATGGAAAGTTTATTAACTACGAATTCTGGTCTATAGAAAAAGAAAAGTGTATATTTATATAGACATAAATGTGTCTATGCACCTGTATATATACCTAAACATTAATAAATATGCATATATACACACTTGAAATACATAAATAGAAATACAGGCATATAAGGATACATATGCACACATAAATATACATTCATATATAAATATATTTATGTACATGAATATGGCTCTCTATATCTCTCTAGATATGTGTTTGTGTATTTTTGTGTACGTAGTTATAAACCTATCTCTGAATCCATCTATGAATCTGTCTATCTACCTATGTCTGTCTATCTATCTATCTACCTATCTCTGTCTATCTATCTATCTATCTATCTATCTATCTATCTATCTATCTATCTATCTATTTCCTAGGATGCTATAAGTGATCAAGAGCAGGGCAAGGCAGATGAGGATGTGTTCCTTACAAAAGGGAAGAGCTGACCTTCAAACTTCTATGCCTGGGAGACTTCCTCGGAGCTGAGTGCTCGTACAATATGTGCAGTATGCATCTTTATTGAATTTTCTCTCACAATTTTCTTCTGCTGTCTCTAACTTTGATGTGCACAGTTGTATATGGGTGATTTTATTCCAGTTTTGTGTATGGTTTCAAATCTTCTCATCAGAATGTTTGTAAAACTGCCTTTACTATTTATGTTCTAACATCTCTCATGAAGTCCTCTTATTTGTATTCCACCTTTTTCCTCTTCACCGATGTGAGTAATTATTATTTGGTCTACTGAATCGCAGTTCTAGTTTCAGTTGAATGGCACCTGTAAACGTTTAGAAAATATAATTACTAGTTGCAAGTAAGCACAATATCAGTATAGTTCTCTGTTCAATGGAAAGGAAAAAAAAAAAGCAGCTTAGAAGTGACTCATTCCGTGTTTTATCACATAATGGTCTAGTTTTGTCCTCAGTGTGGACAAAATAACCACCTGTTAGAGAAGGGAATATTTCTGTCATTAGAAGGGCTAATCTATTCTATTACATTATTAACTCTTACTTTTTCCTTAGAAATAAGATAATTAATTAAAAATATATTTAACTGAAGCCTTTAAGATGCACATCTTCAATTGCATACAAAATATCAATACATTTAAAATTTGCACTGTCTTTGCATTTCTCCATAGAAAATATCTCCTCCTCATGACAGATAATCCAGATGCAATAAAATTTTTGGTGATTGTTGCTGTGCAATTAAAAGAAAATGCTGTCAGATTCCTCACAAAGAAAGCCCCATGCTTCTCAGAGCCGCTGGATGCAAACCACCATATTCCTTGCTGCAGTACTCTACTCTTATGAGCAGCAGTGCTCTTCCAGAGACATTTGCTATAAGCAAGCTCATTTTGGTTGCCCTATAGGATGGTAAAAATAAAGGCTATCATTAATGACAGAGATGAAGCTACTGAGTGAACCTTTGACAAATTTGCAGATGATACCAGGTTGAGTGGTGCAGTTGACATGCCTGAAGGATGGAATTGCATCCAGAGGAATCTGGAAAAGTTCAACAAGTGAGCCCATGTGAATCTCACAAGGTTTAATGACCAAGTGCAAGATTCTTCAGCTGGGTCAGGGCAACTCCTGTTATCAGCACAGGCTGGGGATGAACAGATTGAGAGCCCTGGGGACAAGGACTTGGGGGTGCTGGTAGGTGAGAGGCTGGACATGCCCCAGCCATGAGCACTCACAGCCCAGAAAGCCAAACGTGTCCTGGGCTGCATCCAAAGCAGCGTGGGCAGCAGGGCCAGGGAGGGGATTCTCCCCCTCTGCTCTGCTCTGCTCTGCTGAGACCCCACCTGGAACACTGCATCCAGCTCTGGGGTCCCAGCACAGGAAGGACATGGACCTGTTGGAGTGAGTCCAGAGGAGGCCACCAGGATGAGGGATAGACTACTTCCTCCTCTATAGGCTATTCTATAATCCTATGGTAACTGATAACATTAAAATCAAAAGGCAATTTTTATTTTTTTCCAAGATTCATGCCTCTCTTTAGGTCTAAGGCACTAATTAAAAGAATTAAGACAGCTCTAAAGAAAGACAGTGCAAGACAATACTCCTGTTAAGAAAGCCTATATGACTTTTACGTGCAAGAAAAGAATCAAAATCAAGAAATGAAAGCACCCACCATATAGAAAAAGCTATTGCATAACCTGATTATAAAGATACTGTGGAAACTGATGGTTAGTTAAATGCAAATGAAAGACTGTATATAATGAATAGTTGAGTAAAGCAAGAGGTTTGAGTCATCATACCAAACCATGGATGAAAATTATCCTGGTGATACGATCTATATTTGCACAAAGCACTATGACAGGTTTTTTGCCTTATGCTGAAAACATTTAAGCTATATGTAAAAAAGTTCATGAGGAAATTAACACTGTGTAATTTTCTCTTGAACAGATTATTAAAATATCTTCTATTCGTGTGTGCTTTTGTATTGCAATTATTTGTGTTTCTGTACACATAAACCTTATATAATTATCCTGCACTTTGTTAGAGTCATGCAGTTCCCATCAATATGCTGAACAAGTTACAGTGTATGTTTATTCTTATTTTACTTTTTCATGTGACCTTTACTTGCTAACGATTGTATTCTGCATCCTCTTTTTTTTTTCTTTTAAAAGATGTTGGCTTGTTATAGACTTCTCCTTGTGCTGATACTGCTACTTAATACTGAATGTATTTTAGTAGCATTGTTTGGTTAGATGGATTTTCCATTCATAGAGCTCAACTTCTCAACTACTGAAAGTGCAATGTTGCAATGATGTCTCAAGTATATTTCACCAAGTTAAAAAATATAGATAAAGGTCTTCTATTTCTATCAAATTGTGGTATTTTGGTGATGTGTGCAGTCTGCTGTCTTAGAAGCAAAGTTCACTACTAGTACAGTAACACAAAGCATAGTTTAGTAACCATAATGTAATGTGAAGATATACAGATACATTGAAATAAAGTCATCACAATTTTACTGGCTTTATAATGATACATTTTACATTGAGTATCTATAGCTGATGAGGTTATTGAGATAGTTCTCTCAAAATTTTTCATGATGGTGATTTTTAGGTGGTGATGCAAACTTCTGGGGTAAGCAAGTTGATTTTGGTCATGTTTGAAAATTGTTTTTGAAATCCTAAACCTTAATTAACTACGTGTCTGAATTTTCTCTGTTAAAGCAAAAAGGGAAATGGCTTTGGGGAAACCAGGCAGAGGACTTATGGTAATTCATAGTTTAATCAGTAGAACATGAGAAGTGCTTTACCCACAATTTTTAAAAATTACTGGCCAGTTAGCAAATGGACAGGTAAGTGCACCTTTAATACACCAAATCCACTACTCAAGTAGATTTTCACTAGTGGCCTGGATGATGTTTCCACAAGGTGTTCATGTAATCTCAAACATTTTCTGTAAATTTTGTATTCTATGCAAGTAATTTTTGATCTTTAAAAAACTATAGAAATACTTTAATCTCTGAATTCAAACATGAAGCAGCCAGAAGGTACAGTTATATATGTAATTTCCTTCACGTGGAAACAGAATATTTCTTTACTCTAGACTGAATATATTGAAAAATCTTACTGCTGCCCTGTTTACACTTAATATTGTACTAAATTATGTTTGACTAGCTAATTTCAGCCTGTAGAGTAGCATCCTAAAGATTTGTAGACCTGCAGCTGTTGATTGCTGATAAAGTATAGGGTATGCAGTTGTCAAATCTTCATTTCACACTTCAGGATACACTGAGCTTTTTGCTTAGTCTGTTTGCTTCTACACAACTAAAAATACTCTTCAATTAAAGATTTCTTGTGAAGGTTATTCGGTTAACAATTTAAAGATAAAACAGATATTTAAGGATGTTTGCTGCTGATAAATAAAAATTATTTGAGCCAAAAATAGGTCATGAAAAAGATCAAATATAAAGAGAAAAAATAGCTCGTCCTTTCTTCCCAATCAAAATGAAAACAACAGGAAAAATAAATATGAGGAACTCAGTTTAATAAATGTTTGCTAAAAGTGATTAAAACCTGCTTTTCTCAAACTCTTATTTTAGTAATGTTTTAGTACCTTTGAGTTTAGTAATTAGTATAACAATGAAACTAACCAGTAAAAAGGTTCTCTGTGTAACCTCTTTCCATTGTTGAATGTTACTTTGAGAAAACAGAAGTTGGTTTTAAGTGTCACTCAAGTAATTTTGTTGGTTTCTCTGTTCTTATACTCTGCATTCATTCATTACTAATATTCTCATTTAGTTGTTGACTTTTTTGGGGTGGAAATGCCTGTAGATTTTTTGTCACAGAAAGTTTAGGTGGTTATTAGATGTATAAAGTAGCCAGAGCTCAATAGCCTATAGCATGAAAAGAAGCAGTGCTGAACTGGTTGGAGGTTTTTCTATTGGAGACTTTTCTTCTACACTTATCTTCTAAAAAAATGTAGAATATTAAGGAAGGATTTCACCTCAGTGACTTCCACTTACCAAGATATGGTGGGTTGTACCCAGATGGCAGCTAATCCTTCAACCAGTCACTCACTCACTCGCCTGCAGTGGGATGCAGGGAGAGAATTAGAAAGGTAAAAGTGAGAAAAAACTCATGGGTTGAGATGAAAACAGCTTAATAAGTGAAGAAAGAGAAGAGGTGGGGAAGAACTGAAAGGTGGTGACAATCAGTCACCACCTCCTACCAGCAGAATGATGCCAAGCCAGTCTGCAAGAAATGGTTAGTTTGGAAAATCTGCCTCCAGTTTTATTGCTGAGCATAACACTAGGAGGTATGGAATATCTCTTTGGTTCTTTTGGGTCAGCTGTCTCAATCTCTTGTCCATTCCTCACCTACCTGCTGAGGGGCAGCTTGAGATACAGAGAAGGACTTGATGCCATGGAGCACTGCTCAGCAACAGCTAATACACTGGTGTGTTATGACCACTGCTTTGGTCACATATGAGCTGCTATGAAAAAATTAACTCCGTCTCAGCAAAATTCAGTACATCATCACATGAGGATTGTACAAGTGATGAATAAAGACGGACATTTGAACAAGTGTGTGTGCATGTGTGTGTGTATGTGTAACTGTAAACACGTGTGATTACATTTTGTTCTTCTTAGTGCTTAACCTGTTTAATTTAAACATTTTTAGTTGAAAGTAAGGCTGCAGTTGGAATAAGATGGAAAGAGATGAAAATAATATCTAATGTGATAAAAACTGTCTTGCCACAATAGGAAAAAATTATATTTGACTTTTCTGGAAGAATGTTACATAGTAATAAACTTCCCGCAAGAATAGATAAAACTGTATTTGGAGTAATGTGGCAGGGTGGAAATTAAACCATGTTAATATGTCTGGGTGTGGGTGCTAATTCCATTTATGAAGGCATAAAAGATTGTATTGGGCTACAGATGCATTCTCAAGCAAATGTGTCCTACAAGATCCTAATACTTCACTATCCGGGGTGAATATGTGTAAAAAGTATGAATTTTAGGACATGAAGAAATTATGTCATGATGCAAAGAAACAAACTTATGCTTGTAGATTGGATGTGGTGCTATGCAAGGACGTGGTACTTGCAAAAACAGACTCTAAGAGGAAGTCTTACATAAGGAGAATAATTTGTTTAGGGTGTAATGCAGAGCTCTGCTTTGAACACTAATTGTAGTAACAACTGTATTGGGGGATTGCTTGGGAAAAAAGAAATGGAAGGAGCTGGATGGAGTGATACAGTGAGAGACTCCAGGAGTTGGATAGGGTGATACAGTGAGAGACTCCATGAGCTCAATCAGTTTAATTTACTGAACAAAAATTTAAATGATGACTTTATCACTGACTTGAAGAACCAATATGGAAGACACAGGTGACACGATATATATACAGAACAATGTATATTACAAAGACTTTGTTTTCTGGTAATTGTAAGAAGGCAAATTTAGAAAAGTGATCCTGTTCTGTGGTTGTTTAGAATGTTGGGCTTTGGTTCGTTGGTTTTTTGGTTTTGTTTATTTGTTTGTTTTTCGTTTGGTTTGTTTTCCTTTTAACAAAGAAGTTCATCCTATAAAAACTACATGATATTGATGAAAGATAGTATCCCAGAAAGAGTAATTAATTTGTAGAAGCCTCTGCCATTTTTAGTACAAAATGTTAAACATTTGATCACTTCCAATGGGCTTTGTAATCATCAGGTTTAATTAAAATAACAACTGAAAATGTGATGCAATGTCAAAAGTAATTGGTTATGGCTCTGACCAAAAATATAACTTGTTAAAATAGTGGTGGTGTAATTGTGGAATAAATTTTTCCCCTGTTTTTTTTTTTTTTCCCCAGGATTAACAGTAGAAACATCTGAACTCCTTTACTAGAGTGAAATGTTCAAAACAATAAGAGCCACTCTGTAAAACACTAGCAAATACAAGGCAGGTCAGAAGTTAAGCTGTCTGCATTGAGGGGCCGAAAGCACTTTAAGCTGAATACGAATGTAGAGAACTGCTTATTAACCTTGTGGAATTGGTAGCATTTGAGAGCCTAAGCAGGCAGAATTGAACAAAGACAGAAAGACAGAGGCATCAGACAAAAGAGGTATTAGCAGTTGAGAAGACAGAGAGAGAAAGAAGATTTTTTGAGGAAAAAAATATAGTCGCTAGCAAAAACCTGCAACTGTGAACAGAAAAATTCTTTTTGCTCTTTCTTCTGCTCTGCTTTGAGAAAAGAATAAAGAAACAAAACTGCCTGAAACATCAGTTTTTCCTCCTCACAGAAATGTCAACCCTCCCAAATAGTTTCTAATTGCTTGAGATACATGACATTTTTTTATTATAATTTATTAAGAAATTTCTTTTTCTAAGATTTTTCTGAAGGATTATCTTTCTTCAGATGTATCTGAATTATATTGTACTCTAGTATGCATTATTACAGTACATTAAATGTAATAACAATTTTAAATAATTTCTGTGAAAACAAAGCTAAAATACCCAAATGAAATATACAGTGGAATAGCTAGTAGTTTTTATATTCCTGTATAGAGCAGTTTTTAAGTAGCTGAATTTGAAAAGGATAAGTAATTGTTAATCTGATGAAATTTTGACATTCATGAAGTAAAAACTTCTATATAACTGATGACAGAAAAACTGGTTGAGTTAGCTAAAGGTATATTTTTCATCTTACAGTAATTATCAGTTAAAGGGAGACAAAAAAAGGTTTTAGGATGTATAGCTTGGTTTCATGAATAACACAGAAAATTTTTCAGTAACTCTAGAAATATCTTAGGCTTGTAAACCTAAGTTCATTTAGGGCTAAAAATGTAACCAGATCCAACAGAGTTCAACTTCATGGGGCATCTTGCACGTTGCCTGAAAACTTGGGAGTTGCTTTTTTTGCGCTTTAAAACATCTAAACCAAAGAAGGGGATATGAATACTTACTAACTTTGTGAGTGATAATGCTTTACTTTAATGCATTACCTAACATAGAAAAATTCTTCAGTGATGATAGGTTAAGATCATATGGAAGAGATTTCCTCAAACCCTTTGTGTTTGATTGGTCTGTCAGCACTCCAGGAAAGCTGGAGCTGCTTGTTCCCAACCAGTCTCAGTGTCCCGCAATGGGGACTCTCCACTGAGTAGTCCTGGGTTGAAGAGTGTGGTTCATCTGATATGTGTAGGGTCACATGCCAACAGCAGAAGAGACACCCTCTCCCATGTCTCCACACTTCTATTCTAGTGTGTTACCCACTGCCACAGACTACCAGTGTCCTTGAAAGACTCACACTGACAGTTCACACAATAACACCCTTTATGAATAAAATTGTGACAGATTATTGCTGGTGTTAGTTGTGACTGCAAAAACATAATTGAAGCAATATATGAATAAGCTCTGGTTTCTAACAAAAGGTAGCTTGAGGTAACCATTCAGCATGCCTACACTATGGTTTTTGCCCTATCAGCCTCCCTCTGAGGGATAAGACAGGCCCAGACATCCCAGAAGTTACAATGGAGGCTTCCCTAACATCTACCCATTTTTAACTTACTTTTATACTATTTATGTTTAGTGGAGCTTGAGTGACTCTAGTCATACAACATGAGCAGTGTGGAATGGTCATACCATAAAGGTGGGTAATTTTGGGATGGAGGTATGTGTCAGCATTACATCTGAGGAGAATGATTTAGATGTTTCAACAGCAAGACTTTTTCTTTCATCTCCCCTGGCTGACAGTTGCTGTGCAGCTTATCAGATAAAAGTACCACTGAGTTCCCTCCTCTGCCAGGGGGAGACTGGCTGTGGCATCAACTCCACCTTCTGTTTCATCTTCCCCTTAGCAAGTATTATGTTTGGGAAGTTGGACATGCTGACTGCATTCCATCCAGGAAGTAGCAATCACATTTTCCCCTATAACTTTTGTACTGCTGTAACTGTGTCTATAATTTCCCATTCTATTCCATCCTGTTTCCTCTCCCTCTTTAACATGTATTGTGTGTATGATGACTGTAATTTCTATCTGTTAAAACATAACTTTAGAGATTTCTTTGATTTTAACACCAGCCTTTTTTCCTGTTAGCATTCCCACACTTTTTCTATAGCTTCCTGAAGATATCTTTCTGTTGTGCCCCTTTATTTAGGATAAATCTTCTGCATTATCTATACCTGCTTTGTGAGGGATAAGATACATTTTTGTCCTTGGTGTTTCTCACTTCATTCAACTTTCAACTTCCCAGATTTTGTCTGGAATTGTAGAGATTTCATGCAAATCTTTACTGGTGAAGTGTTTTCCTGAGGTAAAGTACTATACTGTTCAATTACCATGGCATATTGATACATTTAGACCTTTATAAAGAGGATTCATAAACCAATTTTTGAGATTTGTGTTTCTATACGTGGAAAAAAGAGATATGCCTTATGATCTTTGTGATCAATTCAAACAAATAAAACAACTTAGTATTTAATATATTTAGGTAAATGATCATTAGGTAAAAAAAAACCACAAACCAAACCACAAAATGATATGTTAAGAGAAATTTCAGAGAACAGTATTGCTAAATCCACACTTCAAAAGATAGGAAAATGTACATGATGTAATTTATTTCATCTATCATATATTCAGGTAACAGAGGAAAATTTTGGTGGCTTCAGAGGGGTTTTCCAACATGTTACAAATGTAACAAATTTAGTTCTTTAATGTAGTAAAAATCAACTCTTTGTTCTCACTAAGTTTCCAAAAAGTGTCAGTGTGCTGCATCATGGATTTCTGTGCCCATCTGTGTCATATTGCCATATGTAAACCCACATCATTAATTAAGGATAACACACATTTTTGCAGCAACAAATCTCTCAGGTAATTTTTAATGACAGAATCCCCAGCCAGAATTTAGGCTGGATCCCCTGATGTTGGAAATGGGATTAAGGCAGTGTTAAAAAACATAGTAGCTCTTGTTGGTATTGTAGCTACCAGCTACTCCCAAAGTCTGGTTAAAATATGCATAACCTGGATAAATATATACATAATTCAAACACCTTCAGTACCACCTTCTTAGCTATTCTATAATTTCGGATTTTATCCATCAGTGCACTGGTTAGTAAAAGAACGAAATGTAACTTGTGTATTTGGATCTTCCACAAAGAAGCTTCAAACCTTCTCTACTTAGTAACTCCCTAGTAACTCCCTAGAGTCATTAATTTGACCCATAAGTCTCTTTTATCTATTCCCTGACCAAATCCAAAATTGTCCTAGTAACAGAACAGAGCTTTCATGGTCAATGGGCACTGGTCAAGCTCTATGATCTTCTGTTAATAGAAGCATAGCCATAATTATACATCTTCTCTATCTCTTACTCTGATTTCTTTGTGGAAGAAGCACCAGTTAACAAAACTTGCAGATGTGTTGTTCACAGGTATATAATACTACATGTCCTTGAGAAGGGATACATCTGGTCTTTTGTCTGCATTTACAAATAATAGGTCTTTGCTGGTCTGGAGAGAAGATGGGAGGCCTATAAGTACTAACAAACACTTCAATTCTAGGTGCTGTAGGGATGCTCGTTTAATGGAATGAACAGACCTAGGGTCGGAAGGGTGGGAGGATTTGTTACAGAAGACAAGGAATGAGCATCTGAATTATACATTAACTTTGTAATTTTCACTGACTTTAACAGTCTTCCTAAATTGTTTCCAGAGATGTCACAAAAAGTCACGAATCTGTTTTAACTAAAATTCTTAGAACTGACTCCAGGAATATTGGAAAGATAAAGTGAAAACCATCTTAATTATTTTTGATTTTTATTTGATAATTTTATTTTAACTGATAGTGGTCATTATACTGTTAGATCTTTGGATATAAGCAGTCAGTGTGTGTTAGGAGAAGATAAAAGAACAGTCTTATGAAGGAAGATTGAGGAAGAAATTAGATTGTTTGGCCACCTTAACCACTTTGGAATAAAATTGAAGGAAAGTATATTTGAAATTATTCCTTTAGATATTAACTCATTAATCACAAGACTTTTCTTTTACTTTTGTTTAAGGAGAATGTATTTACAATATTTGTTTATGATGCCCGCTTAAGGAGCATTTTGTAGAAGGGGGAGCTTTTTCTTTTAAGAGACTCTTAAAAGTATCTTTCACATCAAAATATTGTAACACTTTATTTTTCTCCTTTAGAATATTGTAAAGTCAGCTTCTCCTGTTTATCTGAATAAATATATCTGAATGTGAATGCAAGTCTTTTCAGAGATAGTGTGATGCTTTAATTTCTAGCATCATCCAGAAGACTACATCTTCCTAGAATATTTCTTTAAAGAGTTTAAAAATTCTTGGAGAAAACAAAAGAACTATGTTCATATATGATTGCAATCCTGAATGTGGACATTATCTTACATTCGAACTCACAAACTCAGAAGTAACTGACTTTCACACAGTCTCTTCTTAAAGGGAAAAACATGAGTTATTAGACTGGACATCCAAATAATGAACATGGAAATTCAAACATATAGAGAAGCAAAGATCTGTAAGCCTATACACAGCTTTAAGCAGCAAATCTTGAGCTTTCGATTTTCCTTTGAAACAATCAATTTTAAAATCAGCCAGAGTAATATGAACAAGAGTCATCCTTTTTTTTTTTCTTCCTTTCTTTTTTTTCCACTTTTTTTCTTTTTCTTTTTTTCCCCCTAAATTAGATTGACTAAAATTCCAGGATGTGAAGAAATGAGAAGAGACAGAGTAAACAATGCTCCTGAGAAAGCTTTTAACTTTCATTTTTCAAAACCATTTTTCATTCCTTAAAATATGACATAATGAGGACTTAATAGAGTTTTTCACTCTAGCCTAAATTTTTTATGGCAAATACTGTGTGGCTAATATTCCGATAAAATGCAACATAGTAGTCTCTACTGAAGTTTTATGGATTAGGATTGCACATAATGAAATCTTTCACTAACATAATTTCTTATAGGTCAACACATTTATGAGTGCCAGCAAATCTGTGCACTCTAGAACATATGATTCATGAAAGAACATTTGTATTGAAAACAATTTTTCTGTGGTGAAGTAGTAAAGAAGATAAATTTATTTTGATTATCATAACCATCATATACATTTAAGTTTTCAAATGTTGCCTTATTAGCATCAATATTCACTTCACACTTAATAATTGAGATCTACACAAACTATTTGAGACTAATAAGAAAGAATGTTGACAGTGAGGAAGGTATTAAAAAATAAAGCAATATTTTTGACAACATATGATTGTGTGTTATGAAATAAATAAAACTGGCTCTACCAAGATGCTAACCAAAAGTTTCAAAGTTTCAGCTGTACAGGACAGAGATCTGAAAAGCTTATTTAAACTCAAAGCCCAAACCACTAATATTCTATTAAAATCCATCAGCTTCCTCCTTATGATCTTAGGCCATTTACTGATAAATTAAAAATTGCATATATGAACAACTAACTGTCTTTTATATATGCTAATTTGAGAGGTGAACCTATGGACATTTTTATAATTGTTCCTTGGGAATCTACTCAATTTTGACAATCCTTTCTAAAAAAACCTGGTCATTCATCACATAGTAAAAAATCCATGTACATTAAAAAATGATAGAATGAATGAATGCATTTAGCCAGACACTTCTTAAAAGGCAAGGTACTTGCCTGTACTGAGGGGGAGGTATTGAAAGGAGGTACATTCTTTATAAATCTACATAACAGTAAGGTTATGGAAAGATCAAAGTAAGTGACTTTACAAGGCAGAACACTATCTAAAGGCAATATCCATAAAAGATAGGCACTCCATAAAGTATAACTATAGTACTTTCTGGCTTATAATCAGTCATAAAATAACTGCTAGCATAAATGTGTTTGAAGTTTTGAATTGTCTGGAACTGAGCAACTGTAAAAATTCCAACATATGCAAGAAACCAATAATTTCCAAGTATAAAATAAAATGATTGCTAGACAAGCCATTATTACTATCCCAGTTCATAGTTAAATGCATAAGGAGATGCAAAAATTACTGAAATTTTAAGATAAACACATGACTAAATTTAATTAATAGAAGAAGTTTGATACTTACTATATTCTCTTTAAATATTCGTGACATAACGGCAGCAAAAAGAACCTAAGTCTGTCATGTCACCAACAAAAATACTGAGAAGGATATTTTCTCAACCAAGAAGGATTGAAAGTTACTTAGAATCTGTAATTGAAACAACATTTAATTTTCTGACTTTTCCGCTGAGAGTAGTTCTATCTTGTTTGGTTTTTTCCATAGCAGAAAGACCAATCATCTTGATTAAATACCTCTGACTTGTGCAATATGACATTATTACTGTAAATTGACACAGCACATATTTTTGCATAATAATTTGAAAGAGTGAAACCTTACATTACCCCAAGTTTCCTTGCATTAAATTATACTGTGTAACTGGTCCAGTCAAGGGGATAGAACTTGTCCTTTATTGAAGTCCTATTTCTTATTAGCAAGAAGAGTCTTACTTTTGGGTAAAAGTTCTCTCTAGGACAAGATACTAACATATGCATTGTTTTAATACTAAATATTACAGTCAGTGTTCACTGGTAAAGGAGCTTTCTTGCATAGTCTGCCCACAGAATAATCTGAAAGAAGGCAATGATGATACTGTATAGGCCAAGAAGTGACAGACCAACTCCTCTCCTGACAGCCTTAGCATGTTAAGTAAGCATGACAAAAGAAAAGTTCAGAAATGTGGAGTTTGGAAGTGTATAGTAAAAAAAAGCCTATCTATATATTAATGAATCCAATAATTTCAAATATTCTTTAAATAATCTTATCTAATTTAGCAACTTATGTTAAAAATCCAATCTAAATGATTGTACATTAAGGAAAATTATCTTTCTATGTGTTAATAACAATAAACTGTGCAGGTAGTGTTTTCTAGATAAAAGGAAAGTAATTATTGACAGAAGAAAATGTCTGTAATAAGGGATTAATGCAATTTCTTGATTTTGTCAAACTATCTTGATATCAACTTTTTTTGTTTATATTGTGCAGAACGTGGAGAGTAACCCCTCTTCAGTATTGAGCCAAGATAAATACTCTCACTCAGGCTGTGGAATGGTTAAACATCCACTACATGGGGATTACTCCCACTCAAGTGATGCTTTTTCAAGTTCGGGGGACAAAACTCCAAACTTGTATAATATGTCGAAGTAATGCTCCCTATTTCTTCTGCTTTCTACTTGCACATTTTCCTCTCTGTTTTCCTTTTTCTAGGCACAAGAACCATTCACAGAAAGTATTTGTTCCTTTTTAAGTATCTGAAAACCTGTCAGTCAAGCTCCTCTGAAATATGTAACTGAAGGAACTTAGAATAAAAAAACAAGCAATAATATGTAACAATAGAAGTCAGCCACCAATTTGGGGGTTCAGTAATTAATGTAATGAGTGTAACCTGAATCTATAATCATCCATATGGTTGTCTAACTCTGTGTACTTGAGCACAAGTCCTCTGAGGAGCAGCTGAGGGATGCGGGGTTGTTCAGCCTGGAGAAAAGGAGGCTCAGGGGATACCTTATCACTCTGTACAACTGCCTGAAAGGAAGCATGTAACAGGGTGGTGAGGGTCAGTCTCCTCTTACAGGTAACAAGTGATAGGACAAGAGAAAACGGCCCCAGGCTGCGCCTTGGAAGGTTTAGATTAGATAGTAGGAAAAATTACTTCACTGAAATAGTCAGGCACTGGAAAAGGCTGACCAGGAAAGTAGTTGAGTCATCATACCCTCAGGTATGCAAAAGACATGTAGATATGGACCTGATAGTGTTAGACTAGCTGTAGAACTTGATGACATAAGGGTGTTTTTTAACCTAAATGATTCAGTGATTCTATGAACTGTGTTTATTATATTACTTTGGCTTTTCAGAAAGTTTTGTTGCATATAGGTTCTAGGGGCTTCCAAATACCTTTTTAGTATTTTGGAAGCAGAACAGAGAAATAGGCTTCCATCTGAATTTAAGTACATTCACTGAACTGTTATTTCTAGCAGAAAAAAAAATTGAATCTGCTGAGTCACCTTTGATTCAAATATTGAATAGGAGTTTCTAATTTTATTTCTATTATTTAATTGCTCTTATTTCAATATTCATTGCTTCTCATGTGTTTGGCAGTATTAATAGTCCTTTGCATATATCCTACATTCTAATCTTCCACAATTAAAAAGAACTACAAATTAATTTTGAAAATATTACCAAACAGGAAGCTGCACTGTAAACCATTTAAGTAATTTCCAAATCCAATCAAAATTTACTTAAGAGTGTCAGAATGAAGATTACCTTTACATTTCCTCAAATATAAGTAATCTTTCTGTGAAGAGGCTGACAAAGCTGATTATATCATAGTAGTGTTTTTTATTTAAATGGAAAAATACTTAGTGCGCCATGCATTTTTACCATAAAATATTTTAAAACTGCTGAGAAGGAGGGCATGGGTATGGAGGTCTTTTAGTTTATAAAGAATTTTTTTTTTTTTCTGGATTCTGTCTGTGTAACCAATATTCTCCATGAATAACAACAAAAAAAATTAGTAATTATGGATAATTTAAATTGTGAATTTAGTTCTTACTTTTTAAATTTGTAACTATTTTGTACATCACCCTATGAGATTACATTATACAAACTGATTAAGTACTGTTTCAACAAGGTTTTTAATTTCATTTGAATGCTAGTAGTCTTTAAGTTTTATTGGATATCACTTCTACATACTTGTAGGGCACTTTTTAGCTTTACGTGGAATGTGCAGCATTTTATACTGAATACTTCTGCTGTTATAAACCATCTCATCTTGCTATTTCTGTATTGAGCAATACTGCAAAGAATATTTTTTTTTTTTTTAAGATTAGAACTTTATTTTTACTTCCCAAAGAGAACATTCCTGAAATTATATAGATAAACTTAAGGAAAACATTCAGTATAAGGAGGCTTATACATAGTGACTTATACAAGCTTAATGACATTAAAATATTTTATTTGCTGAGCTCAGACGGTGCTCAAATTGAGGTTGGAGCACTTTAGTATTAACTTCTGTTCACTCAGAGAAAGACTGACAACATATATTAATTATTACTTCTGGCATATAGTTCTGAAGCACTATTTTGTTCATACCAATGTTAATACTGTGGTTACTGTCGACTTTCTCTGCTGATTTCATGGAGTGAGTTAATTGCGTACTCTGTTTCTACTCTGCACTCCATCTTTTAAAATATATTTAAATTAATTTGACCATTTTTTTTCCTTGCGTTTCAAAATTCCTGTTTTTTGCTGTAATAGAATACATATCAAGACACTTGTTTTGCTTTATCCAATTGCCTTTTCATTGTTTCCATTTTTTTCTGTGATAAACCTAAATAATCATCTAATTTTTATGTAGCTAATTAAGTAGACAACTAGAACTTAGGCACAGGTTTGAGAGCTGCATGTGTACATGTGTGTCACAGTTTTTTTCTTCAGATAGCTAGAATATTTCCTCAGAAGTCTATAATATGTTCATGGAAACTTACATACATTTAGTTTGGAAAAGATTTTGAGATCATTAAATCCAGCTTCTGAGTACCTGTGCACATGGGGAATATTAGCTGTGTAACACATAGCTCTTCCTCACACTGTGTGGTGTATGTTTTATTTTGCATCTCTGAATACACAGATGCCTCAAAACTGTACAAAAGATGTGCTGATGTTTCTATAAGAATGTGTTTCCCAAAGATTTAGAGTTAGCATGAAGACTAAAATGAAAATCATGCACTTAAAACACCTGGAAGGTTGATTTCTCTAGGCATTTGGCACTTAAAATTCCAGAAGAATTAATATGAAATGTAAAATTCTACTGATGTTGTGATCATGTTGCATACTCACTACAACTCCAACAAACTCAAAATTGCAAAGCATGGAGTGGTTTTTGAAATAAACATACTGAAATAAGATGGTTTACTTTTGTATAACTTTTACCGGTCAATTTCTGGAGCAAAAGAGCCACTTTTTCTGTTTAAAAATCATCCATAAATATGCGTCTTTAGCTAAAATCACTTAAACTCTACTCTTTTTTCTGCAGAGAAAAATGATGACAAGATCTTATTTTTCCTGTGTGGTTGGTATGATTTGTCACTATAAAATGGGGATAAGAGCAGAATTCAAGAAGCTTTCCCTTCTTCAGACTCTATCTTGGTCAGTTTAGACAGCCCTTTTTCAGTAAATTGGTGTCTGCTACTCTACTTCTCTTATTTATCTCTTGACAAGCTTAGAGGATGCACAATGTACATGTGTAATAGTGTCATCTGCTAGTTTAACAAGATTTAATGGGAAAGGAAGGGCATACTTTATTACCTAAGCCTCAAGGCCGTTCTAATAGTAGGCAATTTTTCTTTCAACACCAAGATACTATTGCTTATGAAATATTTCCTTCCAAAGCCAAGACACTGTATCTTATAAATGTTATGTGGCACACAGTTGTTCAGCCTGCCAGTAGTTCACAGTTTGTTCACATTTAGGACATGCTTTGATGCCAAGAGAAGTTTCCACGTTATGTTTTGCTTGAATGATTAACATGAACAATACATAAGTAATTTGAGATTCACTGTGAAATGACTGTATTTAACTGCTGTTGACTCTCTGTTACATACACAAAAAAGATTCTGCTCCTTTGTCCACAGTATATTTCATGGAACACAGAGCTTTTCCTTATTGTCTGTAAGCACATGTCTCCTTCCACAAAAAGATGTAGATTTCTCTAGCTTTCTTAGCTTGTGCAGAAACTGTAAGCACAAATGGTCTGGAATTTGTCTGAAAACAGTCAGAGATATTTTTTCAGTTGTCTAAAATCTCATACAAAACTGTTAAAGAGTGAATTTGAGGATGAAATTTTAGTCAGGAGTTGTAATTGATGCCAAAGTCAAATTATTTTCATGTTCAGTGTCTAGTTCCATCCCATTCAATACTCCTTTGCACTCTGTCCTGTCCATAGATCTTGTTTAGAGTATAAATCCCTGGTTTTCTCATTTGATGTTAAAATTTCCACTTCTGTTTCAACATTTATCTACTCAAATATCATATTTTTTTAAATGAACTAAATCTTGTCCCTATAATTTTTATTTTGCCTTCAGTTTTGTAATATTAATTGGCAACTGTTGTTTAGACAAATTGTGAAGAAATTATTTTGAAAGACCTTGGAAAATGTAATAAGGTTTAAGGTTTTATTGAAGTTCAAAATTAAGTTTTGCCAATGAAATTTCTGCATAAATTATTAATAGAAGACCATAATGCATGAATAATTCAAGTGACATCTTTAATTAGATGCTAAAAAACTCGTCTGCAGCAGCCTATCATTGTTTTATCGATTTAGAAGAAAATCGAGTTTGAAAAACAAAGAACTTCTTCTCTAAGTCAAATTAGCAGACAATTATTAAATCATTCGTTGCAATTGAACTGCTATCAATATTTTTTATATCCACAAACATACAGTGCATTATGATGTATAGTGCTTATATGAAATGCCAATGAAATGGAGTCCAACCTATGAGACTTTTAATGAAAATACAGTGCTATGTATAAGTTGTTATTAGCATTGGAAAAATGAGCCATGAATAATAAGCTTTTGAGGCCTAGCAATAGTGGATAATGGAACACTGTATATTAGAGCAAAATAGCCATTGCTTGTTTCTCTTAATAAATATCTTTAAGTTCTCATAAAAGAAAAACCATCCACTCTCTTTGCATCCTGGTCCTCACGTCAGGTATTAGAACCAATTTAATATCACTATTAAATCTTTCATAGAAAAAGTAGGAATGGAAAAGTACTTTGAAGTTCTTCTGCAAAAACATCCTGCTCATGCAAAATCATCATGCTCATGAAACTTTCTGCTAGTTATGGCAGATAATTGTCTGGTTTTTTCCTATTCCTTTTCATATTAGGTATTGTTTTATCTTTTTAATAGACCATATTCCAGATTGTAATAACTTACTACAAAGCTCTACATAGCATCAAGGCTGTTTCTTCCTAAACAGCCAAAATTCAAACATGCTGCCAAAACTTCCAGCTAAATTCAAACATGCTACCTCTTTCTAATGGGGCAAGAAAAAAGTAATATTTCTTTCCTTAATTTTGGGGTTTTAATTTGGTTTCATTTGTTTGGTTGATTTATTTTAATTTTGTTTTTAGGAGTGTTTGCTTTTTGTTTATTACTGGTGTTTAGTAAAGACTACTATATCTCAGATTCTTATGTTAAATTGAAATTATTAAGTTTTCATTTGCTTTCCCTGAAGTAATTCTACTTTATAAGTGGAATTACTGTGCTCATGTGCAGAAGAGAATGGTTATCCACTGGGGCTGAAATTTAGTCTATCAGCTAATGAAAACTTTGGAGATGTACCTGGCTTGTTTTCCTTTGGTTTTTTTTCTGCTGTTCTAAAGGAATGTATATTCTTATCCAGTTACATAGTTACATTTTCTATTTAGTGCATGCTCCAGATATTGCCTGGTTTACCTTTTTTTTTTTTTTTTTTTTGGTTTAAATAGTAGCAGGGAACATATAGCACAGAGTGACACACAGATGTATGAAAAATCTTTCCTTATGAATGATCATACTCTTATTGTGTGTTTGCTGAAGAAATGATCAAATCACAAAATAAAAATCTTTTCTTTTTATTTCTGTATTAATAACGCAGGATGAAAAAAGATGAGAAATTCCAGAAAACCAGCTTCTCCAGAGATGAAGTGTTCAAATTCTTTCCAGTATTTGAGAGCTACTCCTCAGATAGCTATTGCAATTGCTATTTCAAGATCTTGTTGAAAGGATGGATACCAGAACAAAAACTTGCAAAGTTTTATGGAAATTTGCAATAGCCACCTCTTGGACCTTTTTCAGTTTGCCACCTGCCACTGAACAGATGCATAACACTGCTAACATCAAGGTCTTCAGCTTTCTTTCTACCAAGACAGAGACATTTTAAACTGTACAGTTTGTTTAATTAAATGTTCCAGCAGTTTTGTAGAGCATAGTGAAATCTTAAGTCAATAATTTCATAAAAATTGATGCAAAAGTTTCCCATTCTCTGTCCTCTATGAAGAAGAAATACTATTTGGCTTGCAGTTCACTGTCCGTGCTGTCCTCTAACCAGTAGCTGGTTTGGGGGTTTTATTGCCTTTATGACTTTTAGAAGATATACTTTATTTCAAAAGTAAAATTAAATCTAATTATACTACTTCTGTCTATTTAAATAACAATACTGTTCATAAAAGCTAGGAAAGAAGTCTGAAGAAAGCTTAAAAGAAAGGAATAAAATTGTGCTAGAAAGACAGAAGGAGAGACATTGTTATGTAATGGTCTAAGCTGTGATAACTAGATTCCTAAATAGCATTTGTAGGTGCAAGGAGACATTCAGAGAAATGAGGTTTAATTGCAAGGTCTAAAATTCCGAATAGAGCTCCTATTCAGTCCTGAGTCTAAATATTCCTATGGCTGCCAGGGTACTAGGAAATAAATGTGAAAAAAAAGAAAGAAAGTTGTAGGATATGAAGTTGAGATGTGTGTTTGTAAAGATCACTGAGAAGAAAGGAGAAACCAAAAATAGGTAACTGGGAAATGCACCAAACTTTTTTTGTTCTGTGGAAAAGAAATGAAAGTAAACCCCAGAGTTCTGCAGAATACGCGACTTCTTACATCCAGCTTCTTTTCACAGATGGCTCAGGAAAACACAAACACCAACTTTTGTCATTGTTCTCATTCAAGTTTTGTTTAGGAATCTTGATTTAATAACTCATTGGCAAGTAGTTCTTTGTTTTGATTGTAATCTTTCAGCATGGATAACTGCAATAAAGCATTTGTTCCTAGCAGAAATTTATTTAATTCCTTCCCTACTCCAATCACTGAATCAGAGAATATTTGGCGATAATTTTGCATATCAAGTACGTGTTCTTTCTTTTCCTGCTGTCAAACTTTCTGCAGAGAAATTATAAAGGAAAAATAAAACCTTACCTTGTTATGAATTTCCAGAAAATTATGAGTATTTATTTTCTTAAATTGAAGTCCAAGAAGTTATACTGTACAATCTGCACCTCTGTCTTTTGATATATTTATTCTGTGCATTAAGGAAGTATGGTTTAACATAGTACTTTTTTCAGAGTCTTCTGAACAGTTTTGTTCCATGACAAGATCCAACTCTTTAGTGTCTGTAGGCTCTTAGCTGGAAAAAATTCCCAAACTCTACATAGTTATCAATTAAAATAACACTACAAGTGTTTGACTAGCCATCTTATGGGTACCATCTCTTATTTTAAAAGCTATTGAGTGTTCTTTTTAATGATATATCTGTAGAGCACATGAACATGGTGTGCACATAGACACATTTAAATTAGAAATGCAAGTCATTTTCACATCTTCGTGCTAAGAAGGTTTTACTGCTTTCCCATTGGTCTCCTTTGTCATCACATGTTGGTATAAGTTGTATCTCTAACTAAACACAAATCTAAAATTTAGGTTCTTCCTTCAGAAGGCTCAGAAATTTTAATATATTTATGCAAAGACTAGCAACCTAGAAAAGTGGATGATGTACTTAGCAGTAAGATGAGAAATAACATATTTTACACCAGAAATTTTAAGGTGTAAAGCTGCTGAATTTTTGAAGACTATATCAAAAAGATAAGGCTGTCAACATACCTCGAACTTGAACTTAAGAATTCATCCCGGTTTAAATGTATGTATATTTGACTCCATGATTTTTGTAAACTGTATTTTCAAAAGGAAACATACAAACACATTCTTATAAACTCATCTTAAATTAGCTGCTATTTAAGATCTTCTATACTGGTTTCAAAATTGTAGATTATTCTCTAGATAATGATAAGTTAGATACAAAGCTGCAAATGTGACAGCTTTTGAAACATTTACACAGTTAAAAAGTTAACTTTTCTTCACAAGGCAAGTTATTTGAATGACCTTGCCTATAAAATGTCTTGCCTTGAAGTTTTGTTAATTTCTATGACCAACTTTGCTATCGGAAATATTTCACACTAATGACACACTGTGTATTTATGGCTTCAACTGTAATTGGTGTTCTGACTCTTAAAAATTGTTTGCACCATGCCAACATGATCCTATTATGCATCTTCTGTATAGTGTATTACAAACAGATGCAAAGTGATCAAAAAGTCACGATATTATTTCCATTTCATAAAACCCCTATTAACAAAGATCTCAGAAAACCTCTTCTAATATTCCAGAGGTTTCTGCCTGGAAGTATCCCACTGCAACAGGAAAGGCTTTTTTTTTTTTTTTTTTGTAGTGCTCATTTCAGGTTAGCTTTGATGTGCTGTGATTTTACTATAGCCTTAATCCTGTGATAGCTTTCTCTCCATCCATACTCAAAATGGTTACTGTGTCTCATAATGACTGGCAATTTTGTGTAGACTTTGCAGATGAAAGCAAATATCTTTTTTTTTTTTTTTGGAAGTAGCTGAAATAACCTTTCAATTATTGCCTTGAACTTGTGTTGTATAGAGGACCACTGTTCTCTTACAACATAGTATAAGAGAGTTAGTGAAGCCAAAGAGAAGAACTAAGGAAAATGCAGAATTGCTATGTATGGATTGCCTAGAAGGTTGAAGAACCAAGAACATACGGGGCTAGAAAAGAACTAGAGAGGGAGATTACACATAATAAACATTGAGCCATGGGGTAACAAAAAAGGATAAGAGATGCTAAGGGAGAAAAATTAAGCCTTCCTGAATATGTGTTACAAGGATTATGTTAAATAAGCCCAAGTATATCCTTCAGACTTTATTTTTGTTGAGATACTGGCAAATGACTAGCTGTGAGTTAGGGAAGGTTTGCCCTTAAGTAGAAAATTAGGTAGGTGTTCACATTATGTATCCTCCTGGGAAATAATTGGAACAAGAACCTGTCTATGGATATAGTTCATACTTTATGAACTCAGATGCGACTTCACATTTATTTCCCATTCTTTCCTTGAAATTTAGATCAGGTGGTTTTGACTGGTTCAAGTTACAGATTAAATTATTATGCATATCCTAACATGACCACTTTTAAACAAAATATTTTGCATTGTATTGCCCTATCTATTTAGACTTTGTTAAACAGTATATTTGGTCTCTTGACAACAAAGGTTTTAATTACAATGATAAAGTTATTTCTTCTGAATACTTTCTCCATGCCTTCTGTTTCTTCTTCTTCCTGCTGTCCAGATGTCTGTTCCTTTCCCATACAGACTTCTAGTGCTCACAACAGTGTTGATTGCAGACAACTTGAATTACCTGGGCAGCAAAGCCACAGTGCTCACTGACTTTGGAAGTTCAGGAACAAATCAGCCTATGGGATTGCAGATACATTGAAGGATGAAGATGAAATGGGATGGACAAATTTTTAAAAATGATTTAACAACTGTTGTTGAGTCACTTAGGAATTAGATAATAATACATCATTGACAGGATCAGCAGTAAACTACAATATTGTGATGAAGCAGATGAAGCAACTGACAGAACTCACAGAAGCCTAAGATTTGACAGGAAATGTACTAACTTAGTAATATGTGCCCAAAGTACCCTGTGAGGGATTGTGTTAGGGAGAAACCAGCAGTGCTTCCTAAAAAGAATAAAAACTGCAAGTTCATGTTAATAGAGTCAGTGCAGAGGCAACAGTAGCTGGAAAGCATGGTAAAGAAAAGGGAAGTACACCAACGACTTAACCCTTGTCTTGAGGGTCTCACATCGAGTTCATCAAGTAAGGGTAATCTGAGACCTTAAAAATGGTAGAAAACAAAACTGAAAGATGTGATTCTATTAAAATAATAAATAAATACTAGAAAGGTTAGACGAGAAGGAGAAATAATGACTGCTGAGTTTTGAGTTTGTCAAATTTATTTATTTTTATTATTTCAATCTACATAATAATTTTCCTGAAGAGTTCATATTGGGATCTCACTTCTTTCTCAGTAAATAGGAAATGTCATTTGCCTTGTCTCCATGGTATTGTAGAGTTCATAATAAAATCATGCTAACAAAATGCATTTCTGAGATCCTCTTTAAAAAAACACAAAAATTATAAAAGTATATAAGCCTTTGCAGAGATTTAGCAGAGGGCAGTGTCTGGTTTCCACCACTTCAGCACAGACAGCTACAGTGGAACTCATTTATTTTGCTGTTGGCTCAGCAGAGGTAGAATGCAACTAAAGTAAAGACTGTCACTGTTTTAATGTTTTTAGCCATTGTATTGAAACCAAAAATTTTCTTGGACACTTATCTTTCTGATCAGTTCTGATCAAAACGCAAGATACTCTAACTTAAATAATCAGCCATGACTGCCTGAATAAGGTTACAAATATAAGGACACTATATATTAATTTCAGGAAGCAAACTGCAGAGTGCAAAAGGCCATTTTATTTCTTAATATATTCTTGCAATCTAATTTTTTTTGTTACCAGATTTCCAGTTTGGGTTGCAATCAAAACTTTTTGTTGCAATTTACTTTGGAACTGAAACCAGCTGAAACAGCATTTCACCAAAGGAAACCGAAGGGATGATCAATCCCATCTCTTAATCATTTGATAGTTCTGCAACATGAGCACAGAGGACACCATGACACCTTAGGAAAGCTGCTCTTAAGAGAAGTTCAAATTACTTCTTTGGAGTTTTTTTTTATGGGACTAAATACCTTAAAGTCACTTTTTATATAAATGCAACAAGGCCTTGCTGATAGAAGCCCTCTATTCTTTCTTGAATTTACTTTCAGTAGTGATCACTGATAATATATTTCACAACTTAATTTTTAGAAGAAGAATATATGAGTAATTTTCCTTGTAAGAGGTTTTGTGTGTCTTTTCCTTCTACCTTTCTACTACAAAATGATTATTCATTTTGTCTAATGTTTACTTACTAGTGCAAAATAGCGATTTGGATGTTTTAATATAAAATTGGATTTTATTGTAACTCAGTAAACAAAACAGGTGATTTTCTTCAAACATAATCTTGTTTCACAGGCATTTCTTTTTGATTAACTTATTCTTTATACAGATAATGTCAACAAGAATACCCTACTGTTTCTCTGAGGCCATTCCTAACATTTATTTCTGTTTCAAAATGGCAATAAGTACCAGCATATCTAACTTGTGTCTACCATTATGAATATTATGCGTTGGTATTTTTCTTCTAAATAATTCACTTGCTTTATAGTCTGTCTATAAATATATTAAAAAAATCAAGTTAAATCCTTTGAACACAGGCAAGAAGACAGTACTTATCTCCCTTTGGGTGAGAAAAAGGGCTAGATAATGGGAACTGTGTAAAATGCACCAATAATGGAAAATGAAAAGAGGGAAACAGGTGAATTCTATGGAAAATCAGGGATATAGCTTGGTAATCATGGCATGTAATACCTTAGGTGAATAGCTCTGGAAAATATATCTCAAAACACAGATGCAAGAGGAAACCTCAAGACTAAAATTTAAATAGATTCACGGTGAACCATGGGGGTGATAAGGTTGTGTGAGCTTTAAAATGGCTGAGGGTTTTAGTTCCTTAAACTGTAAACTGTCTGAGAAACAAGAGGCAAAAAAGTGATTCAAGAAGTTTTCATCCAGTCCTGAAACATCAAACGCTTGGCCCAGATTGAGATACTTGCATCCGTAGTGCAGAACTGCAGCTTTCATTTAAAAGAGAAAATTCCTAATCAATCTCTCTTCTCCAAGTTTGAACCAATTAAAAAATTGATGGAATGTCACTTTTATCAGTCTTTAGGTATTCTAAGCTAAGGACTCTCAAACAAACTTCCTTTCTTTTCATAAATTTATTTAAATATTTATCCTGAAATTTACCAGCAGCAGTTTATTGTCAGTGTAAGCCACATAAATGACAACTATTCTGAAATGCTTTGGCGAGAACAGGTAGAAACATGTAGTTCTTGCCGAACTGATATCTAAAATAATTATTTCAATAGAAATATGGATTTTTTGCTATTCCTATCTAAACAGTATTGTTACTCTTTTATAAAGGAGAGAAAGGAAAAAAACTTACTCCATTTGAATGGGAAATTTGAATTATGAGATTTTTTGATCTAAGTTTTTATCTTCCTTATCTATAAACTGGTCCTATATCTCCTTCTCTTGCCCCCATAAGCTCCCTAAGAAAATAGTAAACAAATAAAATATACTCATATGATGAATACTGCAAACATTGCATTTATTGTCACTGAAATGTTACTGAAAATTTTATTGCATGGTTTTTACTACAGTTTGAAGAATATGTGATACCCCCTAATGCATAATGGCAAACAATAATCAAGGAAACCAAATCAAGTACTTAATATGTGCTCATTAAGTGAGTACATACTAACCCAAATACCAGTGAATTAGAGTGACTAACAAAGAAGAGATGACCATTACATTTATAGCTTGTATGCTGAGATGTACGCAGTGTCTCTGAATTAAAAATGCATCCTTATATCTTCTAATTTTTCAGTTTTCATTTCCGGTACTTACAATATAGCTAAACTTGTGCTCTATGGTACTAATACTTAATATTATTTATATGTTTTGCATATATATGCTTAGGTTTCTAAATTTAGGTAAGCTTTATTTTTGAAAGTTCCTGTTAATTACATTTGGTTTGGCATAGTCATATTGGGTAAAATTTTTTACCCCATTTCAAGAAGATTAAGAATGTTACATCATGTAACTCATTTTGAATGGTTCTATTCTTTTACAAGACCCAAGCACAGTGCAGCAAATGTTGTTCCAAAAAACCATTGAAATAATGCTGCGTAAGGGTAAATTTTTTTCACTGCAGCTGTAGTACAATTATTTGCACTTGCATACCTTCATAAAGTAACAGTTCATAATATTCTATGATATATTAATAGTCTCTTCACACTCACTGTTATGATGCTGGGCATCCCTGGGCAATGGGAAGGAATGCATGGATGAAGAGCAGATCAGATCTGATACACCCTTCAGCTCTTTTTGGTGACTGTTGATATTGGGCTGAGCAAATACACACCTCCCATGTAGTCTGTAATTAGGCAGTCATTGTGGAGCTACTACTTTTCCATTCATGGAACAAGTTCTTGTAATAAAACAGTTGCAGCATTGTTAACTTGTACATGAGATTAGTTTATCCTGTATATATGGGGGAGGTCTGAATCTCCTTGAACCTACTGGAATAAAAGGGGTTTGTGGCTTTTCACACAATTGCTGGTGTTCAAGAGAATATCATAACTCCCTCACTGTGGGCCCTCTGTGTGTATGAGGTCATTGAACAGTCTCAAACTATGATCAATCTCTCTTTACAAAAGGATATTCATGGTGCAGTCAGAACCTTTATACTAGTCAAAGTAAATTTTACCATGGATATAGCAAGTTACTTTATTGTGATTTTTTTTGCATGGAAAAAGTCATTCCCTCGGAAATTTCATGTCATTGGCTCCTTTTTTGTTGATTTTCTGAAAGCAAATTAGCATTTTCATATAAAGTTAAGCCAAAAGAAGCCTTATCCAGTATTTGCTTTAGAAATGCCTTGGGGGAACTTATATAGACTGTGAGTGTTCTTTTTCATTTCTATTGGGAAGGTGGAAAAACTATTTATGTACCTAAGACTTCGTGACTAAGAAAATCTTTTTAAAAATACTAAATTGATTGTGAAGACGAGCTCAGTAGATCCACAACTCCCAAGTTTATAATCATAAAATGTCATATGTTACTACATGGTAAACTCTGTCAGAGAGGAAAAGCTTAGTGTGAAAATTAATATGATAAAATATATCTGTTGCTTAGTTGAAATTTTTTGCAAGCACTAAAATATGATGTGAAGTGAATTCTATTTCAAAACTGATAAAGCAATATCTATTTTGTGAAAATATGTATCTCTTTCCTACTAGAAATTAACAAAAAATGTTGTTCCATCACAATTCTGTTGCTTATGCTTTATTTCTTCAGTGTAGAGTATAGCTTTTCTTCAATGATATGAGCAAGAAATTGTATGAAGAAATTTCATGATCAAGTCCATTGAAATAACAGTTTCTTAGCTATAGGCAACAAGAGGTTTTTCAGTAATTTAATTATTATTACTGAATTATATTATTTTTTATGGAATGTTTATTATTCTTTCCAGTTTTCCTTTTCTATTTTCTGTAAAATTGAACATGAAATTTAAAGATACATACACAATTGAGAAATCAAGGATATCTTTGAGACAAGAAATTTTTCTCTGAATCTGTCCATTTATTTCTTAATATTATACTTCCTGCCTTTTGTTACTTCTGTAAAACATTTTCTGAAGGGAGTGAAAATGAAACATAAGTGTCTGAAAGTGGCACTAGTGCCCCTAGAAAATAGCATGAGTCATAATGCTATTGAAGAACTCAGAAGACTGAAAAACAATACAGTATTTGGGTTAGCATTTCCAAATCCATTTTTTGTATCTAGGCTGTGTTTCTTAAACTGTCTTTTATCATCTTCATCCTCATCTCTATTTACTGGGCACTTTTTTCCCATTGTTTTTAATGGATTTTTATCTGGATTAATCAATCTTGTTTTATTATAAAAGTATAGTGTCTCATAATCTCATGCTTTGAAACCATCTTTTGAGATTACAGATTAGAATTCATTCAAAGGAACAATTTAAACAGGTAGATTTTAATGAAGTTTTAGCATCTCATATCTGCTGAAAGATATTTTAATTAATAGTAACTAAAATTCCTGCTAAATATTAAATTAAGATCTACAAATTTTATTATTGAACAAATCTTTAATGTTGTTACTCTTCCTTCAATTACTTCCTGTCAAATTTGCCTAGTTTTCTGTTGCCAAATATTTTTAGGACTAGCAAGAACTTCCATTGTTCATGAAAGGAATAATTCTCTTAATTAGCTTTTGTAATATTTTGAGGCATTGCTCTTAAAACCTATCATTTAAACTCCACACCATAACACTGTTACAAAACATGTCTTGTCCTTTCATGTTCTATGCCCAATGCATCTTTATATTTTTGCGGTTGCTACAGTCCCTTTGAAGATGTAGTAATTAACTTTCCATCCACCCATTTCCATGTAGTTAGAGATAGAGGGGAAAACAAGACCTGAGAAGAAACAACACTGCTGATTTCTGATGAGCAAAATTCATCTATGGAAAGTCAGCTTTGGGTTGAAGATGATAGTCTTTCATCTCTACTAAACTTTATCTTCTATTTGTACTCTGCTTTCTGTATGTGTATGACATTGCTTTTGTAATAGAGCAATGAATATTTCAGTGTCGCTGCAAGCGGACGTCGAGATACGGAACTCGAGAGGTCAAAATGGCAAAAGGATCAATTTATTTATTAAATTCAGCTTTTATATACAGAATGGATTCTCAGTTAATTGGCCACTTGGCTGCACGCCCCCTGCAGCTGATTGGCCACCTGGATTCCTGAGAATTTCACTACCTTTATCTTAGTTTATATAAACAAATAGATTCTTTCTCACGAGAAAGAGGTTTCTGTGCTGTCACATTTCAGGATCTTAAATAGCCAAAAGATGGTCATCGGTGCAGAACCATAAACATGGCAGCAAACAGCCTTGAGACAAAAGAACAGATATTAGGAAACTGTGGTTGGGTTGACCTTGGCAGTGTGCCAGGTGCCCATGAAATTGCTTTATTGTTCCTCCTTATCAACAAAAGCAGGGACACAAAATATCATGAAAGTCTTTTGTCCTGAGATAGGGACAGGGAGGGATTGCTCATTAATTACTAACAAGAACAAAACAGATTCAATTCAGAAATTCATGACAGTAGAATAATGAGAAAAAAGGACAAATCTAAAAACTTGATCCCACCCTTCTGTTTTCTCAGGTTCAACTTGAGTCTTGTTTTTCTATCTCCTCCCCTTGATCAGCATAGTGGGATAAGAAATGCGGTTTGTTGTCTTTACACACCACTTTGTCTCTGCCACCCCTTCTTCCTCATGCTCTTCCCCTGCTCCACCATGGGGTCCCACCAGGGAGACAGTTTGGAAGACAGTTCTCCACTAACTTGTCCAGTGTGAATCCTTCTCACAGGCTGTATTTATTCATAAGCTTCTCCAGTGTGGGTCTCTTCCATGGGATGCAGTTCCTCAGGAACAGACTGCTCCAGCATGGATCCACTATGGATATATGCTCCTCCATAGACCTCCATGGACTGTGGGGTCTGCCTCTCTATAGTCTTCACCAAGGTCTGCAGGGGAATTTCAGCTCTGGTACCTGCAAACTAGCCTGTCTTGAAGTTTGCTGAAAGTTTCTGTACCAGACCTGGCAGACGCTTTTGGCAGCTGCTCACAGAACCAACCCCCTCACTACCATAGTACCCTCTCCACCAATACTTTGCCACACAAATTTGGTATAGAGAAACAAGGCAAAGTAAGGCTTCTGGGGACAGTCTCTGATGGACAAAACAGAGGCATGTGGAGTGGCTAAAATGAGCAGGTGTTTCATTTTGTAGGGAATGTTCATTGCCTTTTGCAAGGTCAACAAATTTTATAGGACAATATCCACTTTTGAACTCAGAAACTGACACTGCTTTTCCTGGATAACAGTGGTAGAGACTGCATCAAAAATATATCTTTGCAGCCAGCTTTGAAAAGCTATACAGTTTGCCCCAGGTTTATGCTTTAAACCTCTTTTTTTGAAAAACACATGACCATAAAAAACAAACAAAAGTAAACAAATAAAATACACACAATTGTAAAACTACTATAAAGCTTGCAAATTATTTATAAGATGACTTACTGAAATCCTTTTCCTTCTTTTTATTGTATGACTGTAAGATTCACTGGCCTTTGAGCATTTAATTAACTCTCTAAGGGCTTTAATATTTGAATGATCTCTCTCATAAAATATTTAACATAGCAACACTTGCCTCTTTATGCTTTGATTCATTACTGTATTTTCTTAGTTTAACTGTAAGGTTAAAATAAAGGTAAAATATCTACATAGTAAGAAATTTGAGATCTAAAGAAATGTTTTTGTTATTCCTGAAGATATTGGCCATGGACTTTGAATTATAGCTGTCCTGTACCTTAATAATTTTTGCATTTACTGCCCTGTGAATACCTAGTGAAATTACAGGATCATAAGCTGAAGCAGAGCATAACTCTTAGATGATCATCTTCATAGGTGTCATAATGTTTTATAAATTCAATTAGAACCAATAGTTCTATAACTAAAATTGAGACACAAATATTAAACATGTAATGAATATGCACATGAAGGTACAATTTCCAAAGTGTTTAACTAATGTAGCTTATAACAAGAAAATTCTTTGCTGATAAGCATTTCACTTGTACATAGAGTTATGTTATAGTCCAATTACATGATATATGAAATAGTTACAATAAGACTTCAAATCCAAATTATTTTTAGATATTAAAATTGGTACTTTCAATGCAAAAATTGAACCAATGATCTTGGTTCACACATAACTAACTATGTAACAGGAACAGCAACAAGGAGCACCTTGCATTCTCAGCACAGAGAAGCTAAAACTAAAATACAAATTCTTGTCCCTAAAACTATTGATTTCTCAGAACCAGTATTGGATACAGCAATCCTAGGAAGGTTGTGTAGCCTCTGGTTGTGCTGTACCAATACATCTAGCTCTAGAGCTGTTTTTGTAAATTTTTTATTCTCAAGCACTAAAATGAAGAGAAAATGCCATTTTCCTAAACCAGCTACAATACGATGTTATTCTTAATCACATTTTAGAGTAGCTGGAGATGTAACAAACCTCTGCTCGTGACAAAACTTACTTTTGAAGGAAGTACATTCCAATTAAATTGAAAGTCAGTGTTTAAAAAAAAAAAAAAAAGAAAAAGAAATCCCATACAATATGGAAAACTTAAATGAAGACAATTGGTTTGAATAACTACAGTTATTTTTAATGAGAAATACTTTCAGGCTGAAAGCTACACTTGGGTTTCCTTAACTATTCAGTGGATAACGTCAGTGTCGATCATTTTCCAAAACTTTTTAACTACTTAATTTTGATCTAGAAGTCATATCAGTTAGAGATAAAAATGATTTGTGTGGTAATCATGAGCAGAAGACAATTGTATATGGAGAATTTAGGGAGCCATGACAAATTTACTCAAATAGTCCCAGGTCAGGGCTATGCTACATGGGGATATGGGTCCAGTGTGACCCTCAGGCTGTGTTGTGCTGCACAGATGCCATGGATGCACGGTAACCGCAGCCACCTTACTGCAACAGGCGACTCTCACTCCGTACCTCCAGGGATCATGCCACTGGTATGAACTGGCCTTTATCTAAAAGCACAGGAAGAAGTTGTTGTAACATATTTCTCTTTAACTGTAGAAATGAATAGAGTTTTTCCTTTGTAAAGAAAGTCTTATAATAGTTTGGATGACCAAAAGAGGAAAAGCTGCTATAGATAGGGTCTGGCACACTGCACACAGGTCAGAGTCTGTTTGATGTTACACTGCTCAAGGCTCCTAGCATCTAAAGGTATTAATATCACCTGTGTTATTCTCTTACAGTTTTAGCAGCAATGAAAAGCATTTTAAATGATACCTTACACGTCTAAGTGTCTGTCTTGATGGGACCATAATGAACCATCTCCTCCCAGTGCAAGACAAACCCCTAGATCAAATTAATTTAATTTTTTAATCCTGTATCTTTGTGATTAAAAGTCTTATAAATTCATTGTAAATTCATATGTAAAAATGCATTCTCAGTTTTAGCTGCCTCTACAGGGAAAATTTTCATCTTCTTGTGATCATACTTATCCCATTTTTATTGTCATCCTTCTGGGTTGTCAGTTAAGGTATGTCCTCCCTCCTCCTTTCTTCTGTGATTCTCTGGGGTGAAAAATTACAGAAACCTAACATGTAGGGTTAGTTCATAAGAGCATATGGAACAAAAAGCCTATAAACTTTATTTTTGCTCAGCAACTGAAATTGCACGAACCTTTTGTTCCAACTTCTCTCTGGTTCTTGAACCCTTATTGTTAAAGTCAGTCTGTGAAGGTCACCATCAGAAACTATCATCCAGAGTATGTGCTCTGTAGAGGAACTAAAGACTTACTTTCCACTGCAACAATGATATTTGATCTTTCATGTATCTACTATTCCTCTCACCTGTAATGTCTAAATTCTGGAAAACATGAGACAATGTCTGTCTTGAGTCATATCATCTTCCAACACACACATTTTCAGTCTTTTTTTTTTTTTCCCCTAACGATGACCAGTAATCAAGTCCATTCACTTTTCTTTCCAGAATAAAAATCAGTTATATATTAATATGTAATACATATATACCGGTGGCTTAGTGCTCAGGTAGTTTATGGCTTTATACAGAAATAAAGATGCTCACAAGGTGTAATGAAGGAAATGGACTAATTTTTAATTACTTTTACATTAGGCAACAATTTACCCAGCACTTTTAATATTGCTTGATTTCAGCTGTGTTATGGGTTGTACTGTGTCTTGCTACAGCCAGTAATTTTCTTTTCAGATGAGGTGTCATATATACATTAAGTCAGCACTGTATTAACATAACAAATGTTAGTATAAAAAGGAATGTGTCATTGGCATGCGCTGCTTGAACTGTTTTATTCAACAAATTTAGCTAAAGCAATTTATGATCTTAAAATGGTCATCATAATTCATATTTAAATAGTAGCAATGCTTTTACCCTTTCCAAACTGCATTCACTTTTGGAAATTCCTGACCAGATTTTTCAGAATTTCCTGTGTACCCTGATTTCATCGAAATAGGATCGTTAACTGGTGACACATTTATTTTCCGGTTTTGAAATGAGCCTTGGTTTAAAGAATAATTTCAGAAAAAATATTACATATGAACCTTTCTAAGTACATATGTTCTCGTTGTTCAAACTGACCTTCCGGTGGCACAGCTTGAGACCATGTCCTTTTGAAATGTCGCTGGTTGCCTGGGAAAAGAGCCTGATCTCCACCTGGTGATACCCTCATTTTAGGTAGTCATTGGAAGTGATAAAGTCTCCCCTGAGTCTCCTCCAGGCTTAAGAACTCTAGTTCTCTCAGCCACTTCTTATATGACTTACTCTTGTCTATAGTATCTAGAAAGCAATTGAACAACAAAGGGAGTAAGAACAGGCCTATGTGAAGCATATCAGGAAAATGGTGTAATATTGATCTTCATCAATATTTCAAGTAGTAGTGAGACCTTCATTTGTGTTTATAGGCTAATGATATTACATAAAAATATGATGAACTTAAGACACTGCCACCACAACAGAGTCATCCTTGACTATTTTATAATAATTCTGATTGTGATATGTTGACTCAGAAAAAGCGGTAAATAGCCCCCAAACAAATGATTGAAGCAATTATTCACCACATTGTTCCGGCAGATTGATGCCCATCCAGTCTGCACACAAAGGCTACTTCAGAAAAACTTGCCTTCAGCTGAAATTGCTGAGTGTAACATTATGGCATGGAATACCACTTTGATTTGACTGGCGCAGCTCAATCTTTCACAATATTTTGCCCACCCCATGCTTTCTCATGAGAAGGCGGTGTCAGAAATGGAGAAGGATTCAGTACTGTGCAAACACTGTTCAGCAATAGCTGAAGTATTGGTATGATATCAATATTGGTTTGTCAGAAATAGCCACACAACATCATGTGGACTAACATAAAGAAAATTAACTCTGTCCCATCCATACAGGACACTGATTTAAATTCCTACTTGCAATGTGTTTCACTTAGGCTACTTTTACCCAAGTCTAGAGACATGTCAAAAGTAGTCTTTTTAAATTTTTTAATTATTTAACAGTTTTATCGAAAATACGACTATCTTGATATCATATATTTGGGGATTCCCAATGCATTTGACAATGCCACAGGGCATTTTCACTAAAGTACTTAGAAAACTAAATAATAACAGGAGATATAGGTATTAAAAACATAAAATAGTGATAAAGATAGGATTAATTAGGAGAAGATATGAGAATTTAGAATTTTATTATGCATTCCATATTTCAAATGTGTTCAGAGCAAAATGCATGAGTTCTTTATGCACAGTGACATTCTGGTCATTTCTTCTAGAATCCATTCATATTGATTCTTTTCTCCTTTTGATTCTTTCCTACACCCAGGTTCTTGACCTTGGTTTTGTTCGTAATTGGGTTAAGGAATTTCATCAAAACCACGCAAATGTGAGTACCAATTGCTGTTTGTTTACTTTCCTATTACACTATTTAGTGATGTCTTAGCAATACTTGCAAAATTATTAAGCAGTGACAAACATAGTCTACTATATCTATGTCCCAGTAAAAGACATTAATATTTAGGTAATTAATGTTTTTCTTCCAGTAAAGCCTACGGTTTCGGAAAGCTGACAAAACACCTAGCTAGAACAAATTTCACTGAAAGGGCAGGTAGTTAAGGTTACTATTATGCAGACATGTTTGTTTGTCTTCTCAGATATACCAGCAGTGACCTTTTCAGGATTCCCATTGCATATCTTATCAAAGAACAACACTGTCTCAACTCTTATGAGACCTTCCTTATAAGTGCAGGCTATGAATTCAAAGCTTTTCAGTTTTGAAACTGGGAATCCAGCACAGCCTAATGCAGCTTTCAGCATGCCAAAGAGAACTGATGATATTCACTTTCCTAAGGCCCAAAACTCCGCAGACCAGCATTATCTGAACCTGATGCAGAGTTGTACCAGGACACTGAGAATACACAAAAAAAATCCTGTGAGGTTGGAACATGCTTATAAGGACACCTATCACATTTTGAAGTGAATATTTGTTAAAATGCATTAACTTATAAGAATGGAAGTTTCTGAGACTTTTAACTTTTCCTTTTTTCTGCCAAAATATTAAAAGTATTTTTAATAATTAAAAAGAAAACTGCATTTTCTTCAACCTTTCTCAAGAGATAATGAACCTTTTCTAATTGAAGGTAAGTCTGCCAACACTGGTTCATGTCATTGCATTTACTCAAAGAGAGTATTTAGTTCAAAGCACAAAAACACTCACACTCTTCAGAAAATGAATTGAAGGAGGTTTTGGTGTTTGGTTTTAATTATCTGGTTAGATTTTTTAACATCTCTTACTACTGTCATCTGGTTCAAGCTTTTTAAATAGTTGATATTTTTTCCCCAGAAATGGTTCATTTAGAGCAGATTACTTAACATGAAAGGTTTGTGGGAGTGGTAAGGTCCTAAAACAGTTAGAAATGATAGAAAAATAATCCCACATTAATAATAATTAAGCATTGCCTCTGTTATTACCCAGCTCTTTTATGCTTAGTTATGAAATTAGTATTAAAAAAGCTTGAATAATTAAACTTAAAAATACTAATAAAAAACTGCTAACACACAAAATGAATGGCCTATATGAAAAAAATATGCAAGGAAATCACACTCATGCCCGCTATATCTTTAGATGATTTTTTTCTGTTCACGTACAGTTGATAGATTATGACTGCTGTATTGTGAGTTAAATGACAGTTACGTGTGGTGCTGTGACATTCTATTTTGACTATGCTAATTTGAACAGTATTTGTTGTTACGTCACTGACGGGGATTTTTGCCTATCTGTTTACTAATACAACACTTTCTATGAGGTGTTCCTGCAATTTCCTGAAACAAAGTTTTGCACAGTTTGTATGAGCCGAGATGGATAAGAAGGTAGGTAATAAATTGAATCCAAGAATTGGGAGTAATCATAGTGATATAATTTTTTTTAAATTTCCCTTACATCTTCTACTTCCTGAATTTGTGGGACAGTGATAAGTTTAGTTCATTCAGATGTTCTTGTAAGGTCTAAAAGGAAACTTATATTGTGGTCTTGGTGTGCAAATAGCTGTTTTTCTTCATATTTGACTTTGAGCCAGTAGAATTTATACATCCCTTTTCCTGCTCCATTGCCCATTTACGCATTTTAATTTCTATAGGATCTCTTAAAAAAATTTAATAGATGCATATCTCTCATCACCTTATTCCACTCCATTGCTTTCTTATTATCTTACTAATTGATTACTTGTTGGGTGTATAACTGAGGCAAAGCATGATAATAGTTCATCTCCTCCTTTTATGTAAGATGCAAATTAGGGCAATAAAACATATTTCACAATATCAGAACCAGTCTTTAAAGAACTAGAGCAGTGTGCTGGCCTTTTTGACCTTCATGGAGATGAATTTCATCTACTTTTATACCCTATACAGAAAACATTCAGAGACAACAGAATTACTCTCACCAAAGTAACATATTTTTACCATATTTAACAGAAAGAAAAAATTAAGAAGCTTTTTGGTGTTGTATGAGGAATTAATTTCTCCTGTACAATCAGTCATTGGTCTTTTTGCTGAGCCATCAATTGTGTGCAATTAGTGTCAGTTTCATTACACTAGAAATTTCCTTTATATGAGTTACCAGCACTATAAATGCACTCAACTGGTTCCTAAGTTCCACAAAGGTCGAGAGACATCATCCTTGAAGAGACGGTAAGCAATGGCAGGTTGGTCAAACTCAGCTATGCCAGACAGCATTGTAGTTAATGACTCAATAAAGAGAGACTGTGCTTACTTACTAGCAAGATATGTTCATTTTTTGCATTTAGTGCTAACTCACCAGCCACCAGGTGAAAGAGCAAACATACCCTTTCAAGGAACATAGTGCCATGAATTCCTGCTCAGAATTTCAGAATTTGCTTTCAAAACAGTGTAAGGGTTCAAAATGTACTGGTAGAACTTTCAGAGTCCATTAATTTGTTCAGTGACCTTTAAAAAGTATTTTGACATTTTAATTTCTGTTTTCAGAATACATTCACAGAATCTTCTCCACCAGTATTTGACAAGACTATGAGTGTAAGGGATCGTACTTTCTGTTATCCAAATTTGTTGTTCATCACCAATATAATTAACCTTAGGGAATTAAATAGTATTTTAACTGAACTATAAAGAATGAAAAGATAAGAAAATGGGAAATAATTATAGTACAAGAGACATAAATATTTTATTAGAAACAATATATTTGCAACTTATGCCTACAAAATAAGAATAGATCTTAGATAAAGTAGATAAAGATTTATTTTATTGGCTATGTTAATTTTCCTTGGGTTCAATTGTTGAACATCTATTCATTTTCTTGTAGTGAATACGCCTTCTGCAACCACCCATCTGGATTTTTGCCTTTCACATTTTATGATTATGCAAGTTTTATACTTTGTTCTGGATGCTGAAATTTTAAAGGATTTCTAACTTTGAGAGCATATGCAAGAACATGTACTTCAGCCTAAGAATCATGAAAGGTCTCTTTCATTTGATAGGTTTTTGAGAATCAGATTAAATATAGATGAAATCTGGAGCTGACCATTTAAAAAACAGAGAAGAGACACTATAATTTACATCCTCATAGGTGCTGTTCAATTTGATTATCAGTTCAAATTTTCAGAAAGATAAGGGCATTCAAGCTCCCTTTTTTCCTCTCATTCTTTTGCTCTAACACTGGTCATTAAGCTGTATGCAACCTGATCATGAGGTCCAGGGTCCATACCATCTCCCTGTCACAACACCAAATGTAATTGCAGGCTTGCAACATGACCTCCTTTAAATTTTTAACAGTTAGGTCTCCCATTAGTAATGTCACTTTGGTTATCAGCTGTGGCCACTGATCACACTTCTATGTTAAATTCCTGACATTCCCAATGCAATAATTGCCAGTGATGTAAGGGAAAGAGGTCTTTGATTTTAACATAGCAAATACAAGACATTTCAGTGATCTGACAAACTTCTTTTCCTTTGATATTGCTGAAAACACAGTGGTTTAGCCTGAAAATGTCTCCCAAATATGCAGATTGAAGACCAGGTTAAAAAAAACACCTTAATATTCTCCCAAAGAAGATAATTACAATACTTATTTCTATGTGAAAGACTAGCTTTATCATTTGTAACAGCTGTTATTGATTTATTTGCAGGGCTTACTGCTAGCTCTTTTTTGTGTCTTTCAGTAGATATATACATATTTTCAAGATTACATTTCTAATTAACTTCTGTTTATGTCTGTTTCCCAGTGTGTTCTCTTGCTTTTTACTGTAATGGCACTTAAAATTAATTGAGCACTTCTGCTGTCAGTTGCTGCAGGAGTACATGAGAGGATATATTTGGTTGCCTTTGACCTGCTTTTGCTATTCACTGTCTTCACAGATCAGACAAAACATGAAGTTAAAATTCAAACTATATGACTTATCATACAAGTGTTAAGAAGCTTATGGTATCTTTCTGCCCAAAATATACTTTTTTGAAGATATAGAGTAAAAGAAACCCGTAAAAATATTGCTTATTTTTATCTATAAGAAGAAAAATTAAAAAGGTAACCCTATTTATTTTTATTATAAGTCTAGTTAAGGTGCTAAATCAGACACTGGTACCTTAAAAATACACTTGACAAAGCTTTTATACATGTGACATCATTGTTATTTCAGGATTCATATGGAGATTTATTCTCTAACCTTCAATATACATGAGAAAATAAAATTTGTACAGAAATTTTCTTCAGATGCAATATCTTTATCAAAGGTATTCCGTATCAATGAGATGATATCACCTCCTTAAAAGTATACACTTAAAAGTGTATTAAGCTATTTATTTTCTCAACAAACAAGATTTTACCTGGGTTTCCTTGTGTTACAACTTAAACGCAGTACTTTAAATACTGTTTTATTTACTAATCTAACTTTCTTCTTCATAAGAGACTGAAAGTTGTCTGCACTTGTTTTGGCAAGGATACCCTGGGGAAAGCAGTTGTTGTGGAAAGACTTAACAGCAGTAGAGTGAGATGTCTGTCCTGCTTCTAACTTTGGGACAAATTTGTCCAAGAAGATAGTGAATGGTACAACAAGGTGAATGGTCTGGTGCCCATAACGAATTTTAAGGAGATCTATTCATCCCATAAAATGCTAATGCAGAACACAAGAAAATTAAGTCAGGAAATTAAAACACTTCCTTTCTATATGATATCAACTACAAATATAAAAAGTAATTCTTTGAATCATAGAATGGTTTGGGTTGGAAGGGATCTCAAAGATCAGCTAGATCCAAATCACTGCTATGGGCAACGATCTAAGTTCGTAAATGGAAGTTTCATTTTCACCACAAAGTCAGAGTATGATTGAAGTCATGTTGACTATGTTTAACAGTAGAAAACAGTGAAATGAACTTATGTTTCCTCCACTTTCTAAGATCAAAAATATATTAGGAAATAACAAGATAATTCTGTATTTGTTCTTGATACTTCTTTATGCTTTGTTATGACTTTTTTTGCAAAGAAACATTTTTCATTTTAACTTATGTCAGAATGTTTTAGAAAGCTGTATTGCACTGTACTGAATCACAATGTTGTTGTAAACTCTCTGATGTTGTCATTATTTACTTCCCTTGTGGATATTTTCCACATTAATGAATCTCTTTAAAAGTATGGGCATTTTTCAGGCATATTTTTGGACAGGTAATCCTGTTCTTGTTTAAGCAAGGAAATCTGTGAAGACAACGCTAACATTTCTGTTCAGTGGTATGATTTGATCCTCATTATTCTGACCTAAGTTCCTTTTTGAGGAGAATTCAGAAACAAATGGGCTGGATAGAGTGGATCTACCTTGGTTGCTCTAATTAGAACACATGGCAGATAACAAATGAGGCTTTTGCACATTTGTTTATTCTCCTTGAAAAAAAAAAGAACGAAGAAGCAGCTGAACTCTTAAGACATGTCAATACATAGCTCATGTGTTTGCTTTTTCCAACACATATTCCCTGTGTTGAAAAATAAAAGAATCCTTCCAGGTCCTGAAGAACATATCAGAAGAACACTGAAATTTCTTGGTAAGGATGTTGAATATCAAGCAAACTTGAAGTCATTTTTAGAATGAAGTGGCTACTACTTTTCTGTAAGGATGTAGTAGTACAGCAGATATTAATCACGGTCGAACTGTGTTTCAAGCTTGCACTGGGAGCCACATGTTACTGTCATGGCTAAAAATAGGTAATTATTGCTCATCTTAGGAAGAAAAAGTCAGCAAGACGTCATAGTGGCAACGTGACTCCCTTGTGTCTGATGACTGCAAATGACAGGTCTTGCATCTGTTATTCTCCTACTTGTGCTAAATTTTGAGTACACCTTTGACCTTCGGAGGCTATACTGTCCAAGCTTAACTGTTTCAAGCTAAATATTTTTCTAAATTAAATTAAATTTTAATTATTTTTTCTAAATTAATTCTAAATAACTTTTTAGAACAGATTCACATTATTTGCTTCTAGTACTTTGTAGGAAAAAAAATCCCTGGAGAGTATCTAATCTCAGAAGATTCTTGTCAGAGGTATACATATCATAATTCACCCAGGAAGAAACATTGGTCTGTGTGTTGTACTGAATGAGGTATCTGGGATGCTACAGACAGCAGGAAGCACTCGGAGACACAGTGAAAAGGGGTGCAATTAATCATCTGGAAAAACCTCTGTGCTGAATGTTTTGCAATACTGTATAACAATTGTCACATATAGACAAAAGTAAACTGTATTTCTAGAGGAAAAAAATATCAATCATACCAGCTGAATAGAGCAGATTAATTGTTTATTATCATTTTTGAGTGATAACATATGGTATAGGAAAAGAAATTATATGTTATATGTCCATTTTAAAGCTCAGTATTAATAATGCCACAAAACAGTAATATGCTTATATTTTTTTCTGTAGATGTGTTTCCCTTTGCTACTCCGACAGATTGGCCATAACTTAAACAGCAAAGAAATTATCACAAATATGAATAATAGCACACAGACTAAACTTTTAAAAGCATTTGATTTCCCTTGGAAAATATGGGAAATAGTTCTTGATTCTAATGTTCAGCAGATACACTTAGGAAGAAACTTTGCTATTGCCGCTTTAAGTTGATGATCAGAGTACCCTGAGAAAATGCTTAGTTTAGCCATGTGGAGCATGGGGAGAGAGGTGTATTTTAAAATATGATTCACATCTCCTAGGGTGCAAAGTAGGAAAGGGTAAAAGAATAGATCAGTTGAAAATTTGGTTATTTTCAAGATCTAGCAATTGAATGCTAACCTTGAGAAAAAGAAAATGTATTTTACATCTGAGTTAGGGAAAGGAAGGCTCTATGCAACATAGTCTACAAATTTTGATAGCCATGGCACATTTGGCCCATGTTTAGGTCCATATTCAAGGAATTATGGAGTTTATACTGAAACATAGAGTTTTAAACATTGGAATATTAGGATTTTAGCTAAGGGTTAGCTTTGCTGAAATCAGCTAAAATAAATTTAATAAGCAAACCCAGCTGGAGTTAATTAAGAAAATTAATGATTAGAGTCAGGCCTGGAATAAGTTCTTAGGATTTAAGTAACTGATTGCTTGCTACTTTATGTTTATTCAGCTGCGCTTGTGCTTATGAAGCAGGCAACATTGATTAACAGATCTAAAGAAATGTAGACTAATTTTTCATTTGAAACCCCATTTAGAAAGGATGAAGCGAGGAACTGGAGGTCCTCCAGGAGCAATATGTATTGTCAAACCCAGAGAGGTAGAAAGGTCAAAATGAGGTAAAGGAGAATTACTTCATCATAAACGACCCCTCCTCAAATTATGGAACCACCAACGCATTTCAAAGAACTAACTAGGCATGCTTAATGAGTTTCCAGCTAATTACCATACGAAGTGGGGAGTGGGAGGTGTTAATGTTATGAATATGTATTTGTATTGAACCTCTCTGAATAGGCCTTGTAGTGTTTCGTGACTTTGCATTGTGTATTAGGGAGTTATCCCACACAGCTGCCCGGCTGTAATAAACATACACTTTCTAACTCTGTTAGAGGGTCTTTGTCTGTCTCAGTTGGGTATCAACATTAGGTCAATGCCCGTATTTTAATAAATCAATACTTCATGTGAGCTAAGGATGAAGCCATGGTTTCTGGTGGTACAAACACTGTGAAAGTTATGAACATGTGATGATCATCCTACCAAACCACAGGGACCGCAGAATGAGAATGAGAAATATTTGAGGCAAGTCTACAGCTGGGATGGTGGCAGAAATATGAGTCTGGGCAACACAGTGAAGAATCATGGAAGAGTGGACAGATGCTGTATTGAGGTATGAGGCATTGCACCTCAAGTTCGCTGTGATTCCAATTTTTTATCAAATATTGATTTGATAAGAAGTATCAGAGAAGAACGAGTAATGGAGTTACTTCTGAATGCTTTAGGATCTTTCTTGGTATTGATGTTGTCAATGGTTTGCCAAAGACCTGGACCATGCACATGGGGTCAAAACTCTCCATATACTAAAAGCCAGGCTCAGGCACCAGTCCAAGCTGTAGGACAAGGGATGATGTGCTTAAAAAACATATCAGGAGGGAAAACCCGGGAGTTGAAGGGTCCTTTCCACCAATATAACCAAGGCATGGTAAATAGTGTTCTCTCTAATAATTTTCCTTAAATAAATGTTATCCAAATATGTTTATTATCTATTTCAAATTCCTGTTCTGAGAAATTCAAAACAAAGCAACTTATTATAAGAAATCATTGCTACCAGCAACAGAAATATTACTTTATGTCAACAGATGATACATTTTCATCCCCTGCAGACTCTGGCTAGGTGGATAATTTTTCAACAGAACTAATCATCACACACACTTGAGAACAAAGTACTACTTTCTTGTCTAGGAGACCTTTACAAGAGGAAATATTCTATTCATATCTGATATGAAATAAACCTCTTTTATGGACCAAATACAATCTGTGTTTGGTGTTATTTGCCAAGCTTGTTTGACAAGCTGTATGTCGTACTTCAGACATTCCATGTAAACAAAACAAACCAACCAACCAACCAACCAAAAAAAAAAAAAACCAAAAAAAACCAAATCCCAC
>VZTJ01004195.1:552277-591178 GCA_013397795.1 Orthonyx spaldingii
AAAAAAAAAAAAAAAAAAAAACCAAATCCCACCCACAAAAGCCAACAGCCCAAATACATATATATATATATATATATTCTGCAGCTCACCTACTTTCAACTAACATCTAAAGTCTGTTTGTTACACAACAGTCAGGACTACGAACACTCTCACCTATATGCTATGCCTCTGTAGACATAGCACTTCAGAATGAGTAACCCTGTAACAGAAAATTGCCAAGAGAAATGTTAAAAAGCTCCAGGTTGGTTTGAATATCATTGTGACTTCAACCGTTGCTAAATGCATAGTTGTATATACATATTGTAATACACATGTACCTATAACACAAAACACACAGGCATTACTTAAAAGTCTCTAACTGATGTCCATTAAAGCATTACCTACAACATTTAATGGGCTTACTATATTTAGTGTTTATTCAATATCTGCATTAGACTTCAAATAGAGGGAACATTTTTCAAGTAAGTTTTGTTTTCTGCATGAAAAAGTTGTGAGCTCTGAGTTTTAATATTTGGAAATGGGATTGTCTATTGTGCTATAAAATTCATGTATGTTTTAATTTCAAGGCCCATTACATAAGGCAAGAGAATGCAACTAGCCTTATAGTGTCTCCAGCTGTAGGCTGCAGAATTTATTATTATATTTTTTAAAAAGCTCTAAATCTCCGAAGATCACACCAAAATAGTTTATAAAGTATTTTAAACAGGACACATGAAATATTACTAACAATCAAAGTGGTTAAATAGATTTCTGTTATCCAGATGTTTGGTAATATCAATTTAATCTTTTTACACTTATACAAAGTTTACATTAAATTCTTCCTTAGCCTGACCTTCCTTGCTCAGTAAATGCTTATGAATTTTTTAAAACTTCTTATTGGTCTTTATAGAATTAATTTTCCACATCTTTCCTTTTTCTTACTAACCTAAACAGAAGTAGCTTCTCAGGGAATCTCTTGCAAGACAACAGAAATTCATAATATTATCAATTATAGTAGTCAAAATTTAAAAGGGAGTGTCTTGTTTATTCTTTTTTCTGAATATTTTGTCAGTATAGGATATAGTTAACATGCCTTAAAACATGTCTGCTGAAAAAAAAAGGGAGTATGAACATGTAATTGTTAGTATTGTCAAAGATCCTAAGTAAATGCATGACAAATATATTTTTGATTTCATACATTTGACTTTGCAATGCAGAGAGAGAGAAGCTTTCTTATATCCATACAAGTATTTTTACTTCAGCATCTAAGCTTGTGGTTCTTGCTCATTGGCAGAAAAAGAGCCCAAACAATTATTTGACCTTTGTATTCTGTTTAAGTGGGACACAAAGACTGAATACAGCAATATAAAAAGTTACTCATAATTCTATCACAATTCTCTTTTGTAAGAGAAAATGGGGAAAAAAAGAAAGAGAGAAAGGAAAAGAATAGAGGAGAACTTGCCTCTGAGTTTATGTCTCTCAAAGTTCTTAGGTTCAGTTTGAGCCAAATATTTCAGCTCTGAAATTAAGACCTAATGTATCTGGAGGTGTTCTGTATAAAAGAATGGTAAATATTACATAATTTTCTTCCTGTTAATAATGTCAAATCAAATAACCCACTAACAGATGGTAGTCAGCCTAGCCAGTTTTATTATTATTTTTTCAAGCATCTAGCGCATCAATTTTAATTAATTCATATTCCATCCCAAATGATGGTCACTAGTCTTTATTGCAAATACAACCATTTTATCCTGAATTACAGCACTGGTTGATGAAGGAAGAGCAACCAAATCATCTGCATGGACTTGTGCAAAACATTTGACACTGTCCCATGACATCTTGATCTTTCAACTGGAAAGGAATGCTTTTGACAATAGAACACTAGATGGATAAGGAATAGACTGGATAACTGCACTCAGAGTTGCAGTCAACAGCGTGATGTTCAAGTGGAGAGCAAATGTCTCTATGACGAGTGGTGTCCCTCAGAGGTCAGTGTTGAGACCAGTGCTGTTCAACATTTGTCAGCAACATGGGATTGAGTGCACCATCAGCAAGTTTGCCATCGACACCAAGCTATGTGGTGCACTCAACACACTGGAAGGAAGGAATGCCATCTGAAAGGGACCTTGAAAGGCTTGAGAGGTGTGCATGTGCAAACCTCATGAAGTTCAACAAGGCCAAGCACAAGGTTCTGCACCAAGGACAGGGCATTCCTGTGCACAAACACAGGCTAAGCAGAGAACAGAGTGAGAGCAGTCTTTCAGAGAAAGCTCAAGGTATTCATCACTGTGCACTTGCAGCCCAGCAACCACATCCTGGGTTGCCTCAAAAGAAGTATAATCAGCAGGTTGATTTGTCACCTCTTCTCTGCTCTGGAGAGACCTCACCTGGGGTACCTTGTCCAGCTCCTAGGTGCCCAAGTTAAGAAGGATGTGAAGTTGCTGGAGTCCAGAGAAAAACCATGAAGATGATCAGAGGTCTGGAGCACCTTGTCTTTGATGACAGGTTGAGAGCAATGAGGTTGTTCAGTGTGGAGAAGACTCCAAGGAGATAATATATCATCCTCCCAATACCTAAAGGAGGCGTAGAAGAGTTCTGGAGGTGGACTTTATAGATGGGAATGGAGTGATAGAATAAAAGGTAGTGGCTTTAAACAGAAAGAGAATATGTTTAGTTTCAATGTTAGAAAAAACTTGTTCCCTGTGAGGATGATGAAACTCTGAAATTTTTGTCCAGAGAAGTTGTGGATGCCCAATTCTTATCCCTGGAAGTGTTCAAGATCAGTTTGGATGGGGATCTGAGAAACCTGATCTAGTGTGTGGCATACCTGCCCATGGCAGGGATGTTGGAGCTAGGTGATCTTTAAGGTTCTTTCCAACTCCCACAGACTCTAAGATGACATTTTGGACCCAAATAAATTAGAGAGGAAATTATAGTTAATTATCTTAAATGTTTTATTTAAGTATCTGATGATTTTGGCAAACCATTAGTCTGGACTACAGATTTTTAGGTGACTTACAATATACTTTTCTGTGAAAAGGTGTCTTGTTATATGTAAAAAGAGTTGAAAAGCATTTTCTTACTGACCATGACAAAATATTCCAAATTTTGATAGTTTCAGAGGTTACTTTAGGGCTACAACTCTAGGAAGGGAACTAACTAAGCAGAGTCCATGGAAAATCTTTTTTTGTCATCATATTTCCATCACTCTAAGTTGTAACTGACATTTCCCATACAGGCCTGAGAACAGATACTTGAATGTATAATATCTGTAAGAGTATTCAAGAAGTACATGACTTTTAGTCTTTTCACATCATCTCCATGATAAGTTGACCTCATTTGTTTAATAACTTTCACATCGTGTGTTGATAGCATGGCATATTGCTATCATTTCTCAGTCAGGACTCTTATATTTCCACTTGCGATGAAAGAAAGGTAAAAGAGCTTTATTCAACAACTGCAATAGAAGGTAATGCTGGTATTATTCTGTTTACAGGAAGTTTCCACATGTATTTTTAGGATTTTCAAGTAGCTAGAGTAATCACCAAAGAATGAGGCAACCTATAGGACATGGGAGCTCTTAGTGTAAAAACTTTGCCTAAAGGTGAGACTTGCAATGCTACAATGACTTCATGCTTTGTCCATTTCCTGCCACAAGGTTAAAATTAACATTTAAACCCAGAGAAGGAATATAGATCTAATCTCGGAGCAACTTTGAGAGACAAGAAAACATCCCATAGATGGGTCTCCATTTCAATAATAGCCTCATTTTTATGTTTCATTTGGTTTGTAAATGTCTGCAAATTGGCCATCCACATAGAATGTATGATTTAAAAGGAACAAAAAATTTGTAGGTGTCATTCATCTAAGGATCACACTCATGCTCTTTCTTACAGTTAGTACTAAGATAATTAGAGCACAGTTGCATGAAGTTTTTCTAAGCATCTACTCGCATAACACCATGGTTACTCATTACACATGCCTTTTACAAACGATAATTGTTTATTACTGTGTTTTCAATGTGTAGTTTATATTATCTAAAAAAGTGCAATTTTCAAAATTTATTCCAATGGTTCTTATTTTAGTTAAGATTTCATTAGCTGAGTAATTTTTAAGTTCAAAATGTTGAGTTTATATCTACTGTTTTGTTTGGTGGGGTAGAAGTAATTCTCGAAGCTGTAGTAGAATGAAAAAATAAATGGTGTGGGAAGTATATCTATATTAGGAAAATGTGTGTCTAGTCTAACTTTATGATCCAGAAAAAAACACTGGAATGATAAAAGGAGAATAAAGCAAATATTCTAGACCACTGACATATAATTAGAGTATAATTTCAATTATCTAAATATTACTTACCTGAAAGTTCACGTTATCTGAAACAAATTTCTGTTTTCCTTACATTTGGAAAGAAACCTGGTACTGCTTAATCCAATAATGAATTTAAGTAACAGGTGAGCATGTATGTCTGCACAAGAAGACTGATGAGAAGTGATGAAGCTGGAGGGCGTCTTTGGAAGGAAATAAGAGGACAGAAATGTAAAAAACTTCTACCATTACAAGTAAACTGAAGCCACTTCCTATTTCCAGGGTTTGGCATCTACAATCTTAAGCACATAAAAATCATTGTAAACATTTTAAAAGTCAATATAGTTAAATTGCTGCCTACCATGTTCACAACAGGCAGGTAAGAGTATGGTGGGTTTTTTTCATGCACATCCACTCAGTGGCAAGCTTTGCAACTTGAATCTAAACTAGTCATACCGTGTGCACTTGGGTGGAGTATCATATAATAACTATGAAGACAGCTGATTTGGGATAATAGCACTCTTGCAGCAGCATTGCAGAATTTAGGGCAGACCAATTTTTCTTTAATTGTTTTGCAGTCCTCTGCTGCACGAAGTAACCTCTATGGCATGTGTCCACCCTCTGTTCATTATTACGTTTTGTTGCTGAAATTGTGACAGATGTTCCAGCTGTGGGAGGCTCAAAGGGCATAGAAATGTTAGTTCTGAAATATACATTTTATTTCAAACTCTGAAAAATCATACTAGGTATTTTAAACTGCTAATTTCAGTATTGAAATCAAATGGAACAATGTTTTATAAAAAGAAGAAACAATACCTCTCTAGGTTTGTAAGAGAAGAACAAACACTGAATTATATTTCAAAGAATATCAGCCTTATAGAACTTCTGAAATACTAAGATCAAGAATGTCTTTCACTTACTATTATGTCAGTCCTAAATCTCTTTTGCAGCTTCTACATGTTATTCTAAAAATTTGATGCATATAATTATTTGACTTTTCAGAAGAGACACCTGTCTCTCAAATCAAGACAAGGTGTTTGATGTCAAACTGCATCCAGGCATTCTTAACCAAAGTATGAAATAATAAAAATGGAGTTGGAAAGTCCATTCCAACCTAAATTATTCTCTGATTATCTGAATGCATAAAACTTCATTATAAAAAAACACAGACTTACTGACTATGTAGAAAAGGACTTTGCAACCATAATTACTTGTGATTTATAGGGTTACTGTGAATTTGGATTCACAATCTCTTGCAAAGGAAATTAAAGCTGTTGAAGTGTCAACAAAATTAAGTACTGGATTTCAGATGCCACGTAAAGTAATCAAGGAAAATGGCAAATGCCAAAAGTGGAAGAGAAAGAGGATTAAAGTATGAGAAATGGAAAAAAACCCCGAAATAGTAATGAGAGCCAACTAAGTACGAAAAGTAGATAAAAATGTTAGACAGTGAAAACTATAATTTTTTTAAGTTATATACTTTGGTTGAATGACCAAAGGTTATGTTAAGAACTTTAACACATCCTTCATAAGCATTATCTAAACATCTTTTTTCAAGAAAGTCTGTTGATTGTATTGACAAGAAGTATATTTTACAACACTTTCAGTATTTGGTAGATTTTTAAACTCATTTTTCAAACTGTGTCCTTAATAGAAAATCTTCAGAATTTGTCTCAGAATGTTACTTACTTATCTTACTACTATAAAAGATTGTGTGTTGTTCTGAGTTCTGAGCTGTTTTTTGAATCGCTCTTCATTTTTGGGTAGCAGATCTCTGAAAAAAGGTAGATTATTTTTACATGTTCTGTTCCTCCCTAAGGAAACGAAGTACTTAGTGTCAAGCAATGAAGCACTACATTTCCATCTCTGTTATGAATTCACCTCTCCATTTTTCATACAGAAGAGAATTGTTTCACAACTTTTACAGAAACAGTTTCATCACACATTGTTATGTACTAGTTATTTGCCACTTCAGTGTGGAAACTATCTGTTAGAAGGCAAGAGATTTCTTTAGGTAGTTGATTTCTGATGGCCATGAAGGAAAATTTACTGAAGTGGTGCTTTGTGGACTATTGATGATAAAAAATATTTAATCAATACTTTTACAAATGACCTGTAGTACAGTTCCACATCACACAGACACATGGGTGGGAGAAATAGTGATTCAGAACGCCTCATGTCTCTCCCCTATTGTGTACCTGCTTAGAACTATCATGAGCAGGATTTAAAGAAAAAAAAATCTATTTTTACCCACTATAAAGTATTACATTCAGTGGATGTGAAAAGAAGGATTTGAATCTCAAAATTCTGATTTAGAATGTTATGCAATTAGTAAACTATATATTCTTCAAAATCAGAAGTTTCATGTTACATTAGGAAATATGTGCATTATTTCAGTCTCCCTGAAAAGACAAAACATTTGACCATATTCTTAAAAACTTTTTAATTCTTGCAACTGGTGTTTTTCCTCACCTCATGGCTAACAATATAGTTAATGAACATGGCTAACATGAGCATATGCAAATGACCAGACTTCCTAACTCTGTACAGCAAATATAATTTCAGATTTGTTCAGTCAAAAACCTTCATGGAATTCCTTTAAATGTCTTCAGCATGCAATTGTGTTTAAAAAAAAAAAAAAGGTGTGAATGACAGAGACAAGTTAGAGAACCACTATTAGCAAGAAGGAAAAAAAAGATTTACGGAATCTCTAGTGAAAGATATTTAAAGCTCCTTAAACTTTAACTGATAATTACTCTTTCTTAGTTTTATAATTACACTGGAGAAATATGATGACATTTTGGCATAATTTTGTGCTTCACTTTTAGTTTTAGAGCTTTAAAGATAAACGAAGCAAGAATGGCCTCAGCTGGTGGAAGTTGGTTCAGTTCCATTCTAGATGGTGAAATGATGCCTGCTGTATGAGAACCTAGACACTTGGGTTTTAGCAACGTTTTTGGTATGGTTTGTTTTTTTTTTTTTCAGTAACAATTCTTGCTTATACATAGTCTAGGAAATGCTCTGTGGGCTGGATGTAAAATGTAAAACCATTATATCAGAAGTAACACACTGAAAATGTAATGTCTCCACCCTTGGCATACAGCCCTGGTTAGAATCAATCTGCTGGAGTACACGGAGGTTTGGGGTGGCCGTGTCAGTAGTGGTATTGATCTACACACACAAAGTGTAGAAGCAGCCACTTGTCCTCCAGGCAATCTCAGATGAGCTGTCTAACACCCTGGTCCTCTGCTGGCCCACCGCACTGACAGGCACTTTGCAGCATGTAGGTAAGTACCTGGTGGCTTGTGCAGGCAAACACACCCTGCAGAGAGGTGAGATCCAGGAACCATGGACCACACCAAACCACTTGAAGATGCAGGGTGTGATGGCGGGCTGGAAACATGGCCACAAACAGAGCTGTGTGAAATAGCATGTGTCAAGATGAGGGAGAGGAGTTCAACAGCTCTGCAAATGGTCTGGAAGAGGGAGGAGAGACCAAGACTATTCAGTTTGTGAATGATACTAAATAAGGGGAAAGCACCAGGGACAAGAATATATTTCAGGAGAACTGTAAAATTATGAGCTGACAAGATAGGAAGATACAGCCTAGAAACTGTAGAGTAGAACAACAGAACAACAAGGGAAAACAAGAGCTTCTGGTGAAAACCCTGTGAAAAAAAAAGATACCAGACGGGGATGGAGGAGGATGCAGAGAACAATGTAACAGCTAGATTACTGGCTTTATGAGTCTGAAAATTACAAAGAAATTTCTTATATTAGTGTTTTAAGTAAGCAACAAAATATTTTTTTTTTCCAGTTAAAACTCATCAGTCTTTCTACTTGCAAATATTAATTCAAAATAACACTTAAATCTTTAACAGAAAAATGTATACCTAATCTACACTCCCATTCAGATCTGGAGGGAAAGGAAACCATCTTATTTATTTTTGCCACCATCCCCTGCTCCATTAGTCTCAAGTCTGGCTGGACATTTTCTCAACCCACATGGATGGGTCCAGAATATACTGCTCACATTTCATAATGTGGAAAGACTGAATTCTTTTTTTGCATCTGGAATGAAGGGGAAGAGACCACTCACAATCACTTGAAATCATCACAAGTGTTTAAAAGGATTTAGGCGGCTCAGTAAGCATTATTTCATAGACACGTGAATAAAGTACTACTATTTCAGGTTACCAAAACAATACATTCCACAGAGCTGGAAGATAAAGTCTTAAATTAGTTTTAAGAGAAGGATGTAATATCATTGAATTGTTCATACCTTGCACCAGAAAATTATATATTGAAATCTGTTTAAAAAACAAAACATGAGAGTTACAACTGAAAAGGTAGAGAAACACTTGTTAAGTGACCTTGAAGAAGAACATTATTTTTCACAAGAATGAATGATTTATGGTATTTTATTGTATGGTTGAAGTTTAATAGGTGCACCTAATACAATAATGTACAATTTTTAAAAATGTATTTATTGCAGAATCTATTTTAATGCAAAACATTTTGCTATTTCCTGCATATGCAAACTGTAGTTTAAGTACATGTATAATGTCATAATAAATAATCTTTACTTTTTAAATGAAAAGAACTGAATTACAATTTATTAAATTTCCTATTTTACATATAATTTAAAATTATATTAAAAATCATGTTGTAACTGAGTACTAGTTAATCATAGCCATACACATGGCTACTTATTTTTCCCAGAGTTTTACAGTATATGTCAGAAGATGAACTCGTATTTTTAACTGATGGATTTTCAGTATGCTTCTTCATAAGAAGGTCTGATTTATCAAATACCTAAGCAAGTGGAAGTTTCAGGAAGTTCTCTATGAATTTTATAACCACATATTCAGAATAATTGGATGTTTATTCTATGATTCTATTTTATGATTACCCTAAGACTATGTCAATTCTTCTGCCTTAAAACCAACTTATTCTTCTAGGGTGATTTGTTATGAACAATCTGATATGTATCTACCTGCAATGTAGATTTTCTATTTCAGGTGAATCATGTCATTAAAGAACTTGCATGACACAGAATGTCTCAGACATGACTCAGAATGTCATTTTTTATCATCTTCCCTTAAAAAGAAAAATTCATTAACTGGAAAACAAACAAACAACTAAACAGATCAAACCCCACTTCATCTCCTGGAAACAAAAAATCCTATCTTACCATGAAAACCAAAGGTTTAATTTTCTTTTATTTTTTTTTTCCCGAGAATGTTAAAAGCAGCCTGAATTACCTAAATGCACTGATTTCATAAGAATTGAATATCTCTTGCTCAATGATACCTGGAAAATGCTGAGCAATCTTGAAAATCTCACAGTGGTCTAGATTTCAGTTTCCTTTTTTATACATTTTATTAAAATGAATTAATCACTTTGTCTTTTGAAATTAAAATTTCATCATAGGAACTCGTGTTCTTCAGATTAGGGATTTGCTTCCCTTCCACCTCATTATTCACTGGTCCACTAATTGCAAGTTATTTTCCTTAATGCCTCTTAATTACATTCTTTTTTTCTGATCCTTCCTCATGTCCCTGCAGCTGCTGCCCTACAACACATTGTCAAAACAGGTGCTCTGCATTCACTTTCAAAACAATTCGAGAAGTTTCTTCCAGCATAACATTGTAGGTAGAAAATTACTGATGATGATGATGATGATTGTTATTATTGTTGTTGTTATTATTATTATTGTTGACAGTTAGTATAAACCTCTTTAAATTTCTATTTGATGTTTTCCTGTGGTATTTATTATAAAGATATTTAGAAAACATTTTGAAACTTTTTCATATTTTCAAATTTCTGCCCACATGTTGAAAAAATAGTAACATCTCAATAACAAGACTAGTCTTCACCCCTTTTTTTTTTAATGTTCATTAACTGAGTTCATGCTGGACTAAGCAACTCTACATGTCTATTTTCTCATTCTAGATATTTCCACTAGCCTATATGTTGCTGGTAGGATTTTCTAAATAGATTAATTCTATACAACCTTTTCCCCTCTAATAAAATATTCACATTTGTAATTCTCAGCAGGTAGTTTCATGTCTACTTTTTTCACAGTTGATTAGAAATCCATCAACACTATGCAAGCATTTACTATTTACACATTGTTTGAAGCATTAGAACTACTTTGTTAGCAAAATCTCAATTTAATCTCATTCTGACCAACATTACTGCTGTTATATTTGTGCCTACCCATTAATTCAGATGTGTTCTTTTACTTTCATTGCAATTGCTGAAGATTAGAAGTTATTTAGAAGATTAAAAGGCAAGACAGCCTGGAGCAGGACCATTTTCTGAGAAGTCCAAGGGTCCTATGTATAGTGGTCATAAGGGAAAAAAAGTTCATAGTAAACTAGTTCTAATTTACCTCTCTCTATTACTCATAAAGCACAGCTGTAGCTTCTCACAGTTTAAATTGAATGCAGTTCCAGTTCATAGATTGTTTTCTAAGCACGAACTCCCTGTAAACTACTCACCAGACTAGTAAATCAGTTGGCAAGAAAAGAAGAAAGAGACAAAAATAATTCTTCTGAGAAATATTCAGAATGGGAAAACTTAAGGCACTGGATATCAAAAATATCTCTACAGCACCCTAGATGACATGGGGCATTTTTCTATTCAGAAACAAAGGTGCACATTTGGCCAAAAACCAGAGTTTGTTCTGTTTGGCATATCAATTAGAATGAGGAACAAGGCAACACTTTCAAAAAATTTACAGATAAAAGTGTTAAAGACACCTGAAAGGGAAGAAAAATTTTATCTCCTGGAATATAAATACTAATGAAAAGGATGACTAATGATGTCTTCTGAGTAATTTAGGATATTGTTTTTCTAAATAGACTGATTTTACTTCCCGCTGCTAACAAAAGCAAAATCTTATAATGGTAGAATTTTAGAATATTTATGGATTTCATATGTGCATGTAAATTGTTGTGTGTATATAAATAGATACAAAACAAAACAAAAAAACTGAGCCAAAATATATTTTTAAGTATTTATGGTAAGAAAAACTATGGCTAAGTTTCTGTCACACAGAAATTATTGAAATCACTTTCATTTATTTTATTTAGCATACAATTTAGTTCTTTTGTCTGTAATTTTGGCTGTATACTTTTAGTATTTGCTTGCAGATATTTACAGTGAATAAGAATTCAAGTAGACATTGCACATGCTTTTTAGGAATATCATATGGATGTCAGATGCTTTTTTATTTGGTGGTTGAATTTGGTTTTTAAGGTTTGAAAGAACAGTATGCTTTTGATTTCTTGGGCAGAATAGGTACGGAATATGTAAGATCGGAATTTAGGGCTAGCAACTGACCATTCTCATCTGGCTTCCTATCTAATGTGGGTATCATTTACCCTATACATCAGAGACTTAACTCTTAAACCTTCACTATTTCTGACATCTTTCAAAAATATCCTCTAGTAGAGGAGTAAAATAATGCCCATTTTCAAGGAATTATTTGCTCATTAATACTGCTGAGAATCACCTCTTGAAAACTGGATGAGGCTCTAGATCCTTTAGCAAGTGTCAAATATCAACATCTGGAAAAATCCCTTGTCTCAAAATAAAATAAAGATTCAGTGTTTAAGGTGTGGCATTAGTAAAATGCTTATCCCTATAGAAAGACAAAAAAAAATTAATTTTATGTATAAGGTAACTAAAATTTAGGATAATCAGGAGATTGCTCTTGATTGATATGTTTCAGTACATTAAACTCATCAGAGTATTAGGAAATTAAGTGAACTGTCACAAATAGCCTATAAAGAGAATTTGGTCAGATTCTGTAATTATTCTGTTTCTGACAGCAGAAGGGAAATGTTATTTATATGTGTTGTTCAGTAGCCATGAAGTGACATGTTAAATACAGAGAAAATGTTTATGCAAAGTAGTACTTATTTTTCTTCTATATTTAAATCAAAATTGAAATGGATTTATATAATTTATATCATGATTTCATGATATAAATTCCCATGGCCAGGATTGTACCCTTAAAGAATAGGCTGCAGAAAGGAAAAATAAAGAATACTTTTTTGGGGTTTTTTCTTTAAAAAAATTAACTTTGCATTCTGGGCAGACATAGAAAGTTCATGTATAGATTAGCGTTTTTCAAAGATGGACATGTGAAAATATTTTAATGGTAGTCCTGACCAGAATTACTTATATTTGGTGTAGACTTTACAGATCAGTTTATAGATGTTTGCTTTGCAGATAGCAGTGCCTATGCCAGTCATCTTGACTTTTATAATCTGTGGAGAGAAATAGCACTTTGGGGATAAGAAAGATCTCATTTTCAGCTACTACTTTAGGTCAAGATGGATAATCTCGTAGAAATATCAGTTTCTTCTATCTGTGGAGCCTAAACAACTAAGTTGTCAATCAAAAGGATTTGTAATTGTTAACCACTTGGTAATTAGATAATACCATAGCTTTGTTACAACTACAAATTATTACAGTAACAGCCAGTAAAAAATGCATTTCTTTTTGATAAGGTAATCAATTGCCTCAAAACCCACAAAGATACATAATTAAAGCAGGAGAAAATGAAGGTTTATGCACTGTGATTAATAGGAAAATGAGGGAATTAAGCTAACAAACAGAAAACTTTTCCAGTAGAGTAATGCAGAATATGTAGAGTGAAGCTCCAAAATTAAAAAGTATAGAATTTCTTGAAACCTTCTTCACCCAAAATTGACTATACTAAGACCATGATTAATAGACCTTATTAAGGAGTTATTAAGACTTTGCATTAAAGTTGTAATGCAGTGTTAATTTTTCCAGGAATGTACCTCATAAGTTGCTGCATGTGTTAAGAAATGTGGAACTTCAGGGAAACTATTTAGGACAATTAGTACACTATTTTAGAAATGTTATGGCTATTGTTTGAACTGCTAAATATCACCATATTTCTTATGAACTATTTTGCTAAAATGCAGTTTACATATATATCTGAACATATCAAGAGAGGTAGCTAAAACTACTTGAGGCCAATATTATTGAAGAAAGTATTTTACTTTCTATTAAAAATTACATGTTTACACTCCAGAATATGCAAATATCTTCTGCTCCACGATTTATATCCTTTAGGCAAATTAGTGAATCTGATTACATAACACCATTTCAAATTTTAGAAAGACAACCCTTCTGATGGTTTTAATTTTAAATTTATAGCTGAAGGAGCATAGTGAGCTTTCAGTGATAGACTCTAAACATATCTGAGTAACAGTGGCTGTTATGTCTGAGTTGCAAAAGTTTAAAATGAGAATGTTAATATCACATATATCTCCTGGCACCTCTCTTCAAAGCTGCTCTGAAGTCCTGACAATACCATGTTTACAACAAAAGCATTGATTAATAACGTATCTGTGTTTTTAAAACATTTTTTTCAGGTTATTCTTTTATAACTGAATATTATTATTATAAAATACTAACTTTTATTCTTTTCTATGGAAAAGGAATTTTAATATTGATTTGAGTGGGATTGGGATAGAGGCCTTCTGCAAAACATCTGTAAAAACCATATGGATACACTTCGATGAACTGTTTTGGAGTGTTCAAAGAGGGGCACTTACAACTATAAGGCAAATGCTCACTGATTTATCTTATTTCTTGTTTTCTTTATATTTTTACAAGGGAAATTGATTTTTGTAAAGAACTAATTCTTAACTATAACTATATAATAGAATGTAATATTTACAATAACAGCAATAAAAAAAATTAATGGATCATTAATCCCAAAATATAATAAACTGTTACTGGGCTTCTTGCTAAATGTGTCATTACCTCATATTCAAATCACTCACCTGTGCTAAAGCAATCAATAGCATTTTTGGTAAGTTCAGCACAACAATGTGCATTCCAAACTCCCTAATGATAATATGTTTAGTCTTTTAACACAACAAGAACTTAAAATACTCGAAGTGTGAACCCTCCTCCATAGAACAATACCAAGCAGCAGGAAGACTTTGTGTGTTCTGGCAGAAAGAAATCTGTAAAGTGAAAATTACCATCTATTCTGTGCCCAGTGTCAAGAGTATTAAGGACCACAAATGTGAGCTGGTCCTTTTGAGAGCACTTAAATACATGTCTGAAATCAGTTCTAGCCAGTCAGTGGAGAAGAAATTATACAAAACAGTAACAAATCTTGCACCAATGGACACTGTGTATCAGTATTGAAAACTTCAGGTCGAAGAATAGAAAATACAAAAGATGCATGGATGTATTGGGATTGCATGGCAAGCTTCTGGTAGAGGGGAGCTTCAAGGGTATAATCTGTAAGGAGGTCTTCCCTCCTTGTGTGACAGAGCCAATGCCAGCCAGCACCAACACTGATGTACCACTGGCCAAGACCAAGACATCAACAGTGCTGGCAGCACCTCCAGGATAAAGTGTTTAAGAAGTGGAGAAACTGCTGCCTAAAAGCAGATGGAAAAGAGGAATGAGAACTTGTGAGAGAAATAACCCTGTAGAACCAACATCAGTGAGGAAGAAGGGGGTAGACATGCTCCAGCAGCCAGAGCAGGGATTTCCCTGCGGACTGTCGTGCAGACCATGACGAGGCAGCTGCCCCTCTGCGGCCCATGGAGGTCCCCAGTTAAGCCCATGAATACACCTGAAGGAGGCTGTGACCCTGTGGAGAGCCAGTCCTGAAGCAGGTTCCTGGCAGGACCTGTGCAACCATGAAAAGAGGAACTCACACGGGTTCATATTTTCTTGACAGGGCTAACTCTGGAGCAGTCTCTTCCTGAAGGACTGCATCCCATGGAAGGGACACATGCTGAAGCAATTTGTGAAGAACTGAAACTTTCTTTAGGAAGGACCCACATTTCAGTTCACTGAGGACTGTCTCCTGCAGGAGAGGCCCCATGCTGGAGCAGGGGAAGAGTGGCAAAATGTTGTTAAGCCCCCATTCCTGCCCTCCTGCATCACTCAGGAGGAGAAAGTAGAGATACTGGGAGTGAAGCTGGGCCCAGGAAGAAGGGAGGGTTGGTGGAAAGGTGTATTTCTCATTATCCTTATCTGACTTGATTTGTAAATAATTAAACTAATTTACTCTATTGTTTTGCTTGTGACAGTAATTGGTGAATGATCTCACGATCTGTTCATGTCTTGTACCATGAGCCTTTTGTTTGTTATATTTTTTTCCTCCCAATCCAGCTGATAAAGAGAAGTGATAAAGAGGCTTGGTGAGCACCTAGTGTCCAGCCAAGGTCAGTCAACCACAGAACTACAGATAAATTAACCACAAAGTCTGCAGGACTGGTTAGGTTGAAGTAAATACCTTGAGGTATGCATCATATAGGCACAAATCTGACGGTATCCTTTCTTGCTTATTGTTTATCTATACACACTGAATAACAATAAAGATTGTTTAGGTTTTTTATTTACTTGTTTTGATTAATAGAGATTACTGAAATACCTCAAGCATCAGTCAGCCTTACTTCCTGTAATCTTTGATTTTTTGTGGTTTTTGTCTGAGAACAACCTTTCTTTAGAGTACAGATCTGTGCACACCTAAAGAAAGAATTTTAGAAAGAATATTCTTTCTCATATGTCTACTAGAATCTGAATCTTTGCTCGTGACAGTTCAGAAAATTCCTACCTTGGAATGATATATTCATTTAACAAAGCTTGAGCTTTGTGCAGAACTAAGCTGCAGTGAATCAAATTGCTTTTGCAGTGAAGTTGACCTGGAGTAGTTGCTTCGTTTTATACATTGCACAATAGAATCCCAGCTAAAATCACCTTTGTAAAATTCTATGTGATAAATATATTCTGTTAAAATGATAGGGTAAAAGTTTTAAAGTTATTTCATAGGAAGAGCTCTACACAACTGTCTCACTACTGTTTCATGCAATCATAGAATACCAGTCAGAAGGGCCTTCATCATCTGGTCCAACCTCTCTTTGCAAAAGCACAGTCTAGAGAAGATAATGCAGAATCTTGTCCAGCTGAATATATTATGCCAATGTCTGTCTCTCCTTATTGTAAGAAATTTCACTCATATGTCCAGTTGGAATCTCTGTAGGAGCAACTGGTACCCATTATCTCTCATCTTTTCCATGCGACTAATTGTAAAAAGGATTCTCCATCTCATTTGTAGCCAGCCTTTAAATGCTGACATAGGGTGATCAGGTTTCTCCTAAGCCTTCTTCTCTCAAGGCTGAAAAAATCCTGTTCTCTCAGTCTTTCTTCACATGGCATGTTTTCCAGATTTTGATCGTCTTTGTGACCCATCTCTGGAGCCTTTCCAGCCTGTCCACATCTTTTTTGCGTAGAAGGGACATAATTTTTCTTAAAATTCCTTTTTTGTGTTTTAGAGATTTTGCCTTTGGTTTACACAGGTTTGTTTTTTAATTTTTGTTTTTAATCTTTCTTAATTAAACACACGGAGTTTTTTCCCCTACTTCTCACCAGTAGCTGGTCAAGGCCCCCAGAGGCATTGAATTTAATATCTGACCTTACTAATTTTAATCTCACAGTTACATTTTAATTTTTTTTTTTTTTTTTTGCTTTTAAATGACAGCAAAGTGATGAGTACTTTTAATCAATGTAGTTACTCGCAATACAGTAATTTTTAATTCTTCCTGCTTCTATGGTGCTGTGAGAAGTGTTACCAGCTGGAAACCCTTATAGGCAGGAAAACTGATGTTGTGATGGGCAGCATAATTGACCCTGCTAAAAATGAATTATAAGGTATCCTATATTCAAGCTTCCAGACACACCCCTGGCACTTGTGATCTCAAAGATTGCTATTGGAATTTCATTCAGCACATGGGTGATCTCCGTAGGTACAGATCCATAGCTTTCTCAGCTTGCAAAGTATGCAATAAGAAACTGCTTTGTTTTGTTTAGCCTAATATGACAAGTCCTATCATACCTCCTAATTTACTTCTGTAGTACATCTTCATTTGCAACAACTTCAGCTTGCATTAAGTTGGTCTCCAAGAAAGATACATTAGTATAAAGAGATTTCAAAGCGTTTGGAAATGTGAAAGTGTAAACACATTCAGTAGAGAATAAATACAGGCATGTTGACCAAAAAGTCTGTAAGAAATGAAAATTACATAAACTATGGTTATTGTCAAGCCCATACTTATGATCGCTAATTATATTTAACAATTTATTTATTATTAATAATTATATCAAAGAAATAATAATACATTAATATTATTATTTTGAAGACAATGATGATGATTATTATTACTATTATTTAGCCTAACATGCTAGTACTTGGTACTTAACCTAACATTTAATCTTAATGCAAAAGAAACCTTCCTCACTGAACATAATGTGTTGAAATCTCCCCGTCTCTGCCCTATACTGCAAAATACACACCAGAAGTTCATGCTCCAAGATAGGGCTTGCGGTACTAGATCAACTGAACATCTGATACATTCTTCATAAAGATAGTCATGGTGTTTCATTCCAGTCAAGCCCTTTTCCACAGTATTACTGAAAAGTACTCTTACAACTCATTCCCAGTAAGGTTTAGAATTCCAGACCAGAAAGAGGTATAAGGCAGAAGGGTACCAGAACAGAGAATATGGGTTTTCAGAAACACATCATATTTTCTCAGCTGTTTCAAATTTTCTGTACCATCTGTGTCTGTTAATTGTTTGTTAGCTGCTTTACCAGCCCAGTCTTATTGTAGTCTTATGTCACCTGTTTGGTTTTTTTTATCTCTGAGAGTGGAGAATTATTTGTATCATTAAAAATATTGCAATAAACAGTAAGAGTATATCAGATAAAAAGAGTGTCTTTACATGTTTTACTCAAAAGTATATTGATACTTCAACAAAATTTTAGATGTTTTACAGATATTTTAAAACATCTTCTTAAGGGGAAAGAAGTGATTTCCTATAAACTTTCACATAGTGTAATATTTTTTAATTATAGACAAAATGCAAAGACTGTTTTAGTAAGTTTGGTTTTCCATTGCTTTTTGTTTTGTGTCTTTACATGTTTTAGATGATTCATATAGGGATAAAATAATTAGAAGAAAGATTCCCTTGAATCAAAAACTGGCATACTGCTTTTATTAGGCAATAGGGGAATATACTGGGAATTGCAGAATGCAGTGTAGTAATAGGCTTTGATTTTACCCCAAAGCATGGTACAAGCTAATTTGCTATGTAAATCTCAATGTGAATCTTGTTGCAATTTCCTACTGTAAATCTCAATATTTCACTTTATTGATGGTGCTTGTCGGTATTGCCCCAGTATGAGAAAACATCTGTGTGTCTTGATGTTCCTTCCTCCTTTGCTGCATTTTTCAGGCAGTTGGAGGTGACATACTGCACAGAAACAACACTTGATGTAGTGGTACATGAACAAATACATCTATCAAAATTTCACTCTCTATAACATTGGTGATCATTATTTATATTCTTTACTAGATAGAGAATTATTTATATCTACTAGCCATTGTATTTTGTGCCCTGAAGTTCTATAATATTTTGGAAATTATTTTCATTTAAAAATCTAGGTGAGTGATTTATTTCATGGTTTTTTTCCTTACTGTATATTAATTCATTTTTTTGTAAAGAGTAACATAGACAATCCCCTGATTTAAGTAAGATGAGATAATTAAGTCCTGTACATCACTACTGAAATCAAAAAACCCTCTGCATAATACTAATCTTATTTTTCCACAAATATTCAAAATAATTTTAATGAAAATTGTTGATTAATGAATACATAAAAGTTTTGAGAATGAAGGTGAAAACTGAGGATAAACTGCATAAGGAAATCCTCCATATCTCTGTGATCGATGATAACATATGTGTTGATATCCTAAGTAACTGTAAGACTCAATGAGGCAAAAATATTTTGAAGAGGAAGAAAATATTGGGTATTCATTTTTCTTATAATCTTTTATTTTTAGAAGAGATATATTTAAAAATATAAAATAACGTCTTTGTACACTCAAATCATAGCTGTACGAAAAACTGAAACAAGTTTTGGCCTGGATATCTTTTAAAGTACATTGCTTAGAATGAGATAATGATTAGAATGGCAATAGTAAAATCTATTAAGAATATTAGAACATCTTGCCTCAAAAATCTTTGTACTGATAACCAAAAGGAAGAGCATAGCGTACATAATGTAAGTCAGCTAAGATTCTTCAAGGAATACATCACACTTCATTTTCAGATATAGCAAAAGCGATAACTGCATAGAATTTGCAAAACATAAAAAGAATGAGTTGTGTTAACAAAACTAAGAAAAAAATTATCTTCAAAGTAGCAAAAAAATATTACTAAGACTGATCCCATTGGTAGAATTTTAGTTTTCTTGATCATGGGATGGTTTAATACACCACCAGGCCTGCTGGAAACAGATAGAGTTCATCTGTCTAAAAGGAGGAAAAAGATTCTAGCCCATGAGTTGTCAGGGCTGCTTGTGAGGGCTTTTAATCGGGTTTGAAGGAGGAAAAGTATAAGACAATTTTCACTAGAGATGAGCCTGGCGTGACACACCAGTGTTGGGTGTCAAATCAACAGCCCAACGGAAGTGCAAGTGCACCAATACACCCAGCATGGGTAACACACTATGGAAGCCATCGGCAGCAGGAAGCTGTGACATAATTATCACCCTGGAAATGTGGTGGGATGGCTGGAGTGCTGCAGTGGATGGCTACAAGGCCTTCAGGAGTGACAGGCGAGTAAGGAGAGGCCATGGGGTGACTCTGCACATTGGGGAGGGTTTTGACTGTATGGAGCTCAGGGACAGTGGGGATAAGGCTGAGTGCCTGTGGGTGACAGTCAGAGGGATGGCCAACAAGGCAGAGATCCTGCTGGGAGTCTGTTACAGACCACCCAACCAGGGTGAAGTGAAATATTCTATCAGTGGATTTTTCATGATCTCTAGCCCTTGCTCTTGTGGGAGGTTGTAACTTGACAAATGGCTGCTGGAAGCTCAGCAGTGGAGAGCAAACAGTCTAGGAGGTTCCCAGAGAATATGGAAGGTAACTTCCAGACTCAGCTGGTAAGGGAACCTACCAGGACTTGACCTGCCAGACCTGCTGGTTACAAACAGAGAAGGGCTGTGGGAGATGTGGTGGTCAGAGGCCACAGCAACTACAAAATTATAGTCTCTTGTTCTCGAGGTAAGGAAGGGAGTCAACAAAACCTCCACTTCTGACTTCCAGAAGGCAGACTTTGGCCTGTCCAGGACACTGGTTCAGAGAGTTGTTATGCCTCAAGCTCACTCAGTGAGTTTTTAAAGGTGCTTAGATACTTTTAATTCACTCTAGCAGTGCACAGAAGAAAACAAAATTCTCAGGAGGTTGAATAACAAAAATACCTAAACAAGGAAATGTTAAAGGTGCAGGAGTAGGCTGTTTGTATGTGCCAACAGATGAGCTGTCATGAACAGAGTGTCCTGGCTGAATAGCAAGGTTTCACGGGAACTCAGGGAAAAAATAATGTATGATCTTTGGAGAAAGGGGCAGGCAACTCAGGAAGAATACAAGTATGTCACTAGATCAGGTAGACAGAAAATTAGAAAGGTATAAGCTCAGCTAGAATTCAATCTGGCCACAATTGTGAAACATAATAAAAAGAGGTTATATAAATACATTAAAAATAAAAGGAGAGACAAGGAAATTCTTGTTTCTTTATGGGACATGAGAAGGGCAACAGAACTGGTAAAAGAGTCTAAACAGTAAGTCATATGAGGAGCAGCTTAGGGAGCTCAGTCTGCTGAAGACCTTCTTGCTCCCTATAACAATCTAAAAGGAGGGAACACCCAGGTGGGGGGTCAGCCTCTTCTCCCAGGTAACCAGTGACAAGGTGAGAGTAAGTGGCCCCAAGCTAGGGGAGGTTCAGGTTGGTTAAGCACTGGAATTGGCTGCCCAGGGAAGTGCTGTAAGTGTTCAAGAAACAACTGGATGCATCACTTAGTGCTGTGGTTTAGCTGACATAGTGGTATTCAGTCAAAGATTAACTCAATGGTGTTGGAGGTCTTTTTCAACTTTAATAGTTCTATGATTCTAAAATTAACACATTATTTCATATCAGCTGAACTGCAATAATTAACCCATATTACTCCACAGTAGGAGAAAAGATTGGTGTATTTTACTGAAGGGTACTGCTGGGTAAAATTTTATACATGCAATGACCAAGGTCTAGCTGCTTCACAGTAATTTCATACCTAGATATATAACATGTCCATATGTCAAAAGAAAAGGTCTGAGGAAAAATGTTACTTTGCCTATTAAACCCAAATGAATTGTCTGTTCCTGTGTTACTCCTGTAGAAACAATGCTTGTTAGCTCTTGAAGGATTTTTGTGCTTAGAGTTCATCTCAGTGTAAATCAGTCTCACAACCAAGAAATCTCAAAAGTTTCATATCCACCCAGCAAAGTGTTTCACTAGCATTTTGATTTGAAACAATTTATATGATGGCAAATTACAAGGGAGGAAAATACTTTACTCTGGTTTTCAAATGCATTACAATGGATCATGAATGCAGTGCTATTGGTACTATGTACTAAGGCAAATATGTGTCTAATTCTAATTGCATGCTTCAGCTTTTTTACTCTGCCCAATGACTATGTACAAACTACACTTTGAGAAAGTCTCACCTGGAAGTATCAAATCAATTCCAGTCTAAGGAGGTAGTTACTGTGAATTTCACACAGTAATGTTCTTTTCTGGCCCAACATACTATCCAAAATAAATATGCTAATTAGACATGACACCTGAATATGGAACCCAGAGGAATCATTAATATATTAATATTAATTTTAATTTTAATATGAATGTTAATATTATAGGCTAATTTTAAAGAACTGTGGTTTCTTATAATTCACCTTGAACTGGAAAATAGGTGCCCTGGAATTGCATATTATACCTTCTTATTCACCCTATTCTAAGCAGAAATCAGCTCTGCTAGGTTTTTTTAGCTGATCTTTGAAGCATGTTACATAGAAAAATTTTGACTGTAAAACAAAAATTAGCATTTGTTTCAAAATACAGAAAGCACCTCATCAATTGGCCAAAATGATGTGCCAATATGCCAATATCCCTAGCTATTCTGAATTTGAGGTGACCATTGGAATCAGTAGGTGCAAAATAGAAAACAGTATTTACCATACTCTTTATCAATGGACCCAGTTCAGAAAAACAATACTATATAGATGCTTAAAATTCACAAAAAATACTTATACATTGCATTTTTGTAACATTTATTCTGGAAAATTCTTGTCCGTATTCCATGGTTTAGAAAAATTGAAAATATTATCAAACTCATTACATGAATTATTCACAGAAGACTGTTAGAATAGCTAATATTTGTTCTTCCTAATCCTATCATCACCTAGCTCTTTTCACCTTTTAGATTAATATTTTACTGAGACTTACTCTTCTATGGTTCTGTGATTTCTCTACAATAACTCTCACTTTCCACCAGACCTCAGTTGTTTGGATTTTTTTTCCTGATACAAGAACATAGGAAAGACTGAACTAGATAAAACCCTACTGTCCATTGGCTAAAGTCCACAACAGTGTCCAGTCTCTGAGTGGACTTTTTAACAGAGGCCTGGATAAAACAAAACAAATAGTACCTTAGCATATGCTCAAAATGTGCAAAGACATATATTGAGGGATTAGATCTGTTACTAAAACATGAACTCACAGTCAAATATTGGGTTCTTTGTTTTGTAGAAAAGTGAAATAAATAGCTCCTTATAGCAAACATTTATTCAGTGAATAACTGTTTTTTAAACATGGCATTTTATTTTCCTCCTGTTTCAATCAATATTTTATTACTATGTCCCTATTTTCAATGCTGTCCAGCTCTATTCTTTCATGTTACAAGACCTGTTTTCCACAATTAAATATGATGTGCAAGCCTATAGTAGTTTTTTTCCCATTACTCTAGAAATAAATATGTCTCTGTTTCTCACATCAGTTATTGATAAACCTTTAAGTAATGCAAATCCAGTTTACATGTATTTCATCATTTTATTGCTGAAGATTGAAAAAGGATTCAATCATAGGAGAGCAAATTGCTAAGGTTGCTGAACTTTTAGGGTAGTCCAAGTTATTTGGAAGAATATATACAGGCAGTATTTAAGAACATAATGGAAGCAATAAAACTACCACAAAAGTCCAGCTGATCTAACCTGTGAACAGTCAGGACTAAAACATACAAAACGGATGAAAAGTCCATTGTTATAAACCAACAATCTTTTTAACCCTTGCACTGCTATGCATCATTGGGTTGCACTGTTGTTGGATAGCCTGACACATACCACTATTTCCCAAATACCTTGTATTTGCAGTATACTTGTATAACCACCACTGCACCTGTGACTATAATGGACTTTTTTGTTTTCTTTTTATACTTTAGCTGAAGAAAGGATCCGAAACTATTTTAATGCATTTCATAAAAAAAAAATTCTGGTCTAGAATAACATGACAGTTAGATATATTTTAAAATTATACATTTTTTTCATAATAAAATAATGATATAATATAAAAATAAATTCTTTTTTTTTTTGTATAAATTGTTGGAATAATGAAACTTAATAAACACATAAAGCATTTAAAAACATATTTTGTTCTAACTACTTTGCTTACAAAACAAGTGTTTATTTAATCTGTTAATTAGTCATGAATTAATTTGTTAATGAATTTTAACAACAGGTAAATGCTCTGAAATATCATTAAACCACCTTTTGTAGTATATTTAAGTTTCTAACAGATACTAATAAACAAACGTCTTAGACTTTGCCCTGTCACTTGTAATCTGAAACAATATCCCTACTGTTTACAGAAATCTCCAAGAACAGCAGTTTGAGCTAACAAAACAATCTGCACATGGAAACACTGAAAGCTTCATTTCAACTGTTTGTCTTCTGATTATTTCAAAATCATTCTCATTATCTGCCTACTCATTGGAAAGGAAAGAGCTGATTCTTCAAGCATGTTGACAGATGTCTACTTTGAAATACCTGCTGGGTGGCCAACACATCAGTGAGATGTTAAATCATGTTGTCATCTGGAGAGAAGCACTAAGCTGCTAAACTAGCTGTGAACACTGGCTGCTTAGTGACCTTTGCATAGAAATAGTGCTTCTACCCATAAACATTTTAAGGTCATGGGATTTATTCCAGTTTGTCACACAGCCTGACATTTCGCAAAAGCCAGGAGCAACTCTGTACTGACTTTTTTTACCTAGGAAATATCTCCCTTTGGTATTCATTAGGATGGGTCAATCTAATTCAGACTGTGAGGCCATTAGACCTGATAAAATTTCAGAGGAAAAGGTTTTCTAATGTTGCAGATGGTGGACATGTACCAATATTTTTTTCCTCATTTTGATTTATATTGCTGTTCATGAGAATTTATACCCTGAATACTTTTACAGTTAAAATTTACAGCTAAATTTCTCCAAAGGATGGCGGTGCACAGAAAAGTAACAACTTGTCCTCCACTCCCTGGTGATTTGCTCTCTCACTGTTGGGTCAGTAACACGTTTCACTTACAAGAAAATTGGTGAGAATCAAATTGGATGCTACAAAAGGGCCTGTACTGATCTAGCAACAATACTTCCCTATCAAGTTCTTTCCCATCTGCAGTTTGTGCTAAATGCTCTCCAACTTGTGCTTCAAGTCTTTTCGGAAGAATATGGTTACCTGATACATTTAGATTTGAATTCTGATGCATTAGAGTGTTAGTACTTTACTTTTACTTGTTTTATGACATAAATGGAACCTTTGCTTAAAGACCCCAAACACAGCTTAAAAACAGTGAGTTGTGCATGAACTAATCCAAAAGCAAATATGGCTGGAAATAAACCATAGAGAACTGTTTAAAGTGCATAAACCCTAAACAGTGTTGGGGTTTTTTAATGTATGTCGCCTATTTAAAACATAATGTCCCATCTATTCTTGGTGGCAGTTCATGTTGAAATAATTCTAAAGAGATGGGAAAAACTACTACTTTTATTTGTCAAAATCAAAATTAAATTATGGAAATAAAGTTGTAAGACCAAAAAGTTTTAAATATGTCTATGCTAGACTACACAGAAAAATATGACTTAAATATTTATAAAAATGCATCTTTGACATGCATGAAATCCTAAGAAAGTATTCCCTTTTCTAGCTTTTTCCTGTCTCCTTCTTTTTTTGTTTTCCATTTATCATCATCCTCCATTTTAGTTATTAGGCCAAATAATGTGATGAAGAGTTGAGAATTTTGTACTGTTAGAATGTTTCTAAAGAATCTAATCCCAAGTTTTGTACTGTCTCTGAGTTTTGTAATCTAGTTAATGAAGCAAATTGTGGACCATAAAATAAATTTATACAATTGAAAGTTCATGTACAGTGCTTTATAGCTCACATTGTAAAGCTGAATGTTAAATGGGAGACTACTGTCATTGAATAACCTGAGATTAATATATCTAATATTAATAATTATCTGATAAAAATTAATCTGGAACCCTGCATTATTCTTAGTGGAATGTGACACTGAATGTCAAGAAGAAAAAGATCTGACCCTCCACAGCATAAAAGGTATAACTAGAATTAATATGTTAAGACACTGTATATCTTCATCATTGTTGATACATGGACTAAGATCACTTTTAAGTTTAATAAAAAGAAAATATAAAGTGCCTCTTTGGTATAAAAATTAAAGTTATCTATAATAAATCTTAGCCCAGATTCTGGCTGTGCACAAAATCCTTTCAAATACTTGAATATTTGAACCTGGAGATTTATCCTGGATAGAGCTGCAATAGAGATTTTACCACAACCTGTCTATATTCCACGTGAAATGTATTAGTTAATAATTTTTAAAAATGGAGACGTGGCTATAAAAAATCATTACTTCATTTGTCAGATAAGCCCCCAGACACTCCACCTTTTGCTCTTCATATGTTATCTACATTTCTGGGTAAATTCTGAAGTATAGAGTTTCAGTTTAAAAAAAAAATAAATTCAAATCTTCTTGGAAGTGATAATATAATATTAAATTTTCAAGGTTGGTGTCTATAATTTAGCTTAAACTAAATTAACAGTCACACTCACAAAAGTAGAAGAGTTATCAAAGTCTCATTTCTCAAAATTTTTACATTGCAAAATTCATGTGGTAAGGTGTTTTTCTTTCCCTGTAAAGTGATGTAGTCAATAAAGATTTTAGGATTTTTTTAAAGTGCAATAGTGTCTATATAGGATAGACACACACTTGATAGCAAAAAACCACTGTACACCTATGTATATGCATATTATAGTAAGTATATGTAAACATGCCCAAATTTGATGGATTTTTAAAAAATTTACTTCTCTGCTCATACTCCACAACATTTCAGATTGAGCAAAAGACGTTTTGTTAGCTATGAAACCATAGACAAAACTTCTTATCTTACAAGTACAGCTCTCTAATCTACACGGAGATTTAAGAAAAGGCAGATCTTAAAATCATAGGATATTAGAACGTTTGATATTGAAAGCGGTCTTAAAGACCATTTAGTTCCAACTCCCCTGCCGTGGGCAGGGACATCTTCCACTAGCTAAGTTACTCAAAGCCCCATCCATCCTGGCCTTGAACACTTCCAGGGATACAGTATCCACAACTTCTCTGGACAATCTCTTCCTGTGTTTCACCACCCTCACAGTAAAGAATTTCTTCCTCATAGTTAATCTAAGCCTGCCCTCTTTAAGTTTGAAGACATTCCACCTTGTCCTATCACTACGTGTCCTTTTGAAAAGTCCCCCTCCAAAAGATCTTCACTTGTGTTGTTCAGTTGCAGTTTCAGAAACTTAGCACACTTTACAGCCATTCCATTGGAAAAGATATCTCCTAAAAGTCAGCTTTCACAGGTGGAGTATGTTATGCATACACACACAAATGGAGAACACAATTAATATGACACATGGATTTGAAAGATATTTTAAATTGCAATATCTTTGAAAATCATTGATCATAACATTAAGAAATATTGAGTTCTGTACATCTGAAAATAAAACTAATGAGGTCTATTCACTGTCTTAGGTGCCAGACTCCATTCTGCAAAATTTTTAATGTTAATAGATAACTTTTTAATGAAGTTTCTTAACATTTTTGCAGACCTGACATGCATATGGATATGAAATGTTGTTATATGTTGAAATGCAGCTGTTACCTGACACAGTAGGTGTGATTAGAAACTCTGAAAATCAACAGAAAAAATAATTATTATTTTTCCAGATCACAATTTTAAGTCTAACATACGTGAATTTTAGTAGGAGAGGAAGAAGGTACAACTTCAGAAACCAATATTCTTCACATATAAATGTAATGAAAGTTTTAATATAATATAAATTACATCATAGTATACAGTAATACATCATAGTATAAAGTAATATAAAAACGGCAGAGCCGTTTTTACTGCAAGTATTTTTATTATGTTAGGCTTCATAAAAAAGAAAATAAATTCAACATGCATATTATTTTCCTGTCTACAAATCAAGAAAAGTATAAATGTATTTCCCAATTTGTAATCTAACCAATATGAAGATCAAAGTAATGACTACACTCTTCTGTGTTATTCTACTTTGACTCACAAAAGAGTTTATAGATGCAATGGTCTTTTTTGTTTCTCCCTTTTTAATTTTCTTCTGACAATGAAATTTCCTGTTTACATGAATGAGGTAGTCATATGCCTCATGTCACCTCTTATCACCCTGTAAATGTCCTCTTTCAATTTTAATGGCTTCCAGTTTCTTTCCAAAGAGGGGGTTCTTGCTGAAATGTTTTCCTCTTACTAAAGCCTCATTATTTCCTTTCTTTTAAACCAGAGCCAGTAGTGGAAACATATTACTTGACTCTAATAGAGATTTATTCCTACTATTGTTGCCAAACCTCTTTTGTCAGCTGTTCCCCATTCTTTATTTTTATCTTCTCTCTCTGTCCTCTTTCTTCTCATTTATCAGACTTATTATTACAATTAAATGTTAAACCTCTGAGGTTCAACTGTTCCAATCATTCAGGAATTAGAGAAAAATTAGAGTGCAAGAGAAAGTGATTTTAAAACTAAATGGTTAGAGAAGCAATAATTTTTTAAATTAAGCTTAGTCTATCTTGTGTCTTCTTTTTACCCATTTTGTGCTCAAATTCATTGATCCTCTGTTGAGAACCAGTCTCAAGCAAACAAAAAATCTTCCCCATCAAAACTGATGTTTAAAAGTAAAGCTTTACACTTTGTTTACTGCAGAAATAAAAGGAGATTTACAAGGGCAGCTGAGGAGAAAGATAATAGAAGTGCTGTAGGATATGGCAGAAAACTTGTATGTCTTCATGAGTTGATAAGATCAGGAGAAAAATGAGTCATCAAGAACAAGAAGATCAATAATCACCCACAGGTAATCTTATATGGGGAATTTTAGTCATTCATGGAATTTAAATTTGACTCAGAAAAAGGAGAGAAGGCAGCTATTAAGTAGAAGATATAAAATGCAGAAGACATGGATTTTTTTTTTTCAATTTTTGTTAAAGGGAGTCTTTTTTCTGATAAACAGATTTGAAAAGAGAAATCAGAAGGAACATTTCTTAAAAAAAATCCCCACAAGCAAGCAAAACCAACAACCCTGTCAAACTAACAAACAAAAACCTCACTAAAAAACAAAAACCCACAAACACAAAAAAAAAAAAAACCCCAGAACAATAACAACAACAAAAAGCAAAGCCAGNAAACCAACAACCCCGTCAAACTAACAAACAAAAACCTCACTAAAAAACAAAAACCCACAAACACAAAAAAAAAAACCCCAGAACAATAACAACAACAAAAAGCAAAGCCAGGGAAAAGTCCAGAAATCTTCATGCCTGACAGAATAACAAATCAGATCCCCTTTCTCCTGTCTTTGAGCACATTTAAGTGCACAATAGTGGGGTGTCAGCAATGGACTGAGGATTGACATTTGAGAAAAATACAAGTGCTGACTGAAGATTTTCCTAGTTACTGCTTTGGAATATTATTAAAAAAGAAAAACATTTTGGACAACCAGAGTTAAATTCCAACAGTTTAAGCCACTTTATTTTGTATTCATTCAATTTTGTGCAGTACAAAAGAAAAACAAAAGGAGGGAAAAAGGTTTATAAACTAAGTCGAGCCTAAAGCTAAGGCAAAGATTCTGTGGTACTTAAGTTGTATTCCAAGTACATGATATAGTGCACAGAACAATAAAAGAATTGAGGACTGGTTTATCTTAAGAGCTAATCTTAAACAAATTGACTGTTCTTATATGTCCTTCTGTATGTGAGATTTCACGGGCTCCCAACAACTGAAAATGACACACTAGCCTTGTAACTGTGTTCCAAGGAGTGGGTGTTACATCTGGAGGTACCGTGTTCATGCTCACGTGTTTCAATGTCTTTGGTTGTTATATATATATCTGTGCTGTATTTCATATTTCTTCAGGCTGAAGCTAATTGTTTTGTTCCACAAAAACGGAATGATTCTCAGTGGGACAGAATTAATAACTAATGACAAATTAAAATGATGTTCAATTTTCTTTGTGTTAGTTCTATGTTGCAATGAAACAGTATTTTCATAGTAGTTCATCCACTCTATTAATAAAAACTTTGACTAATTCTTTCTAATATAGCAACCTAATACTTGAAAATTTGAAATATTCTGGCATCTGGCCTACTGATGTCTTGTAATCAATTCTAGAAAGACAGTGAAATGCTAGCATTCACAGGGGACATTATTACATTATTGAAGAGTTACATATCTTAGAACTCGCTTCTGATAATTTCATAATTTCAGGAGCTTTTCACTTTGTGACGAGACACTGTCACTTTTTTTGCAAACTTCTTTAGAAATAAAGTCAAAACAAAGAAACCTCTGAAACTTTAGGCTGCTAAATTTGTGATGTTTTTTAAAAAGATTGCATTATTTTCTCTAATATGGTGTTGTCTAACTTCTTATTAGTGGCAGGTGAAATTGTTTCCAAAAGTTATAATAAAAAAAAATAAAAAAAAAAAAAAAAGAGAGTGTGAGACTGTGGTAGAAAGAAGTTTTGAAACATGAAACATTTTTGGAAGCTTGTCAAATTGCCTCTTTATTGTACGAAATTAAAATTGCAGTGAGGAAGAAAATTTTATTAGATTTTTAGAAATGGGAAAGTACTAATATGTTAGTTGATGTTTCAGTGCTCCAGAAAGCAGGAAAAATCAATTTCTAAAGATTTTACTCTGTAGCCATAAACAGTATTGAGATGCTACCCAACAAATTTATAGTAAATAATACAGTAAAAATTAAATACAAACACATACACAAACTAGCACTTTTATGCTCAAAAAATACCAGTGAACACATATCTCTGAGTATTTAAAGTGACTTTATGAGCTGCAGGTTACTTAGCATTTAGAAACCTGCACACAATGATATAGTTAGAATATCATGTAGAGATGAGTATTTCTGGTAAAGTTCCTGCACAAGTATACATGCACAGATACTAAGGTTTTGCTTTATGGTTCTGAATAAGGATAGGAACACTAACTTTGGGTTTAGTTTCTCAAAACAAAAGTGCAGTGATTTTCACTCACTTCTGAAAAAAAGGATTTTTGTCTTTTAGATCACGGAACTAAAATATTATTAGAGTTGGAAGGGACCTCTTGAGATGATCCAGTCCAGTCCCCCTGCCAAGGCAGGGTCAGCTAGAGCAGGTGACACAGGAACATATCCAAGAGGGTTTGGAATGTCTCCAGAGAGGGAGAGTCCATGACCTCCCTGTGCAGCCTGTTCCAGTTATCTGCCACCCTCAATGTAAAGAATTTCTTACTCATGCTGATATGGAACTTCCTGTATTTTGTTTAGGGACACTGCACCTCGTCCTGTGGCTGGGCTGACAGCCACAGTCAGCTGGGCTGACACTGAAAAGAGTCTGGCACCATCCTCTTAAAATACCACTTGTCTTTGAGATATTTATATGTGTTAATGAGATGTCCTCTCAGTCTACTCCTTCAGACTAAACAGGCCCAGCTCCTGCAGTCTCTCCTCACAAGAGAAGTGCTCCAGACCCCAAAGTATCTCTTTTGACCTCTGCTGGACCCTACCCTGGAGCTTCTTGTCTCTCATGTACTGGGGAGCCAAGAACTGAACTCAGATGCAATACTGTTCTTTTTAAAGTTTGAGATGTAAAGACTACATGGACTCATATAAAACATAGCCATCAAAAGCATGAAAATATATTCTAAAGAGATTGTTAAAATCATTATCAGCATACAGTGCTTAAAGGTAACACAGAAAGAAAAAACTGATAAAAATAAAAGTTATATTAAATGCAAAAATATGATAATTAGTGCAAAGTCTTTCCTTGTGTGGCTATTTCCAAATGAGATTTATAAAAATAATTTTTAACGTCTGGTAAAATTAATTTATTTTCTCTGCACTGTCCCTGTAATAGGATTTTCCTTGTTCTTAACTCATTTCCCTCTTGGCTTCCAGAACTTTATTTTCTTCTATGAGTTTACAGATTAGGAATATAATAAGTATGTCTGAGGCTTTGTAATTAAAAAAATCTGCACTCAGTCAGCAGTCTTTTATTTCACAACATTTAATTGGCCAGCCCAGTGGCATAAAAGAAATGCACTGAAGTCCTAATTGACAATCCAAAATTTAGGATAGGTGGCAGAATCCCACAGTGTGTAACTCTGCTTACAAGGCATGCATCATTATTTTTCATGGGTAAATGAAGGTTATAGCACATTCCTAAAAAGTTTTACACATGTACTGAGGTTTGTAGAGTAGGAGCGTAGGAGTATACCTACTCAAAAGTAAGAGTCGTTTGGGCTATTTCTAAATATTTTTGTTTTATTATAATTGCTTGCAAATGGTCTTTCCTTTGGAAATAAATACCTATACAACATCTGTTTACAAAAGATTTAAAAACTCATATAATATTATCTTCTAAATCTAGATTAATCAGTTAGTAGATTTGACTTGAAAGTTGTTATTGATTAAAGTTGCAGTGTACTCAGCCATTTTACTCCTGGCTTCAGTCCAAAATTATTTCATGTTGCTATATCTATATATATTTATTCTTCCTTAAAAATGTTTAGTATGTAGATGCATATTGCAGAAATAACAGCTCTCCTATACATTATTTCTAATGAAATTTCAGAAAGGCCACCATCATCTAGGGTAGTGTAAGTCAAATATGAGGTTGACCTATCCAAAAATTGTTCCACTCTTAAATAATAAGCACATTTTAAACCTTCTCAGGCAAAATATTATTATCAAAACTATGTTAAAGTAGATTTGACGGTTTTTGCGGTGTTGCCAAGACAATATATCTAAGACACTGGAAAGTTAGATTGGAAGTTATTTGTTCCAAATACAAAACTTCATATCCTGACTTACTTATTCACGTCTCAATTTTATTTCTTTTGAAGAAGCAATTTTTTTTTTTTTTTTTAAATGATCATTGCTGTTTATGGCTGCATTGCTTCTCTTTCTTTCAAAACCTTAAAAGACTTAGTCCTTAAAGTCTTTCTCCTGAAATCTGTCAGCACTGGATCAATTTGATGTGCTAATTCATTTAAATAACAATCAAAATCTAAAAGCCTAGTGCAAAGATAAATACTTTTTTCACCTTATTTTCCTCTGAAAGGTTGATTTCGATCATGCTAAATGAGGGTAATGCAAAAAATTACTCACATGTAAATGCTAAACACTAACAGTACACTAATAACTGCTTTGTTTTTAGAGGAGAGGTTGATTCTGAAAAAACATCAACATTAGAAGAATTCACCTAAGCCTGCAAAAAGCTTGGTGTTTACTTAAAATTGTCAGATCATCTACAGTGCCATGCGGAAACATGTAAGTGCTCTGCTCAGAAGCATTTAAAGTCCTCTAGTTATAGTTCTACTTTTGCTTTCAGTTTTGGATGATACTAAACCAAATTTATTAATTTATTTAATAACAATGGAGGTTTCACGCTTTAGGAAAGAAAAGGCTGAAACAGTGAAGAAACCTTCTTCATTCTGAAGGAATGAAGGCCAATGAAAGAGCTTATTGTTTTTGGGAACATTTAGAAAACTAGGAGCCAGACTCATCCTCGTGGCACAGTGGTTGAAAGACAGGCTGGTACTAGGGAAATTCCATTTTGATATCAGAAATGTTTCATGGTGATGATACTGAAGTCCCCAAAAGGGGATTGCCTAGAGAGACTGGGATCCTCACTCTGAGATACTGGATGAAGATCAGCCAGATAAAGGTCATGATATAAATTATCCCTGCTTCTCACAGGTGGATGGTGTGACCACAGTGCTTTCCTACCTAAATTACTAATTCTAGAAACAATATATATGCTTCATTTCCTGACTTCTCATTTTTAGGTAAGTAACATATTGATCTAATACTATTTCCTCACATTATTTGGTTTAATAAAGTCCATCTTAAGAACAGCTTTCACAGGAATAGGTACTAGCAACTTTTCCTTTGATTTTTTGCAGGGTACAGAACCAGAGACATTTCCTCAAAATACATGTTATTCTAGGGAATCCAGTTAAATCCCACATGAAAGTGAAAATAGAAAGTAATTAGCATATGCTTTTCTACTCATCCAACTCCCCAAAATGATATCCTTCCCAAAAGAGCTGTAGACAATAATTAGCTATCTAGAATCTCATCAATTTGTATACTTGTGGTTTTAAAAGTTAACTTCCGTTTTCACTTTAGAACATATGTGAAGATTTCATTAGCAGTAACATCTTTTAACATATAAACAGTGGCACAAGTGCTTCAAGATTTACTTACAATTACTATACCTTGACATGACCACAGTTCAAATGCAAGTATGTACCAAAACATTAAAGCGTAGTGTCAGAAATCCTATGAGATGAGTACTTTTCCAAAAGCATGTGTATACTTATATTGTGATTTTCTGTAGTTTCTTGGAAAAGTCCTATAGCTAAGCTATGACAAAGACAGAAGATACTCTCTAGGTCAAACATAAAAGAAATTCATTTAGCACTAGTGAACCTGGTAAACTTTGAATAAAATAAGGACTTCATTCCTATTGTTTGCAGTGATCTCAGCTTTGTGGGAAAGTCGTAAGTATGCAAAACCACATAGAGTTCCGTCATAATGTGTAATTTATATCTATGCTAGTGCATAGACGTGTTACTGTAGAAGTCATGCTATAGACTGTACATTCTCTCCAAACTTCTCTAGCTAAGAAATACCCACTGACACAAAATCCACTGGAAGTAATGTAATGAGACATTGTAGTAGAGCTTTCTGCCCTCTTGGTGCTCATCGAATGGCAATGGACAGGAGCTAAAACACAGTGGGTTTGTGAAAAGCCTTGATCAAATTACACAGCTTGCAGTCTTTGAAACAGCTTCTGAGCAGCAGTTTATAAGTATGCATTGGAACAAAGAATTTTTTGTCAAAAAAATGTCATCAGGCACTCAAGCTAGGAGATTGAACTTTGTTCCTATTTTTGATCTTGATTCTGAAAATCATTAATTCCAAATTCAAATGTGCATTTTGTAGCAAGGACCTTCCTCCTTTTGATGATGAAAATCTTCCGTGAATTACCTCTTGGTCAGGGCTTTCTGTAGGAGTCATTCCTGTAATCACATTGCCTGTGAGTCAGCTAGTATGCTGGATATCATCTCAAGCGGCAAGGAAAAAACACCCAAATGTATGTTAATTCTCAGTGGCATAGTACAATGACTTCATTTTGTCATTTTTGATGATAAAAGGCACTATTTTATGCTTTATTGCAGCATGATGCTTCTTTCAGATTCCAATGCAGCAGCTACCTTTCTGCTTTCTCATACACTGAAAATTACCCCAAAATCAGTTGTCTGCTTTTAAACCTGTGCTAAGCAAGTTTATCCATGAGGAAAAAAAGTCAATTTATTGCATCCACTGAAACCATTATCAATTCTCATCAACTATAACATGAATATAGGTGCCTTACACTCTCGTAACCATTTCTTAGACCCTAAAATTAAATTCTACCTTTACCTTTATGTTCCCAACCGGTTCCTTGCTCTGTAATAAATTCTATTTGATTCTTTTTAAGTAAACCGTCTTACCTTTTCTCTAGAAAAATTGTAATACATTCATTTTCCACAACCATTAACCTCACTTAATGTGTGGTTAGCAACTATTTCAGTCATAGTAAGCAGTCCAAAAATATATTAATTGCATAGTAATGGTGGTTTATTTACTATTAGGGGGGAAGGTATTTTTCTAAATGGAGAAGATATGTTTTTGTGCTTTAATTTTGTTTTGGAGTCTTTGGTACTGCAGCCAGGACATGCAGTTGTGTGACCTGAAGTAGAAGCCAGCTTCTCACACCTTCAAAATCCTAAATGCAATGCTGTTTAGATAGGAAAGACTACTCATACAGGCTATACCAAAATGTTGTGCTTGTCATTTTGCTCAAGCAGCAACTCCCTTTTTCTTGAAGAGCAAGTTCCCAGCTCACATGTGTCAAATTATACATTTGTCCTTTAATGTTAAGCCAAGCCTAAGTTTTTGGTCTATCCTTTCTTGCACACATAGTTGTCAGATCAAATTACTTGTGTTGCCTTCCTCCCAGCACATTATCATTATTGTTCTAAAGCTATTTATCACCTTTGTACCATAGTTCTTTATCCCCAACAATTTTCAGATTCTTTTTTGTTACTTGGCTTCTTTCGAGTTACCTCTTGATTCACAATTCTTAGCAGCCTTTGTTTTCTTCTATGCAAAGTTTTTTCTTTAATGATATAGTTAGTCCCTAATGTTTCATCTCATAATTCCTTCTATATAACAAGTGGTCATTTGAAACAGAAGAATGAGTGTCTGCTACTTTTCATGGGGTAAAGAATCACCATGACAACTCTCCCACACAGCTACTCTTTAAGCTCGCTGGCTGAAGTTGAATTTATAGGTACAGAGAATTCATTACAATTTTTTCTGGGTCTTCACATACTGCCAGAAGGTAAGTGGAGCACGTTAGGGAGCTTGGAGAAAATACCGTGAAGTTTAATGGCAAAGATGATTTGATCTATTCAATTTGTCTGTAATTATTAAAGTGAAAACCAACATGTAACTATGATAGTGATACAGTTATTGAATGACACTGTTGTGTGATCTTCATGGTTTAAAATTAGCCAGCAGCTAAGCCCTACGAGTTGCTTGCTCACTCCCCCACAGTGGGATGGGAGAGAATTAGGGAAGAATAAGTGAGAAAACTCTTGGGTTGAGATAAATACAGTTTAGTAGGTAAAGCAAAAACCACACACGCAAGCAAAATAAAACTGGGAATTCTTTCACCTCTTCCCATAGGCAAACAGGTGTTCAGCCATCCGCTTGAAAGCAGGATTACACAAGTCATGGTTAATGGTGAAGATAAATGTCATACCTCTGAGCATTCCCATCTTCCTTCTTCGTTGCTCAGTTTTATATACTGAGCATGTTAATTTACGGAATATCCCTCTGGTTAGTTTGGACCAGCTGTCCGTCCTGTGTCTCCACACAACTTCTTTTATACTTCCTGCTGACTCAGTGGCAGGGCAGTGAAGTCCTTGGCCATATGTAAGCCCTGCTCAGCAACAACAGAAACATTTCTACATTATCAACACTGTTCAGTAAAAATCTAAAACATAGTAGGTAGCTACAGTGAAGAAAATTAACTCTACTTAAGCCAAAATCACAACAGTGATAATATTAGTAGCAGCATACACCTTACTGTTACAGTGTTCAATGAAAATAATGACATTCAGCAGCAAAGAAAGGCACTTCAAACACTGATGTGATAATTCTGTCACCAGGATTGACTATATTCTACTCCTGAAGAGTATTTTTGCACATAATCCTTCCAAACAATTGTTTTCTCTTTGACTGTTTTAGAATACTGTTGTAGCTTTTTGTCTCTTAATAAACAACACAAGAACTTTACGTCAACATCAGGATTTGAGAGGAAAAACAAATATTTTGAATCATGGGACCTCAAGATAAAAAATTTCTTTCTGCCCCACTGTCTCCTGGCATCAATGTAAAAAACAATGTTATCTTTGTTTCAAAATATAACTTGCTTTTAGAAAAAGTCTTGAAAAGGCATTTGTATATTATCTATTGCCTACTATGAAACTCAATTTTGATCTCCAGGGTCTGTTCAATTAAACATGATATGTTAAAACCAGAATCTTAGCTTTCTATTGTACTAAACAACAACTTCCTTTTATCAGTGTATATTATTGTGTCTATTCTCAGCTGAAGATACTGAAAGTCTGACACAATTCATAAAAAATGTCAGGATTATTTTTTTCAATGAGGAAAAAGAATACAGTGAATAGAAAAAAGGGGCATTGCAGGTGAGTTCTTCAGTGGTGTAGAAACCATCCAGAAAGAATAATTTAAAGGATTCAGCCCAAAGGAAAAAAAGAAATGGAACGAGTAAGGTTAGAGAAATAAAAAAATGGCAGAGCAATAATATTGGGAGAGAAGGGTAAAAATTTGATGCAAATGATACAAACTTTGCTAACAAATTCAGGCTAAAAGTGCATCTCAAGATAAAAGCCCGTGCTAGATAGAGGTCCGAACAGAAGGTGAGAGTCTTCTCTTTCCTTTGATTATCCTTTAAAGTCTGAAAAGGATAGCCTCTGGAAGGTTAATCCTCCCAGACACTGATGAGAGTATATATTGAAGATGGACTGAGATGAACAAACCAAGTCTGGGACAAAGCAAATGCAAGGCCATGTATGTGTTTTAGCACTGCACACTGTAACATACCTTCAGAAGGATTTTAAACATTGCTATCCTTGCATTGTCTGCTGACAGAGTAGGTAAGTTCAGGCAAGGATTTGTGGGCATGATGAGACAAAACAGTGCAAACTAGAAGATGCAGAGGTAGGGGAGGAGTGAGGATTTGTGCTCTTTCACCTGAGCCTCTGTCCTGGGATGATTTTATGATGATGCGTTATTCCCCAAATTGTCTGCTTTATGCTCAGAAATGGCTGCTGTAGCTCTAAGATGAACCGGGAGCAGGGGCTGGAGCTGGGAAACCAGTGTGGGCTTTGTTCGAGCTCGCTCTCCAGTGTGCTTGGGCTGCAGCAGGGATTGTTGTTTTGTTGCCTTTGCTGGGTTAGTTTTTGTTAGCTTAGGAAAGAAGCTTCTGGTTTTTACCTTCCCCTGGCCTGGAGGCTTTTCACCAGCAAATCCTTTCAGCAGCTTTTTGGTTTTTTCTCTTGAACTATTTTGGCTTGGTTTTTTTTTTCTATCCAGGGAGCCTGTAGGGCTGGCCCTGGCGCCTCTGAACCCCAGGAAAGACCGAGTTAGCAAAAGAAAGGACACTAAAACCCACTAGTTTCACCTGCTGTGAGGAGACCAACGCCAGAGGATCAACAGATTTCCCATCTGCTCTGCTCGGCGCTGCTGTGTGAACTCCTTTCCCCCCCGCCAGAGGCAAAGGGGGCACTCGCCATTTTGCATTCCAGACCGTGCAGTCAGCCTCTGTATTTCTTCCCCGGGCATTTTTGAGTTTCTTTGTTCTGCTTTGGGCGGAGAGTAAGTTTCTGAGAGTTCAATATCTAGCATGTATTCAATCGTTTTGTGTGCCTTGCGGGCACGCCCTCTTTT
>VZTJ01004195.1:591207-640704 GCA_013397795.1 Orthonyx spaldingii
TTTTTTCACTTTCGCCCACTGGTATTAATTTCTCTCATTGGCAGAGAAAAGGGAATTACTGAAGCCATTTTCTCTTTAGAGAAAACACTCTTTCCAGAGCATTTCTCTCCTATACTGAATTTGTCTCCCATACTGAGACACTCTCTAATGTCTCCCATACTGAGACACTCTCTAATGAAATATTTCTCTGATAGAGGTAAGAAACAGCATGTAAGGCTGCATGGTGTCTTTTGGTTGCTGCAAACTATGACATAAACTTCAGATGCATCTGAGAATTTGGGAGTCTTCCTCCTCTCTCCTATTATATTCTTTTCTTCACATTCTACAACAAAGTTTTCAGTGCCAAGGAAAAGTCATAAAAACCATCCAAATTGTCCAGATGTTCAACATATTGTCACCCACTCTATCATGGACATAGCTCTTCAAATTCACTGTTGTACCAATATAAGCAATGGCCTTAATGATCACTTCCTAAGCCACACCAGTGGTTATCATAGCAAAAATATTTCAATTATAAATATTTTATTTTAAAAAAATTAGGTTTTCTCTTCTCTTTCTTTCTAACTCCTTCTTAGTCCTGTAAGTTGTCTTGATGAAGATAATATTTGGCAATAATAAAATTGATGCATACTGAATGCCCACTGTTCAGTATGTATATCTAACATTGTCTTTAATAATTACTTCATTTTCTCACATTTAAATTTGATCACCTAGGAGACATTTAATATCCATTTAAGCATTCTTCATATATAAATTCATCTTCTAGCTATTTAAATCTCAACCGAAAGCTGCCTAACTAAACAGATTTCCTCAAGTGATTTTTTGTTCACAAAAGAGCAGGCTCCTAAAATTTAGTTGTTTTTTTTTTTTAATCAACAAAATATGCAGTTTCATTAACACTTTAAGAAACAAAACAACAAAACCTAAACCAGCCACATTAAAAAACCAAATAAACTAGCAAATAAACCCCCAAAACCTAGATACAAAAGGCCTTTGGCTGTCAAAATATGGTAGAGCGTTTACATGTCAGCTTAGATTTGCAGTTACAAGGGGAAAAGAAAAATTTGCGTATTGTGTAACCACATTTGGATTCTTAAAAGCCTTGATTAGGCAAATGATGTAATAATCTGACTCACAGATATAAAATATTCTGTCTGCTTGCTTGGGCATTTGCTTTGGTAGGTGCAGGGAGATGAGAGTGGGTATCAGAATTCAACATCAATTTTTAACCTATACTGAGAAGCAATTTGAAAAGCAGAAACACGACATTGTTTTTAAAAGCAAGTTGTGCATATAACTTCCATAATGCCTTTGAAGAAATCCTCACAGATAAAGAGAAGACCATGCATGGCCCCAAAAAGATAGGTAATTTTGCTGAACTACCCAATAAAAACCAAAATCAACCAAGCAATCAAACAAAAAACCCCTTAAATAAAATGGATATTCAGTGACAAAAACATAGTGATTTTTTCTAAAAAACAATGTTACAATTTTTCATAAGACAAAATTTCTGAAAGAGCACTACTTCAGATTCCAAAAGTCAATTACTAGCAGAATAATGAAAGCTGCAATTAAAATAGATTGGCAGAATGGGGATGGAGGACGCAAATATGATATTTAAAGTCTGTTTTTATTTACAGACTAACACATATATAATCTTTGGAGTTAAAATAATTGCTATGTATATTGAAACTGACGTAAATTAAGAACAAGTAAAATAAAATGCAGTGATTTAGGGCTGCACCACTCAATTTGTCACAACACTAAGTAACATATATGTTCTCACAAGACTGTCATCTAAGAACAGGTATATATAGCTTATAAATAATTAGGAATACAGAAAAAAAAAGAATGAACAATGTTTTCCTTTTAACTTTGTACGATGAAGATAGATGCCGAAACTAAGACTGCAGATACTCAAGTGCTGTATGCAAGTACCTGCTTAGATTTCTTCTATTCTCTCAAATTTATTTGCAATCAGTCAAAAAAGTTCAAAAACATGACTGTAAGTACTGAAGTCAGACCAATATGGTGACCATAAATGTTATGTTTCCTTACAAGACCATGCTGTAAATGATATTTTGAGTAGGGAAGACATAAAAAAGTTATGGCCTACATAAAACATTATGGGGCACAGTAATATACAAATAAAGGTATAAAAGGGCAGTAAGTTTGAACTAGAACCCATAGAAAGGGATAAAAATTTAAATATTTATAACTGGTCAGTCTACCTAAGAATATTACAATTATTTAGCTAGTATAAAACACTGATTTTCTTAATATATATGGTTGCCAATAATACACAGAAATAGATGAACAAATTACATGTAATTTATTAATTTATTTCACCTCAGTCTTTTTGCAAGATGTTTTCAGTCATTGCAATATTCAAACCCACTAATTATTTCAAGTAATCTGTGAACATACCTATAAAGATATTCCTGCTTGTGATCAAAAGGTGCTGCTGGGTGAATAAAGATTCAGAAAATGGATCATAGTTTCAAATATATTATAAGAACTGAGATCTTTAGAATAGTCTTTGGTTTTATATAAAAACCCCCACATCACAATCTAATAGACTCTGGGAAATAAAGGATAAGTATGTCAGTATTATAGGATTTGAAAAAATATTTTTTCTCATTTTTGTCTTACAAGCTCTTTTATCACTATTCTGAAAACCTTGTCCTGGTCTCACCAGACATCCTTCTTGTTTACATGATCAAAAATATATATTCAGTATGCAATGATAGAGAAAAATTGTGTGTGTGTGTGTGTGTGTGTGTGTGTGTGTGTGTGTGTATATATAGAGAGAGAGAGTATATCACAAACCCCCATTTGTTATTACTACATTCTCAATCAAATTCAATGAGTATTTTATTAGTTTTGATGGTTTCTTGAACACTTTCAGGGGTAGTGACTCCACCGCCTCCCTAAGCAGTCTTTTATAGTACCTGAAAACTCTTCCTATGAAGAAATTCTTCCTGATGTCCAATCTGAACCTGCCCTGGCTTGAGGCCATTTCCTCTGGTCCTGTCACTAGTTAACTGGGAGAACAAACCCCACCTTGCTGCAACCACCTTTTAGGTATTTGTTGAAAGTGATAAGTCATCCCCTGAGCCTTCTCCAGGTAAAACAATCCCAATTGCCATAGCTTCTCCTCACGATTTACTCTTTAGACCCTTCACCAGCTATACCTGGTACCTCACCTGGCTAATGAGGACTGATGATAGATGATGGAGAGTGGCCTGGTGAGCTCTTCCTCCAGCTCCCTCAGTACACTTCGGTGAATCCCATACAGTCCCATATACGTATGATTGTCCAAGTTGCACAACATTAACTAGTCATTAACTAGTGCCTCCTGGATTGCAGGGGATCTATCCTGCTCCCCATCCCTGTCTGCTAGGGCTGGCTGTCCTGAGGATAACTGGTCTTACTGTTAAAGACTGAGACAAAAAACATTAAGTACCTCTGTAATGTTTACTCACCCTCACAGTAATAGCATCTTCTGTATATCCCTGAAGAACATACTTTTTGTTGTTGATTGGTTGGTTTCATACTTTGAGGAACATTGTCTGATGATGGGAATATACAAAATTAAGCATTGCTGAGCATATTTGCTAGTGACTGGGATATATGAATTTACTAACAAAGTTCAAAGTAGATGTATGGTGCTAAAAAGTGAACAAACTCCAAAGCTTTGTTTTGAAAATGAAGTTAAATACAGAGGTTTGATACTTATTTGCTTAAAAAAAAAAAAAGGATGTAAAAATTAGGAAGACTTTTTCCCTCAAAAGGCAATATGATTATAACATAAGCTGACTGCAATGAAAACATTGCAAACATATTGTCCAGCTAGACGGACCCTTGATCTGACTTGTTATTATAGATACTTCAACAAATCTGCTTAGAGATCTTCTACTTTTCATAAAACTAGGTCAGATTTCAAAGGTAAAAATGCACCTAAAAATGAAGATAAAGACCTGTTTGTTTTTTTAAAAGTACTTACATCAAAACACTTAGTAGTTTGAAAAAACACTACATGTCATCTTAAATATAGCCTTTACGGTGTGAGAAGTCAGAGTAATCTTTGAGTCAGCCACAAGACAAGAGTCAATTAAGGATATGTTTTGTGATGGTGCTGATGGACTGAGAGTGTTTCCCTGGTTCCAGTGTCCTAATACATCACAGTCATGACTGGATATTAAAGAGGGGGGCTACTACAAGTCATGTCTTCTGCAGAAAGGAAATCCATGTGCTCCAGTCCTTATGCAACAAGGTAAAACCCCAGGACTCCCTGAAAAGTATTATCACCTGGATAGGTTAGATAAGTCCTGCAAGAAAATAAAGAAAATTATTTAGAGAATGATTCTGTTACAAGGATCTGTTACAGGGAAGGTAATTAACTGAAAAGAGAAATAGCACAGTCTTTTTCTTAATTTGTCTAATTTAGTTTTTTAATTTGTCCAATTTAGTTTTTTATGAGTCTTTTTATAATACGGTTATTCAAGCATTAAGATCATTTGAATAACCTTGCAGACCATGATTTCACATCGATGTTGACCAACAGCAGTTACACCAGTATGAGATCAGTAAAAGGTCCTGACAATAGGTAAGATAGTCTTTATTTTGCTTTGTTTACTTTGAATTTGATGTTAAACTTCCTCCCTGAAGCTGAAATAAATCCAGTTAGTATTTCAAGCAGATGTTGAGACTCCCATACTGTCCTAGAGTGATTTTAAGTATGTATTTTATACTTACTCAAACCAGCACACATACATAAAACTTACACGGACAAAATATTTTTCCCCCTTGAGGATTGTAAGATCATAGTGCTGCCCTTTGTTCTTTCTTCTCTAGAGAGCAGCCTAGCAGCAATTATTTTATGGTTCTGCAAGTCACTGTCTGAACAGAAGATGAAAACAGAGGTGTCCTGTTCATATAATACTGTAAAAAATTACTTAACATGTTAAAGATCTGAAAACGGACAATCTTTCTTCCTTTGAGATGTACCACTTTACTACCTATGATCTTATGCTAAGAATTTCCCATTTTTTTTAGTAAATCAAAAGTACTTAAACAAATGTAAAAATAAAATCAGCGGCATTGTAAGCAATACTTGCAAAACTTGTTTCAGCTGCATGATTTTTGCAAGGTTGTATGAGGTTGGTCCTTAATATTGCAGTAATTGTTTTTTTCTTGTAATTATGCACATGAAGTTCAATAAAATACCTTTTCAGACTTTAGCCACTTTATAAAACTTTCCACACACCATTTGGATGCATAACTGTATATACACAGAGACACACTTTTCACAAGAACCTTACCTATTTCTCCCATATTGAGGAGAGATTGAAAGGACACAAAGCATTATTTTGTGGGGTTTGGGCTTTTTTTGTTTGCTTGTTTTCATTTGGATTTTTTTATAATTCACACCTCCAAAATTTTTTTATCACAAAATTAATCTGAGGAAGTAGGAACCACTTATAATTAAGACTATATTCACTGATTAAACTAAGCACAAAATCCCCGTAAAAACCCCAACTCACAAACCTGTATTTGTTTACCTTTCAGCTGAGCTGACACAGGGAGAAAAGTAAAACCTGAGACTCTCAGGTTCTTCCTAACTGAACTGCTCCTCTGTTTGTGTAGTTGCTTTGAGGTATTTTTTTCCTTCTCATGTGCTTTCTTTCTGTGCCTTTGATGTGTTCAAATAACTTCCAAAGTGTTTCTATTAATAATAATTATGGAGTATCTGGCCTTGCCAGATTGGTTTTGCCTTGTCTTGTTGTTCTGTTCCTCAGTTGCTTCAGAAAGGTGGATTTTGCAAAATAAGATAACAGTTCTAAAAACGCATTAATAACTTTTGTGAGTGTTTATAAACACAGGTGTACTTTTCATCCAGAAGTAACAGGGGGAATTGAACAATTTCCTCTCAAATCAAAACAAATAGCAAGTCAAAGAGATTTATTTCTGTGTATTCAAGCTATGGCAAAAATTGTTACAAATAACTAGTTAATTTATAATAATATTTTAAAAAAACATGCAAAATTAAGAATTATATTTTGATATAATGTCTACTTGGGATCAATCTAAAGACCTTTTAGTAACAGTCTTGAATCAAAAATTAGTTGAAAGTAAAAATAAAAGATGAGATTCTAATTGCATGTCATGGCAACTAGAAGATAAAGGTACTCTGCCAGGAAAACAGAATATATTCCATACTGCAGTTGTGCAATCATATTGGGAAAGTGCCTGAAGTAGGACTTATATTTTGTGTCTAGTGTAATACACACTGGAAGCATCTTTTATTACTTGGGCACCTCTCCTGTGACACCCTGTGTGACTAAAGAAAATTGTTTAGGATTTTCCGGCTTATCCGAGCTGAGTTATTCCTCTGTCTAACAAAGTGGAGATTAGAAAACTTGTGATGGAGCCAATGAATCTGTGTTGGCAACTCTGTTCTGAATGGAGACTATAGCCTGAGGTTGTTAGGGCAGTCCCAATGGGACATGACCACCATCAGCAAAGGCAGCACAATGTTGGAGTATGTTTTGTCGCTGTAACTTACCTTTCATATTACTTGTTCATCCAGCTCTCTTTAGGCCTGCTTTGCCACTGGGGTAGGAACTTACGAGAAATAGCCAATCTTTTTCCTGTACACTCGCTGTCTATGCTTTCTTATGAGAGTCATTGCTTGAAGAATAGCCCAGGCAACTGCAGAAACAGAATGCAAAGTTGCAAAAAAAAGTTTCAGAACAAATAACAGTACTCTAAAGCATGACAGCAGTAGTAATTAATTTATTTAAAGGTCTAGAAAGTATTACCTTGAATTGTCAGTCCTTTGCCTTATCACACTTTAGGGCCTTCTCTGTTAAGAGGAAATCCTGTGTCTCATGAGGAAGAAATGGCATTCCCTTATGCTTTGATTCAGGTTCTTTACACATTAGAGTAGCCTGGGGATTTCTCTAACCTATGCCTACTGACTATGGTCACTAAGGAGCCACCTGTCATGTGTAGATATCTGGAGCAAAATACACGCATGCTTTTACTTTTGATTAAGAGGGAACTGCAAATCATGTGGAAATATTATCCAGCTACTTCTGTTCTCTATGTTTTTTATCACATAAGAAATTCAAGGTTTTCTTCCTCTCTCTTTTTAAAAACATGTACTCACACACACACACACATTATATATATATATATGTACACACACATATATATATATATATATAAAAGAATTCCTATATTTCAGTAGACTGATTGTTCATTATTGCTTGAACATTTAGTAATATTAACCAATACCAAAATCTGAGCCATTGTGACTTCAAATTAGCAATAAATTACAATTTCAAATAGAAGCAGTCACTTCAGGCATCTGACAGAAAATTCAAGAAAGACGAATTATATTTGCAAGAAGCATTACATGCAGAACAGCAATTATTAAAATCCGTAGTACTTATGCTTAGCCAGTCAAATTATCTGACAGGTTGAAAAACTTCTGTCATATTCTTCACATAAAATCTTCCAAAGCACTGAAATTCATTTCAGAATAGCTTGGCAAGTATAAATAATGGATTACAGTGGGCAAAATCTGATTCCCCAAATCAACATGATAAAGTCAGACCTTTCTTCATCAGATACAATAAGAAGTTTTCAGTTTCACAGCCTGTTTTCAAAATAGTAAAGGGCAATGAGCTAATAGTGAAAATATGTCTTATTTGAAAGCTAGAGCACTCATTTACACGTGTTCTAGTATAGGTCCAGAACTGAGGTTTGCAATAAAATAATAACACTAGATTGGTCCTCCAAACTCAAATTAATAAACCAAAACCCAAATACTTTACCCCAAAATGCTTGATTACAATGGTGAGTAGCCTCATCCAGGAGCCCAGAAATGAGCTACAGCCACTTATGCCTGTTCACATATTTGTATAATACTTTTTTCCTAGTGAATTTATTTTTTGGGGAACATAAGGCTCTACACAGAAGTAATTTCATACTAAAGCAATGACTCAGAGATGTAAGGAGTTGCCTTGTAATCAGTCAAATAAAGTAGACCGTTCTCTATGCATAACTCAAAAAAGGAAAGAATCCATATTAAATAGCACGGTGTTGAACCATTCTATTCTTGGGAAGAAGAGGGTTAGAATGTAAGTAAAAATGAGTGAAGGAGTAAATTATCCAGATTTCTACAAATCACACACAAGATCAAGTGAGCTCTAGAAAGGAAGTTTCTGCCAGAGAAAGGACTGGTAAGTTCTTTCAACAGGCACACAAATCTTGCCATGGAAACTTACCCCATTGCTAGCTGAAAACAGAAACCTCCTCTGAAGTTGTTAAATATGGGCACTTTAGTAAATTTAACAAATAACTTTGTAGTACCTTTATCTTAATAAATATTCAAAAATTTTAAGTGGTAAAATGGACAACTTAAACAGCCGAGAAGAACCAAAAATGCCCAAATTATTTTTTTTGTATTCAATTTTTTAGTAGAGCCTGACCTTAACATTAAGTATTACTATAAGCCAATAAAAATGCTAGTCAAAAAATAGTCCCAACCTTTGTTTTCATCTGAATTAACTTAAATACCCAACTGAAACAAATTAATATAAAGACCCTGCTGATAAAATTGCTCTTCCTTCTAAAGCCATTACCTGAGATTTCTATCCTTCCAATTTAATTAAAAGGACAGAAAGTTATTTTTCACTTGACTTTTGGTGATAAAAGAGATCCATTAAATATTATATCGCTCTATGCAAGCTCCATAGCTAGGAGTGCAAGTGCCTGAGGACCCGGGAATAAAGACATGAAGATACATAAATTTAACACTAAAACAACAAGTAGTGGCATGTTTTTTTGAAAGAAAAGAGAATTCTCTGACATAGATTACATGAAAACCTACACATTAGAAAATAATTGTTTTTAAATTTTTTTCCACAAGCTGACTCACGACTTCATTTATATGTTTTAAATCAATAGGGGCCTAGAGAGGGCACTGTTCCTCTCCTTTTATATAAGAGGCTTTCTGAATCTTTTGTCATGAAACAATACAGGTGGACAGACCATTGGCATGACAGGGATCCAGGGTTCCCGAAAAGGCATGCTTGTTTATGTGATAGGGATGACCGTTTGAAGATGACTGTTACCTGAAAACTTCCTATGCCAGCAACATGAACAACAAATGTAGATTTTCAGTGGTTCTCTGACAAAACAATTCTGCTTCAGCTTTTGTTTCTGAATCCTGGACAACTATGCCCATTTCCTGTGCCAGCAGACAATGATTTTTTCCTTGTGTTTCTTACAAGCTCTGAGGTGACTCTTCAGCCACTTCGGTGTTTTTACAGGAGAATTATATTTCCTGGCATGCTGGACCCTTCAGCAGTTCTGAAGCTGGCTCAGTTTAAAACTTCTAAAGCACCATTTGGTATAATACAATGAGATATTGGATAAAGACAGACATCTGTCTCTCCATCAGCCCTTCTAAAATCTTGTTTCTTTTCTACGATTTGTTTTCTAATTTGTTGATTTTTTCATCAGAAAAATATATGTACATATTTACTAAAAATATTTACTGGGAGATGGATTTTTTAAAAGTTAGAATAAGGAATATTTTTTGTTCTACAATTGGGGAAGCTCAGTGGGTTGATATGCAAATATATTATGTTATAAAAAGCAGTATGGTGAAATTATTCATTAAGGAAATAGCACATGTTAAACTTCATGAAAACTTTCTTTCACAAAAAGAAATAGAGAATGATATGCTAATTACCTTTCCAAGTTATTTCATTATGTTCCACACAGCAGAGAAAATTCTCTTTTCAAACCAGCGTGGAGGATCTTGATTCCTATGTATACTCATTTTGCTTCAATGCAAATCTTGATTAAACTTTATGAGAAAATTGAAATTCAATACACACTGCCTTCCAACCATGTCCATTCATTGATAGAAATTATATTTGGAAGCTAAACTGTTCATCGTCTGACCTAAAGCTTCAGCCTCTGAAAGAAAGACATCATATTGAAAACCACCCAGTTATTCTGACTCATTTTCTAGGACCTGCTTACTTATAAGTAAGAGTATTTCTTAGCTAGAGCTCAGTACATTGGACAAGCTATTACAGTTCTCTGTGCTTGTGCGTAACTTTTTCTGCACACACCTCTGTGGGCCACTAATGAAGAGCATGCTGAGTACCTAAAATCTCAAAACTTGTTTAAAATCTTAGTGATCCTAAGTCTTAGGTAATAAAATCCTCCACATGTGTCTGTGCATGTGCTGTGTCTATGCATGTGCTGATGGGGACAATGGGCAGACCTCTTGCAATAAGAGCAGAGGGATGTCTGTTTGTGTTGCATGTCTTTCTCAGGTCAACATGCCAGTGAAATTTCTCTGCCTGCCTTTACATGGGCCTCACAGTCTACCTATTTGCATGTCTCAGGGAACACCAGTCTCAGAAGCTGTGAGAATCAGAATGGCTGTGACTGTCAAACAAACATTTAAACACACACTGTTACTCAGCACTAATTTTTTGGACAACCCAAAGAATTGCACATCGTGCAGTGAGCTGGAAGAGCTCCTTCTGGCATGTGAAAGTCTTCCCCAACCCTGACAGCCCCTCCAGCAAGCCCATATACACATGAACATCACTTTGTGTCTGACAGGGTTGCCAAAACATTATTATCATTTTGAATCTAGCCTCTCCATTACTTTGCCCTCAATCTTTTCATTTCAGTAAAAAAAAAAAATACATTTTTTTCCCCTTTTGTGGAAGTGCAGAAGTGTTGGATGTAACAAAGGCAAGGCTGTGGAGGAGGAGGAAAATCTTCTGCAACATGTACTGTCAGCCTCAGACTTTGGGACTTACTTCCATAAGAGGTCATAGGGATTATGACTAAGGATGCTGAAAAAGGATTGTGCATTCATATATAAATCAAGAACATAAACTAATGCTTTAGATAGGATAAAAATGTAAATCTCCATACCTCAGAGCATAAGCCAGTCATTGCCACTTCTGTCAGAGAAAACAAGAAAATCTGCCAGCAGCCAGGTCGGCAGTTTGCTGTGCCTTCCTCTGGAGGATCTGTCACTGTCAGGCTCATGCCACTGTGCCAGATGGAGCACTAACCTGTTCCAGAGAGGCAATTTCTTCATTTTGATGCTTCCTGTATTTGGACATAACAAGGTCTCTTTTCCTGTTTGGTAAAATCACTCTCTTGTTAAATTTAACTAAATGTTCATTAAATTGTGTCACAGTGTCATTCTAATGTTGCCAAAATCTGCTTGTACCCAAATTTATATTTAGGCCCCTAGAGATGTTCAGCTGATTACACATTCTTTGGAAACACAACCTTTGTTCTCTTTATTCTGCACAAGAATGTTTTAGCGTTGCTGGCAAGCCAGAAACTCCAGCTCCTCAATCTTTCATTTACTTGCAGAAATTAGGTGACAACACTTTCATCTTGGAAAGCGGACTGCACTGGTCCCGGAATCACTGTCAGCAAGGGTCTCTGCCTCCAGGAACAGCCACACAGGTACTTCAGAGTTGCTCTATCCCAGGTACAAGAAAAACATGGTTCTTGGTAAACCTGCAAGCATAGTGTTATGTTATTACAGGTATTATAATAAACCAAATTCTGAGCTGATGTAAATTGATATCCATCTAACTACACAGCCATTTCTGAAAAACCTCATTCAGACAACCAGATGGGTGCAAATATGCCAAATTTTACATCTTGATGTGTATTATATAGCCCTATTTTCTATTTAGGTAGCAAAAGTAGACCTTGAAAATCATTTCATGCAGAATACTCTTGCCACTGGAAGAGCTCATCAAAAATAATTTTTTCACCATATTTACTTCTAGAGTTTTTTACATTTTAGTACATGTTAGTAGTCTTAAAGTCCAGGAACATTTTCTTTTTCTTTTAAAAAGTAGTAGATGAGGGTGAAACTACTCTTCATTATAATGTTATAGGTTAAATATTTATTGGGTAAATATTTAAATATTTCCACCCCAAGAAGAGTAATCTAGGAGTATACTATTTCTATCAGCTATTTCAGTCAACTAGAACATTAAACTAACTTACAAATATCCTCATACGAGATGACACCAATATTCTCATGTCAGGCGTTAAGGCGTTAAGGCTAACAAACTGCAAATGAAACTCAGAGTATTAACCTTTATCAGCTGTGAACTCATCTGCTACTTTTATGTGTCCTGCAAAGAGCAGAACAGTAGCATCAATCTATTTTTAAAATAATGTTAAGTGGAAAGGGACAAAGCAAACCTTAGCTGGGTTAAACAATAGAAAGAATTGTAAGGAAATAATAAAGTATGTATCTCAAATAACATAGAATAAACTTATCAGTAAACAGCATTCAAGTTTCATACAACAGTAATTCTTGGGTACTTACAGAGAAAATGTTCTTGTTACACATAGGTATTAAAGATTTCCTAAAACCTCAGCAAGAAGTTTTCATATAAATTGAAAGAGATGGTCTTTATTATTTGACAGTTATACTAGTATGCAAGTAAGGGTTGACATTCAGGTACCTAAATGCTAATACGTTATTTGAGGTGCTCTAGTACAATCAGCCTGGTCTCCCTTAAGCCATTCTTTATCATATTGTCCCATGTGTTTCAGACCATGCTGGGTTGGCAGCTGAATTTTATCCACAGGTTGCTGTGGTAAACTCCTGATCACTATCTCTTTTAATTTCTGAGACGTTGTCATATTTTTGTACTACCATCATGTACTTTCAGAGTTTGCTGATCATTAAACAAGGACTAGTAATTAAATAAAAAATATGTACTGTAAGAGAAATAAATCTTGTGCATTGTGATCAATCAAGTCGAACAGGGCTGATGTAGTTTTTATTTTATATCTTGGTCAATTTCCTTGTACAAAGAAATCGTACTGTTATGAAGTACTTCAGCATCCCAGGGAATAAGATCCTTCAGCTGTTCTTCCACTGGGCCTCTTCTACCTTTAAGGATTTCACAGAAGAACATGTGATACATTTAAATCAGGAGGTGACAAATATGTTGCTTAGATATCTCTTGGGAAGATTTGTGGAGGTAGTAAAAATGAAGGAAACTACAGTATGGTTGGACATGGAAACCATTAACAGAAGTAAGGGGCCAGGAGCCAGAGGAGCACATTCAGACTGGATTTTTAACTACAGAAAAATTATTTTAGTTATTAAGATGTGGAGAAATCAACCACTGACAGCACTGTAATTTCTTTGTAATGGTCAGAAGTTTCTTTTAAAATTCAGTAAACTGTGAATTAAATATATGTTAGTTTTTCTGTTACTGATTTGTATGTCACTGTTAAATTATGGTACAGACATAAGGTTTTCCAGAACCTAGGGAGTGCAGAGTTTTGTTAAACAGAGATAATGTAAACAATAAGTTTATGGAATGTGTTTTGAAATGGACAGGTAAAAAGGAATGCTGATGTTCTCATGTGCGCATTTTCAGGTAATTAACTCCAAGGCCGTTGGAAAATTGTCACTCTGTGCTAACTTATTTATTATGTGTTCCCAGAAAAGAGTTGATGCAGCAGACTATGTGACTTCAGGCCAGGCAAACTTGGTAAATGGTATAGAGTCGACTTGCGTCCTTGGTCTCCACTAGCCACAGTTGGGTATGCTCACATGTGGGAGAAAAATCAATTAAAAAAATTAAAACAGTATTTTCTGAGAAGTTTGAGTACAAGATCAAAGATCATGCTGTTTCCATTTTATCCCATATCCAATATGATCCCTAAGACTGCACATTACCTCTGAGCCAGTTACATAAAGATGTTTCAAGGACAAAAAACCCCAAAAGAGTAACATTGATGAAAATTCATGTAACCCATTATTGAGCAGCAATGATATGAGACTAGTAACTATGACAAAATTATAACATTCATCTGTTTAAAAGATGTCTACAATGATCTGTCTCTTAAGGAAACTATTAAAGGCTTCTCTTTTTTTTGTTTCTACACTCATTTTATACAGTAATATTCCTACCAACCAAAGTTCAGATCTCATTTTTGATGAATGAATTCAAGAGTTCAGAACTCCCAAGCTACCTTTCTGCAGAACTCATTGACATGTCTACTTATAGACAGTTTATACAAACTGTATATTATATTTTCTTTTATACTTGTATTTATATTTTTATTTTCATTTTCATATGCATAGTGTATTTTGCAAGAAAACTGACTTACAGTTTTTCATGTTGGAGTCTTCAGGGTGGTTTCTTTTTTCTCCTGTAGCAGATAGTCTTTTTCTGGTTTTATACTTTAGAGAGGAGCTTTGGTATATCATGCCAAATTGTGGAAAATATGCTTGGAGAAGGCAAGGAAATTTGAAGAGGGGTAATTTTGGAGTTCTGATTAGTGATGGCCTTTACTTCTGACAACATCAAAACCAAAACTGGAATAAAGTCACTGGGTTTGGCAGATGTAGGTCACAAAGCAGTTGATGGGGGGAGCATGGTGCTGGTGCACCTTTGTTTCTTCCCTAATATTGACAGTCATCTTTAAACTATGAGAATTGTCTCAGCCATAACACAGTAGGCAGGTAAGAGAAAACCACATTTCTGTATTGCCTAACCAGATTGCTTTCCCGACTCTGGTGTCAGTTTTTATGGTCAGAGCTACTCCCTGTCCAACACCATTGTACCCTTTTTACTTCTGGATCTTTTTTTCAGCTCACTGTTATCTCAGGTTCAGATCCTCTGCTTTTGAGCAGACTGTTAAACCAGCAGTTAAATGAACTACTGAAATATTACTGAAAGGAGATGTTATTAAGAAGATAAACCCCTATTATCTGTATTTTTACAGATTCCAGTGATTTGAATTTTCTAGGGAGATGTTATATATTATTCAGATCCAATAAGAGGTGTGAATAGGTGAGACTCTGGGTTTACATTAAAAGAGCCTTGAACATTAAGAAAAGGGTTATTTTCAAAACTTAGAACTCCAGAATTAACATCGTTTTGGAAAAAAAAAATTCAAAACTATTTACTTTCACTATATATACATTGATATCTGTGTTTAAGGCTAGGCATATCCCGAACAACTTTGCCTTTTCATTAATTTCTGTGTGGTAGACAGCAATAAAGGTTTGCCAGATGTTTATTTGCAATTTTAGATAACTACCAAGTAAATCAGAGGATTAGTATTTTTTTTAATGTTTAAGTACACACATGACATTTCAGATGGTGAAATAGCTCCTTGTCATTATATATAAAGTTCTTAAAATGAAATAATTCAGCATTTGAATGTGCTGTACTGCACAACATTGCACCAGTTACTTTTTTAAAGAGCTGTCATTGTTACGGATATGGGTGTAGATTATTAGAGCTAGATGTCAAAGGTGTAAAGCAGGAGCAAACTGATAATCATTAAAACTGCAGGAATAATGAAATATGGAATTTACCCAGTAGAAAAATAGGTTACAAGAAACTGTACAACCTTGTCAAGAATGTTAGGTTTTTGCATATTTGAAGGAATACAGTTTTGCATTATAAATTGAAAGAATTTTTATATTTAGCATTGCATTTGCAACATATTGAGAATTAAATTTGCATCTAGACAGAGATTAAAAATGAATGATACTTAAAATTCATTAGATTAACCTGAAACATAATCTCTTTTGTAATCAGGTATCCTGCCTGGAACTAATCCTTTCTCATCTACAAGAAAGTATTAATAAATATTGGGCTAGCATTCTTTAAAACAGCCTGAATATATCTGGAAATATCTAAGACCAGTGTCTATATTTTTCAAGGAAAAAATATGACAGCCGCTTGCACAAAGGAAAGAAAAATGATTCAAACACATTTCCATTTTGTTGCCGAGCTTTTTGTAGCACTACTGAATAATATGACTACGATTTAAGCAAATAGTCTAGTCAATCCCAGGAGACAGGGCCTTAGAGTTTGGAGGTCATTTACATACAGGGCTGCAAAAATCCATCTGACTCTGTATATTTTCCTTCAGTATGAAATGTCAATTCTTCTTGTGATAATGGCAACAGAAATAATTTTTTGGTGCCTGAAGGAAAATATTGGAACATCGTCTACTACAATACCACAATATATTATATACACAATATACTATATAGGATTATAATATTAGTATGTAGTGTATATAGATATACATATATATATACACAAAATCATCTACTATATATAACACAGTAGTCTATTATGTATGTAATATATAATAGATGATACAATATTTTGTTGTAAATAGGCATCACTATGCTGTATACTGAAAGATACTTTCAAGCGTCTGAGGAAGATTAGTGAGGAAGGAATGGCAAACTCCTGTAATGCCGATTACACCACCAGCTCAGGTTACTTTCTGTTGCTCAGAGCTGATTTAAGCTGTGTATCTAAATTTATTGGCAAGACAACTGAATAAACTCACCTTGGCCACAAATAGGGTCTTTGTTTGACCCAGAAAATATTTTATCTCTGGGAATGGAACAAGAAACATTTGCAGCTGGGATGGATTCGGTGCCAAGGTGTATTCCTATTCCTTTTAAGTTTTATTTGCCCCTCAGACTCATATTTTCTTCTCCATTTGGTCTGTCTATTGCTTTCATTCCTGACTTCATCGTAGGGATAATTTTGCAAAGGGGCAGCAAACCGTGAACAAAAATATTTTCTTTCCAGTTCACATTTCAGTTGGGACATACTGGCTATAAAAAATAAAATTGTTTGGCCGTTGACTTCAAACTCTCACTTAAGATTTTACAGTATCTCCTCTTTAAATAAGATAGAAGTAGCAAAATGTATCCTCTATAGACAAATGAAGTCTATGTATTTACAGATTCTCAGCTGCAAAGTAGAAGGACTTTTAAATGTATTGCATAGGGTGACTGAGTCCTTGTTTAAAACGAATTCTGGATATCTTTCTTTCTGGTTTTGCACTAAAGACTGAGGTGAGCCAAAAAATATGTCTGGAGTATAGAGCCAGGGAATAGTGATATTGCTGCTTACAAGGGCCATTTGTTTACTATCAAGGTTTGCTGAGAAAGAGATTTGCAATATTAGTGTCTCTTCTTAAGGTATTAAGCATCATAATCTATTTTTCCTTCTGACCCATGGTAATTTAGCAAGTTTTTTTGGGTTTTTTTGGTTTTTTTGCTACTGTCTGAGAGGTTTGCAAACTACACACCATGAAGGTGGAAACAAGCAAATCCTAAATCTGATTAATTTTGACTGAAATACTTACATATTTGCCACTATGTGTTCATAACATGACCTTTGACTCAGTATTAACATATAGTATATCCACCCCTGCTATTCTTTATTAATGTATTTTCTCTCTAGCAAATGTACAAAGGGTAGAGACAAGGACGCACTAGAGACAAGGACTTGCAAACACATCTTGTCAGGTGTGTTCTTTACCTGTTCTCTGTTACACATTTTATTCTGGAGCCCAGTAGACTTAGTCTGTGTGCTGGATTGTTTATTTGTAGCATCACAAGACAAATCCATGCTTACTTGGCTACAAAAAAAAATCTCAGCCTTTATCTCCAAATTTCACAACAACGATGAAGTTTGCAAGTTCTACTTCATTATTAAACATTATTTTTTAACGTAATGAAGGATGGGCTTTCAAAGCACTTCTCAGATTTTGCAAGTAGAGCAAGAGAAAATTAGTAGAAGTGGAAATTTTTAGACATCTATCCTGCATGTAAAATTAAAATATTTCCACTGGGAAGTAACAGTATCTGAAAGATTAGCTTTATTTTTAGATTATTTTTTCCTCCCTGCAGGCAGCCCAGTGACCTCTGTTCTTACTTACAAGGTCTGCTCTGGGGCAGTGAACAACACTTCTGATAACAGGGAAAAGGTTCTGACTGCAAGCAAGCGAAACAGTAAGCTGAACTCCTACCTTTATCATCTCCCTCTTGTCTTGCACCACGACATGCTACTTTGGCTTTTGCTCCTGTATATTTGAAATCCGGGAAACAGTACTGAGAAAAACACATTTTTGGTGCCATTATTTATGAGAATGCTAACAGCACATGCTGCACTGCTAACAACAAAAGCTCAACAAACTATGCTGCCGTAGTTTTACCATGACTGTTTTCCAGCTCTTGCTGCAATAAGCCAATTCCAAATGAAAAGTGAAGATTATAATCACGTCTCTACTATAATTTTTTGATGTTTGCATGCTACAAGTAGTCCCAATTTGTTGATATCGCTTCGCAAAACAATCACTTTCTGGTTTTACATGTAGGATTTTTATAACTTAACCTCACAAGCTGTTTTCTACAGTCTCATTCTGGATAAGAATCAGATAAGAATCCTAATGGCATTAAGAAACTTGAAATTCCATTAGAACTCATTGAGTGTTGCAGGGAAGGAATACATTTTTCAAAATAAAGCTCTCTTTTTTTGGGGATGGGTGTGAGGCAAGGATTGATATCCTTTTTAAGTGATAGAAAATTACAAATCAACATGCCTGCTCTAATAACAAAATGCTTTTAAGCGTTGAAACAAAGTATTTTGCCTTTGATATAGTGGAAGTGAGGCAAAATAAAAACAGAGCAGGGGCAAGAAACAAAACACCATATGATCTGAATTGTTTTACATAACATATGTATTTATAATACATATAAAATTTATAGATCTGTGTGGCTGAGGTCATGAACTTTGACAATTAAATCCTAAAGACAGACAATTTTATGCTTTTTATAATTTTCAAGTTTTTCTCAAAGTTGTGAACTCTTTACCTTCTTTAGATAGACCTAGGAGTTGTTAAATTTTTATTCCACTCTGTCTCTAACATTAGTACTAGTTTGTACAGTCTCTTAGACTAACTTCTTTAAAAATCCTCAAATAAATTCTTCGGCTCTGTCTGCATGGTTTCAGGAACTATGAAATTTGCTTTCAGGTTTTCTGGTGCAGCACGGATTATCTTGTGCGTGTGCCTGAATGTCCACCAAACAAAGTTTCATTTTTTAGTGCCATGTTAAATGTGCATTAAATGTAGGGAAGCTTGATGCACAGCTTCAATGGGCCTAATAAAGAACAGTAGCAGTCACCTGACCACCTCTCCCTCTTTTCTATCCATTGTACCAGTTACCTGCCACCAAAGGAGTCCATTTTTTTTCACTTATGTAGAGGCACTGAGAAATGCCTCAGATCCTGAAAAAGAGGTTCTTGAGGCTTCATCCGTCTGCTTAGTGCTAGAGCTGCAGTAAGTGTCACTACATCTGCTTCAGTAATTTGATTCTAAAGGGGTTTTTTCAGCTGGTGGATACATAAACTCCTGACAACTTCATTTTAATTCACAAAGAAGATTCCCATGCTGCAAAAATCTTAGTCTAAAACTCTTTTTATATGTACTTCTTAGAGGCTGATAGGTTGCCTGTCAGTATCATTTCTTATGTGGTTTATTTAGCGAAGAAATCCACTTTTTGAACTACTGATTTCTAGTTTATAAAATTTACCAGTTTAAATACCCACATATAGTATTTCTGGTGATCTAAGGAGAACTTTATACCATGAAGATATGACTTCTCTTTTCCTGGAGCTGAAGACACTCTTTAAACTCAATCTTATTTGCTCTTGCTTGCTGTCAAGTGGGTTCACTTCAGATCATAAAATGCATACATATTTCACACAAGATTATGAAAAAAAGAGGTTTCTAGACTTTTTTCATTGCTAGCTTTCTGCATACCTTAGCCCTCTGAATACCATCAATTTGACTCCCATTATTTTGTTGTTTTAGAATTGAATAACATTTTAGTGAATATAACGAACTGATAGAGGTGCAAAAAAAATTGCCAGCTCTGTCTAAAGAAACAAGCACAATTATCTAAAATTATTTTTATTTTTATTTCTAATTTTCCTCATGTCAGGCTCTGTATTTCCTTTCAAACATACTGTTTCTGGGAAATAGAAAACCTCACAGTCCATTTGAAGCAACAATAAATAGAAAACTGTAAAGAGAGGAAAAAATGACAGTCTACCGGGCTATACCTATAATTGTAGTCATCTATACAGGATCCAAAAGCTGAATTTAATTTTTTTTAACCAGAGTATTAAAGGGATACCTTCTAACATTGTTTGAAATCTCTGTTAATAGGAATTTTACCTCTTTACCTACTAAAAAGAAACATGATATTAAGCTTCCACAATCATTGAAAAGTACTGAGGAGGGAACATATTTTATTTGATAGTGACTGTCTTATAATTTCTTTGGTGAAAAAATTGCTAATCTAATGTTCATGTGGAATTCTTTTCCAAAGGTAAAGAGATATTTCTGTAAATTCAAGAATTGAAAGTATGGACATGCCCTGTGTAAGTCTCTAAGTCCTCCATTTATATTAGGGCTTAGAAATTTCATGTGAGCAAAGAATTCTGAAATCACTCTAAGAATAAGTATACAGACAAAAAATAACAAATTTAAATAATTTAAAGTAATAAAAACTAAAAATGCAAGACAAATACATCAGGCAATAAAAACATGCTAGATCTTAATTAGGAATAATTGCCAATTTAACAAGTTTGCCTTACATTAGCCTTGCACTGATATAAAGGTCTCCTGTATTTTCACTACTCTTGGTTATATATTCACCACTTTGAAAAGAAACTACCTATCTGAGCTGTTTTAGACTTCCTTCTCTTGCCCTGATTGTGCCGATGGCCAGAAAAACTTCTCAAATAAAAAGGCAAGGTGCTGATGACTTGAGCAGTGGCATTCTGAACTGGCTTCCTTGTCTGGCATTGCTTGGGATGACAATGAATACGACTTTAGTTTGCTTTCACCAGTGCTTTCGTCTGGGAGCACTTCCAAAGAGCATTGCCAGCAGGTCTCAGAACATGCCCCCAGGCAAGGTCAGCTCCCCAGGGCAATAACTGCCTATCAGCTACATTAGGAAAAGCAAACCATTACAGAATGTAGGACAGCTAACCTAGAAGTGCAGTATTTGAAAAATGTAAATTTCTTGCCTATTCAAAAAATTATCCAGAATGGTTTGTTTAACAGATCACTTTTTTTGTAATATGCAGGTGACAATTAACTTTAGGAATGACTGTTCTAGTATTTTTCTCTTAAATAATCACTTTTTAGAAATATATATCTAAAAATATAGCTACAGGGTGAAACAAAATCTATGGTCTGCATTAAAAAGTCAGAAAAAACTGATATTATTGCACTAACAACAACAGTTTTGCCATTGATAGTTTCTTGATGGTTTAATCTTTCATTCATATAGAAGACATAAACAACTGTATATCCCAGAATCATCCAGTGCATTTCAGGGTAACAAATCCTGAATTAAAATGGAAATAAATGAGTAAGACCTCATTCTCCTAAATATTGTCAGAGCCTGAAGAGAGTAGGCCATGAGTGCAATTATTCCATATGAAGTGCAGTCATTATAACCCTTTAAAAACCCATTAAATCCGTTTCAATGTTTCTTGGGTATACATTGTTGTCAAAGAAGCCAATTCACTGACAAGTCATTCCCAGCCTTATGGGAAAGTGAGAAATATAGACAAATACACACAGACAGCACAAAAACATATATTTAATACTATTTCCTGCTATTTAAAGAACTGTGGCTAAGGACAGTCTTTTAATTTGATAATTCAAAAAACTTTAGAAGAATTTAAAGTAGAACCAGGTATAAAATAAAGGTGCAGGTTTTTTCTTTTATGTCTTTTATTTTTACTTCATATTTGAAAATATCATATTGGAAGAGATGCAGTCCAATTACATCTCCTATCTATTGAATTACAGGAGATGATTCATATACAAGACAAATTAAGTAAAGAATTGTTCTGTGTGGAAGCAAATTGAACTTTTAAAGTGATTAAAGAGAAGAAATGGATTAATGGGATCAACTTCTAACCCTGTCAGTTTTCTTGTGTTTTGGTCAATTAATTTACTGTGTCTGTGTCTGTCATTCAGCAGAGAGACTGTGCAAGACTGTATCCATTTCATACTGTATGTCTGCATATGTGTGTATTTTTCCATTACTGCAACAGGTTGATTAAGTTAAAATCTCTTGGCACTTCTAAGATAAAAATAATAGTGTTGACAGTTTGAATTTTCTGCCAGATTATAGACAATAACACAACAACAAAAAAATCAAACTCAAACAATAAAAATTCAGGAAGAATGATGCATTAAATAAGGAATACACAGTCTAGAGAAATGCACAGTTAAAATTGTTAAGCCATCAAATACACTAATCTCCCAAACTCTGCCTGTATATCAACAGCAAGCTATTTGCACTGTACTAGACAGTTTATATTTCTCCTGTGGGACTTTTTTTAGAGAAATGTTGTGACTGAAAGTCACAATAATTGTTAGAAAAAAGAAAGAATCTTGAACCATTTTACTGTTCCAACTTGTTTAAGATATTTGGTGTTTGACTTTATATTACTGAGTGTATCCTTAAGATGTAGATATTTGACAATATATTATCATATATTGCTCTGATTATTTTCAACAGGGATTTGTCTTAGTATTTAAGTCACTTTTTCTTTTATTGTAGAAGATATAATTTTACAATATCTTGAAACAATGTAATAAAATTTGATATATGAAATGTATTCACAAACTAATTCAATCAAGAGCTTACGGCAAGATGAACATTTGTACAATTTATACTGAAAGAACCCAATACTATGTGATACCCTTTGATTTGTTGTTGCCATTTAAGGAGAATCTGACATCTAGAACTTACATAAAGATAAAAGGTAGTGGCTGTTTGACTAATGCTGTTCCCTACACCTCATATGACCACATCACTTCTAGTACTGAGAAGTTCCCACCCTAAATAAAATAAAAAGTGAGAGATGTGATCACAGTCAAAAGAAAAAGCAGAACATTATTCTTCACTCTTCCATTGATCATCACACACAGAAACACACACACACACACACACACACACACACACACACACACACACACACACACAGAGCATACAGACAACTGCAAAAATGTAATGACTGCTGAATCTCTTTTTATAGTGTTTGCTGAAATACTGTCTTTTTACATAGCCTAGTTAGATATATATGTAGGCTTTGATAACAATAAATTAAGTGTTGTCATTCTGAGTAAAAGAAAATACATACTTAGGAACAAATTTGGCTGATTATTGGTGTTTGTAATGTCAATGGTATGCCTTTCCAAACATCAAATCAATGTGATCAGTTTATGGATACATACTCCATTTGTGGAGAGAAATAGGGCCATGCACCAGTATGTGCTGGGGTCATCCATCTGGAAAGTAGTTTTATGAGAAAATGACCTGGGCGTCCTGGTGGAACAAGGTTGAACATAAATCAGCAATGAGCCCTCACTGCAGGGAAACCCAGTGGTATCCTGGCTGCAAGAAACCAAGTACTGATGGCACGTTGAGAGAGGTGATCCTTCCTCCTCTCCTCAGCACTAGAGAATCTAGAAAAGGGCCACAAAGATTATTAAGGCATTAGTGGTCGCTCCCATGAACAACGACTAAGAGAAATGCATGTTCAGCCTGGCAAAGAGAGCACTCAGAGGGGAATTCACCCATGTATGTCAGTGACTTAAGGGCAGGTGTAAAGGAGGCTCTTTCCAGTGCTGCCCAGTGACAGGACAAGAGACAGTGGGCACAAAGAGATACACTGGACACTCTTCCTCAACTTCAGGAAACACTTTTTTACTGTGACAGTCACCTGAGTAAAGAAATTGGACCAGATGATCCTTAGAGGTCCCTTCCGTTCTATGATTCTGTGAGCTGAATGTTTAGTAATTTTGTTCAGAGCACTGAATGGGTAGCTGCCCCCTGAATCAACACAAGTGGTTTTGAAGATCTTGTTTATCCTGACTGAGGAAGGATGACTGACTTCTGCCACATGTTCTTAAGGCACTATGAGGTCTTATTTTGCCTCATTGCTTTCTCTGCAAGACGTTGTCTGACGCTTGTCTTCTGGGGCAAGAGAAAACGGTTTTGAGTGAGATAGCTCTGTTCTCAGCAGGAGGTAAGTAGCTAGCATGGTATAAGTTTGTTGAACAAACCCAATGGATAAAGACCATTATGCATGGATTTAGATAACAGCATATCATGCTGGAAATTTGAGAGTGGTAATATTTAAGAAATTTTAAGCTCTAACTTCCTGCCAAATGTACTGTTCTTAATGCATCACATGTCCAGGAGATGGTGTATTGCATTATTGCTCTGTCATTGTCAATTACAATGGGACAGAACTCTGCTTAGCTGAGATATGGTACTGCTAATTTTTTTTATTGTTCCTAGAAATGCTTTCAAGAGGGTACCAAAGGTCATATTGCTGAGGGGGTTTTTCTGCTAACAAGAGGAGAAACCATCAGCTCCTTTTCCTGCTTTGCACTATCCTCTTCAGCTCCCTGGACAAACCAGGTCACTGTCTGCCACCTCCCTGCTAACAGCTTGTCAGGTTGTGTGCCTCCTGTCTCAGGCTTGAGCAAAAGTTGCCATGCTTGACCCTTTTATTCTTTTTATTGAGCATGGAATAAGAGAAGCTTCCAGGTGAAGTCTATGTGTCTGCTGTAGGTGACTCTGCAGCATGCTGTCCTGTAGAAACCACAACATGCATGCTTCCTCCCAGATTCAAGCTGGCCCTAGAACTACAGAGAAGAGCTACATGACTGATAATGTTTGGTCAGCTAGACAAGATCACACCATGCTTGGGGGGCTTTTGCACCAAAGATAGAGTGAGAGGAGCTTTTCCCATGAATTCAGCCCAGGAACATTGAAATACAGTTTGGAGAGACACAATTCAGCAAGATGGGAATAAAACAGACATGAGCTGACAGTGCAGACACCTATTGTGAGCTAACGCATGGTACAACAGACACCTTTCAGAAAACCAATCTCCTGCAGCTACCTTATATGTAATTACAATGATAGATTCTCCACTAGATATATGATTATGAGCAAAAAATAAGGAAATTCCTAGATGAGTTAAAAAAGGCCAGTGTGAAACAGTAAGACATATTTGCTGAAAGCATGTTTAGTTTTTAAGTATATTACAGTATACCATAGAACCCTAAGATTAATTTGGTAATGGAGAAATGACTGGTAATGACTGCTAAGTGTCAGAGTGTGCAGGCAGGTACTGTACAAGGCCAGTCTTACGGCGATACTATGCATTATTTGACTCATTTAAAAGGCATTTCTTTTCTCAAATGCATCACTTAACCATTCTAGAATACTGAATAACAAGCATTTACTAATGCTTTCCTAATTAGCTTCTAACAAAATAGGTTTACCTGTAATCATAAAAAAAGACTGTGAAGGGAACTCTAGACACTCAAAGATCTTCCTGTTTCATAGGGCTGTTAATTATTATTATTTTCAGAGAGAAGGTACCAGATATAGAGAGAATGTACATAATAGGCATTTCATGCTGTGCTTAATTTACATATTGAAGTACTTTATTGAGGCAAACAGACAGCTAAGTATCAGCTTGAAACTAAAATTTGTTAGTTTGTTTTTACAAAAGAAATAATTTAAAGTTGATATGCTTGATGACATGATCCCAAATGAGCACTTCATATGAATTGAAAAATCACTGTACAAGAATATCGTAAAAACAAACCTTCAGGACATTATAAAAGCTTTATATTCTTCTCCTCTTCTATGAATGTTGTTCTTTTACTCTTATTATGATTTCTGGGAATAAATCATAAATCTCCCACAGTACAGTCTCTAAAAATAAAGGAACTTTATAAATGTGTCATGTAAAAGAATATATGAGACATTTTAAAAATTCTATTCTATACCTAACTGCTAATTTCCAGTAGGATTTATCTGTAGAACACCTACAACACAGAATATTTATGCTAATGGCAATAATTATTGAAAAATTACTTTGAATCAGATATACATATTTTGAATTTGAACATCAAAACTGCTGAAACTGGAAAAGTATTTCCTGTTCCTGCCTGTAAATATCAAAGCATTTCACAGGTACAGTTTTTGAATGGCCATAGTGAGGGGACCATGGCTGAATGGTTACCATTTGTGAGATTTAAACCTCTATTTCTAGTGTCATTGAGTGCAGTGGAGAAAAAACATTATACCATATAAAGAATGCTTAATAGTACTTTTATTTAAAAAATAGAGAGGATATATCTTGAGGCTGCAACTACTGAAATATTATGAATGTTTTCTTACCAAGTCTACAGTTTTTAAATTAAATATTAACATCCTATAGGACCCTTTTGAAATAATTTGTTCACAAACAGGATGTGATTAAGCTAAAAGTGGCAAACCCTTTTCTGTTTACTGGGAGGGTGTTTGGATGGGGTGGGTAACCAATGAAAAAATACCCCCAGAACCACAAAAGAACCAGACCACATCAGTATATGTTTACTTTTAGATTTGCTGCTTCATATAGAACACAAAACATTATTTTTTGTTGATAAGGAGTGTTTCTATGTGCAATAGATTTAAAGATATTAGAAAACAGTACATTTTCTATTCTGTCATCTAGAAAATAAAATATGGCATGCCTAGCAGTTACTCATGGTTAGAAAAGTAACTCTATAGTAACTAAAAACAGCAGAAAATAAGATTAATGAAGCTGAAAAAGCTACTAAGATCATTAAACATCTACACTTGATAAACCCTTTGAACTAATCAATTAGAAGGAAACATTTTGTAAGAATGTAGATGTGTTGCTGTAATTCCTGTTTTGTGTTTATCTGTATGACACCTGTCTTGTTCATTTCAACTATCTCACATCTATTTAGATGAAAATGTTCTGGGCTCTAATTTTCTGATATAAGAAGACATGCAACCAAATCTGTATTACACCAAATAGTCCAAGGTCTGTTTTCCTACTCTTTATTAATGAGTTGCTCTGTGGATAAAAGAACAGGAAAATGCTATTATTTCTGACTGAAAGAAACAGGCCTATCTCCTGAAATAAATGTACTAAAATAAACACAGATAATTAATATCTGTTACTGTATCATTTTTTGCTAAATGAAAGATAGGATCTCATTTCTATTATCATGCTTTCTATTTATATAAAAGCTTTCATCTTCTAAAGGCTTCACAAATATTAACAAAGCAAGCTAGTGAAAACTTCATTATATTTTTTGCATTGAAGAAATGGAGTGTTAAGGTTAATGACTTTTTTCAAGGCTATACATCCAAGGGTGGGGTAGATATTCTTGGATATTCAGAGTTCAGTCCACAAACTGTGGAAAAGTGTGCTGAAATTCAGTTAATTACTTAAAGAGTTTATAGGCAGACATGCATCACTGAATTTATAATATGTAGTGAGGGATGTTTTGCAGATTTTCCATTTTTAATCCAGATTTTATGATGGCTGCTTTTAGAAAAATGAACATTGGCCTTATAAATTGCTTTCAAGCACTTTTGCTTTACAGAACAATAAACCATAGTTCATAGACTCCAAAAATATTGCATTGTGTTTGAATTAAGTTCTTGCACATATCAGAATGTTAGAAGACAAAAATACTGTGTTGTGCTAAGAACCATAACATAAAAAGATTACCAGGCTCTACTGGTATCAGTTGGTTTGTAGAAGAATATATGCATTATTTTAATAGTTCTTTTTATGCTGTTATCACTAGGTTCTTGATGACAAATTCACAATTGTGAAATCTGACATAACTCATTGACAATTTGTCTTCAATTTTCTTGGACTTCAGAAGAATTTTAATTATCTGCTTCTCTTCTGCAGATTTAGGAATCTTTTGTTGATGCCCACTGTGTCACCTAATCCAAAGGCATAAGCCCTGGTGCTACCTAAAATCAGGTGACAGACTGGGAGAAGTACACTTCAATTGAATAGGTAAAGGACATTAGCTGGGTAAAAGATTATTAATGAATTAGAGATTTTTTAGGACACATATTAGTAGCTTAAATATGATGCTCAATGTAGTGATTTATGTGTGTGTGTATGAAATTTATTTTGCTATCAGTCAAATGATTTCTCAAGACCTAGATGTAACTAGGAATAAACAATTGAAAAACAAAAAAAAGCCCCTGTCTGTGTATGAGAGATACTACAACCTTTCTATCAGCAGTCTGGTTGTCCACCTCTTACAGTCCTGGAGGAGACTTCAAGATCTTACTTTTTGTTCCCTTGAGAAAAACCCTGAAAATCTCAACTATTTCTTAAAATGGTTTAAATATTTCCAAATGTAGTGAGTGTCGGGAGGATGGTTCTGAACTCTGAACAGTTTTTCAGTATTTGACATAATACAAAGAAAATGATAAAATTTAAAGAATCTTAGCACTGACTTCATAACTCATCTACATGCATGTGTGTGTGTGCATGTGTGACACATACACTTCCTCATAGGCTGAAAGTGATTTTTACTGTGGATTTACCATTCTATTCAATAAGGGCTTTAGGAATGATTATTCAGTGTTATTTATTTAAAATGTTAGAAACATCAACATTTCATCATACATCAGAAATTCATATGAATTTAAATGAGATTTTGTAAGTGTTTGACAGAAGGGCATCCATCTCTCTGTGACATGACAATGTGATGTCTGATTTTCTTCATAAAAATGTGAAGATCAAAGATTAAGAGGTTTGGGGAATGTATCTAAAGAACAGTGCCAGTTCTTATCAAAAATTACTTTTCAGACAGTCCTTCAAGAATAAAGATAAATATGACTTCTTAGCAAAGCACAGTCTATGAACACCTTCGTGGTTTTGTTTTCTGTTTCTCATATTAGTAGCTTCACAATTTCTGTACTCAGACTCATTAAACCTTTCTTTCCTTACCACCACCACCAAAAGGCCCCAGGAGAAGGTCCTGAAAACAGGAAGTTTAAAGGGCACGTCATTTGTTTCCTGTATTCTTTTAAGCATGTTCTTGTGTGTAATTATAAAAAAACCCTGACACTGAAATTACTTCCATACTTTTACACATGTATCCTTTCAGTCAGCTCTAGTTTCTGTAGGATTTTTAACTTTTATTCCTTTTTGGTAATGCACAATCTCACTAAATGCTCAGAAACACTAAGGAATTATCATACTTTTAGCTGCAGAATTAGGTGCTTAATTTGAAAAAATATATGTCACATCTTGGCATGCTTACTCCAGAGAATGTGCATTGCACTCAGAGAGTAGGGCACATGCCTTTTCAGAATTTGGTTTTCTGACTTCAGAAATACTTTTCTATTATAAAGAACATGCTTTTCTTGTAGCTTCACGTGACTTATCTGGCTATATCTCTGCCTTGAGTGTAAACAACTGCAATTACTTCTAAAGGTAATTAATTTTATTTCAAAAGGGTATTTTCTTATCAATCCTCTGCTAACCTGAAATAGTTGCATCTTCTGAATTTATGCAGGTGATTAATCACAGGAATTCTGTCTGTTTTGTCTTTTACATGCCTTTTTCCTTGTACGTCACTGCCATGAATAACGATGTTGTAAATTTATTTTGACTGTGACTGCATTTCATGTTAAGTTGTGCACTTGGTTATTACATATTCTTCATTTACACAACAGTGGATGTATTGGAAAATGTTTTCCCAAAACCTAACTAAATCATATTTATACGCTAAATGTTGAGTACATAAATAATTATAAGCCCTTTGTAGCTAGCGCCCACACAAAGCTTTAAAAATATACCAGCATACATGCCGCTATTTATTTTCTAATGTACTTAAGAAAAAATATATTTGCCATGGAAAATGTGTCAATGCATAGCAAATTTGTCGCATTAGCGCTCTGAAACATCTATAAATAACCACACTCACCAATATATTATGTGCACTTCTACATATATTTACTGTTGAAAAAAAATCACTATATTGTCAGTTTTAAAGTTTTTAATACAAATTCTTTTAAAAAATATTTTCCTCACTTTATTTTAAAAAGTCTTTATTAACAGTGAGGTGAAAAGTCACACAATGGAATAGAGAATCAAAAAAGGGACAGCACAATGTTGTATGACATTTTAGCGCACTTCGGTGCCACCATTTTTTATCCCCATAGAAATGCAGCAAGTAATGAAAAATGCTGCTTCATTGATTTCAAACATGTATATTTTAGATTCAGGTGACTAACATATGATCACTGTTCCTACGGATGAAAATGGGCATTTGCATCTGCAGGGAGATGTAATTGTTTTATTCTACAAATCTACAGATATTCATTCAACAAAATCCATATCTTTTTTCCCTCTTAGAATCTTTCACAAAACAAAATGCCTTAAATCAAGTCTTTGAATGAAATAATGTGCCACTCACACAGGCATTTATATCCTCCTACACCTTTTTTAGCTGATCTGTGAAATAGGGATTTTACTAAGCTTTTCCCTTCCAGTTCCTTTTAAGAAATCTGAGGAATAGGGAAAGCAAATATTCATTTGGAAGAAAAAAAAAGCAAGGGAGGACAACTTTCTCTCCATGAAGACACACAATAAAACTTTACAAGGCAATAAAACTAAGAGCAAGTGATTGAAAAATTAGGTTTACATTCTTCCAACTTGTCCTGTTGTGGGTAAAATTTAGGCTTTGTTAGTTTATATGTGCAACTCTCATATGAGAGTTAAGATAAAAGACAATCTGTCTTTTATCATTCAATCAAAATATCTGCTTTGGTGTGCTATAATCATCATTGTCTTTTAGGTTTCGTCCCACATGGTTACTACATCCCACAACAACAAAAATGGAGTTGACTGGGACACATCCCTACAGATGAATCTGTTGATATAAGTGGCACTAAAAGGTGGATACCTACATGTCTATAGCAGGAAGGGAAAACCTCCTGAGATGCAGAGGCTTTGGTTGTAGAGAAGTCCACGAAAGGACTTCTCTTGAGTTTAATACAATTTAGGCCAGAGCCTCGAAAAGGAGTCATAATTTTCACATTAAAATAAGTACATGAGAAGGTTCAAAGTGGTAAGCTTAATAATTCAAAGTCTTCTTGTCATGACTCATGTGAAGCTTTCATCTCCACCACTCTCCATCAGGACCTCAAACAGGGTATTTTCATCACTTACTGGGAACAGTCCAGTACTCTGCCCTTCCTAAAGGTGACCTCTTATCATGAGGCGAACTGTATCAAATTCACAGCATGGACACAGTTCTTGATCCTGGGTCTTCAGCATGAATGATCTATCAGAGATGCAGACAGAATTGCAAAAATGAAAACAAGCAAGAACTATACATTAATCTGAACAATTTATGATTGCAGAGCCTCCAGGCACCCAAGAAAAGGGAATAAATTGTTCCTAAAAAATAAATAAATCTGTATAGAAGGAAGTAGAAAGGAATGGTAGAATTCTGAAAATATAAAGTAAAGACTGATGGAAGAAAACAAGTTTTAAATGAAAATATCTGCTAGACATTTATATTTACAATTACCATCTATGTAAAGAAATTTACATATTAAAGGTTGTGGCATACCATGTCAGGTTTTCATGTCTTTATAATATTGTTGGGCACCTATAATAAAGATTTTTTAAACTTCACAATCTAGGGTCTATCTTTGATCCTTTGAGTAGAAAAACAATGACTGTTCTCATTGCTTTCAATGGGAGCAGATATAAATCAATTCTGGAAGATATTTAAATTTTAAACTCAAGTCTACAAGGTCACAGAATTCCTGTTTGTTTTCTCAGATCCAAGCTCTAGACACCCAGTCATCTGACTGGAAAAACCAAAAATTCTTTGTGCGGGTCAGTTACCTAAAAATTGTCATCTAATGTGATTTATGATGCTTTCTACCCAATTCCTGTACGTCTCTTCCAAAAGACACATACCTTCTGTAGAATCTATGACAGTCACATCAGGCCGCAAGGGTATTTCAGACACCCTGTGGTGTTTAAAGTGACCTTACAATCTTCTCCTTAGACAACTTAAACCTGGCCTTCATATCTAACAATTTGTTTGCACAATACCACAGAGAGCTTTCATTTACTCTGTGAGCATAGTAAACACCTGTTTAATTTTGAGTGGTGTAACCAGACCTTATCTCACAGAGGTATAGTAGGTACTATTAAGAGTGAAGAACAAAAGTGTTCATGTAGCAGATACCGTATAATTTCTATAACTTAGAACAAATTGAGGTCTGGAGCAAATCATAGAAACAACAGTTCCAAAGAATACATCCCAGATAGTGCACTGAGTGTTGCTTCTTGACAGAAGCATCATCAACACAGATAGTAACCTTAATCATCTTTTGGTGTTTTCACTCTTGATAAATTAACTATTGTTAGTATATCACTCGATCTTTCCAAGCAAAGATCTTGCCTTCTTGCCTTTTTTTTCCCCCAATTTTATTCAAAATGCCCAGAATGTGCATGAGTCTCTTGGTGCCATCACCTGACCATAAGTGAAAAACTACTGCAAAATAGATTTAAAAACATTTCAACCCACTGTACACTCTTTAGTTCTCCTAACCTTGCCAAAAGGAAGGGATAATGATGATATCAATCACATCCCAGGGGAAATAAATACAGTTTGTTTTGGACACCAAATGCCATGGCTCACAAGCAGATGCTGACAGCAGCCAACAGCAGTTCAAAAGGCATTTTCAGTTTGAAGAAGTAAGAGGGATCACCATAATGCAGCACAGCAGAATTTCCTTAGTAACACAAAGGATTAGAATCTACCTTTCACCTTGAACAAAAATCATCAATCAAATTTTAAAGAAAAGGATAGGAATTAATTCATAACAATTTTCCCATTCAAAAATTATATTCAGTGTGTACATTAAACTTCAGTTGTAGAAGGTCACATTAGAACAGTCGGAAACTACCAACAATGAAATTGGTTACAATATCTAATTCACTGTTACATAAAATGCATTACAGTATAATAGCTAAGGAATGCATGTAATTTAAAGAGGCCCGCTACAGCTATCACTGAAACTGAACATATCGAATATAGTAAGTCTCAAATCCATTGCATTTAGAGTAGTGTGCAAGAACTTCTTCTGTCCAGTGAGAGGCCCCCTGGCTTAGCAAGGAAGTCAGACTGTCACATTATTATATCAGAGTAAATCATTAATGACAATCAGAAGAAGTATTCCTTTTGATTTTCATTGGCTGTGTTTTGCATGCTGAGCTCACTTTTCAATGCAGATTCAGCACTGTCTTCATTTTCAGATCCTTTTGCCTCGTTTTTTGAGTATATGCCTTTTTTTTTACAAATGCGTATGGCTATGGCCGTGATGCAAAATAGGATGAATATGACAACTGCTATCACACCTACAAGAAAAGAGAAAACAAGTAATGAGAAAGGACAGACAAATAATAACATGTAGGCCAGAGAGCAGGACGAAGAAGGAATGACTACCTCACATAATGGATGGGCTTAGAGGAAAGCCTGAGAAATAAGAAGCCATAACTGCTTTCCAATTAGAAACAGCACTGTAGTATAAGCTTCATGGTGATTGCTCAAGTTGAATTTGAAATTTTGCACAATAATAATAATAATAATAATAATAATAATAATAATAATAATAATAAAGTTAATAATAAAGTCCACAGAACATTATAATTTCTAAAATCTTTGAAAGGAAAACCACTAGAGGCCTTAGAATATTTTTGATAAGAGGGTGTCTTTTTCTCCTTCACTGTCAGGCCCTAGATCTCTGCTGGTCTGGGAACTCAAGCCACTGGAGATAAGGAACAGTGAGATATTTCTCACCGAGATAAGCATGACCTTAAAGACTGCCAGCCTATCTTCTCTCTTCCTCATTCATCCTGTCATCATGGTCTTAGGACCTTGATCATGAGTCAGAGGATTGGCGGGAGAGAAATTTGAGGAGAAATGAAAGAGAAGGGAAATGGTCATGTTTGTCAAAGGACAGAAAGTAGGACTAGGCTGTTGGGATGGAAAGAGCACTAAGCAGTCTGGAAGACAGTTGTGATGCAGTGGCTCAGCTATACTAGACAAAGGGACAATCTGTTGCACAACTTGATCACCACTGCAAGAAAAATAAAAATACCTACGCCCTTAATACTGTAGATAAAAACTGAGCATCCAAAATTCAGCACATGTCATTTTTCTTGATCTCTAATATTAGCAGCCATCCATTCTTTTAGGAACATAAAGGTTTTAATACAGTATCTCCTTCTCTGAAATGAACTTTGCAATCTGAGTAAAGCTTGTTCTTATATAGATTAACTAAAAGAGTCATTCTTTTATTTTAATCACAGAAGATGTTCTCTCTAAGGACTTTTCCATAAACTTGTTTTGTCTGAACTAGGTGAACTGATACCATTCTCAGTTATACTCATTTAAGAGTGCTTACCATTAAACTTTTCCTGAATGTAGCACAGGTTGCTTTGTTTTGGCTTTTAAACAAACATAGTTAGGTAGTATAAAAATTGTGAGGGCATATTCCCACATGTTTTTAATAACAATAAAACCGTATTGTTATTATTCTCTTAAAAGGATTGTAACTACTGCACCTTGAAGTTAAAAAAATTACTTTGTTGTTAGCACACTTAAAAATCCCCACCCACTCTAAGTTACCTAGTATATAGTGATCTTTATGTACAGATACTAATGTAAAATAATACTAATCTTTTGAAATAGTAAAGAAAGTTTTGACAAAGTTAGACATGCAAAAAACGCAGAAAACATATTTTTAAATTCTGACCTTCCTGAAATAAATGGTAAAATTCCCACTTGATGTGTATAAAATTATACAGACATAAGTAACACTTTACAAGCAGGGAATCTTCTAGGCTTAATAATAGCTTGTTTTAATATCCTTGGTACTACTCCCTTAAAGGTCACTGGTCACGCAGTGTGCTTTTGGCATGCACTGACCTTAGCAGGTATTATTGTTTAAATGGAAGACACACAGGTGACTGCAGGTTCTTATCTTAACGCAACCATCCATAGACCTAAACAATTTTAACCTCAGTAAGAAGCCTGGACAGTTTTATTCTACTAAATACCACTATTTCATTTGTCTGTTGAGGCTTTAAAAACTCTTAAAAAGTAAATCTTTTTAGAATTTAAAAGACAGAGGGGATGACCTTTTCATCCCACTGCCCTCTTTCTGTCAAAGTATCTGTGCAAACTGAAACAGAATTATGCTGCCAAAACATCATATTCATGAGTCAAAACACGTTTTATTTCCTCATCTTCTCCCAAAAGAAGAAATACTCCTAGAAATTCTCACAGACAGTGATTGTCAAGGAGACAATACTATGCCTTGAAAAAAATCTGAACTGACAGAAACATATACTTGTTTCAATACTGTTAAAATGAATTGAGTTTCTTACAAGGGTCCCCAATCCCAAACTGTCCTATTAAGGCTCACTTGTGTACTCCTCATTTCTGCTAAAGAGACAGAACTGGTAGGTTTCATATGAGTATCCATATGAGATGGATCCTTCATGTAGGATTCCTATGAGATGTATCTTAAGGACAATCATACAGAAAGGCATGGTAATGGAACCTGTATATCCTGATTATCAGTTCTGTACTTTAAGAACACACATCTATCCTAAGCTTTACACTGTATTTGTTCTGACAAGTATAAACCGTAAAGGGACTATCAACATATTCACTTCAGAAGTAACCAAATTCTACATGGTTCTTCCTCTATTCCTCTGATTTAGAACAGTATTTTGAAAAAAGTTTATGAATGGTCATTTGTAGCTTTATTTAAGCTGATAAAAATGTCCAACAACATAGGAAGATTTTTAATTAAAAATATTATTATTATTATTATTGTTGTTGTTGTTGTTATTATTATTTTAATATGCATTTTAATTTTAAGCTGTAAATCAATGCAAGTGAAAGTCTTTCCATAAGTACATTGCCTTCCAAATAGGAAACCAGGATGAAATTTCCTCAGACTGTCAGAGGATTCATTCAAGTATTTGATTGTTAAACCTCATATTCTAAAGAAAAAGTCTTTGTTGTTCAGATTTATTAAAGAAGATTTTGAACTTGATTTTGTAGCAAAAGGTAATTTTTTGGCAAAGTCAAGAAGAAATGACGGTTCTTTCTTAAATATATGTGGTTTTTTCACAACAAATCCAAGTAGTTTTCAAAGTCATAGACACCACTGTTATGCAAGTTGGAATTCTGTCCTTACTACCTTGTTTTGCAGCAGAATGTTTTGATATATGGAAACACTTATGGCATACATTTATGTAATAAGAAAATATGAGAGCAATCAATTATATTTTAAAACAATTCTTGACTTTGTCTACCAATTGTAGTAAAATGAAGACTTTTTATTAGTTTTTGTATGCACACAAAGCTAACCTGACTTCATCATTGACAAATTCATAGTTAGAAAAAAAAAGTTTCCTGTGAAGTTGTTACAGTCCCTATTACCTCCAATAATTGCAGAGTCACTTCTGATTGCATTAGCTATGGGCTTTCCCTCATCTATTGGTCCAGCGTGATCTGCAGCAGAAGAAAAAAAAAAAACAAAGAACATGACAGACAAACGGAAATGGGTTTTTAAAGAAGTCCTCACACTGTTACAGCTCATTTACAATATAGTATAGTGGCAGTAGTGTGGGTCAGTAAGCATGCACAGAACAACAGTATAGACAACACTTTGCAAAGATAAGAAGAAAAATGCAAACATTCAGATGAATAGAGAAAGGCTAGAGTAAAGGAAGTATATATAAAAGAGAATTATTTACAAACTACTCCTGAGATGTAAACCCACACGGAAAAATAAAAAGTCAGTTGTGATTCAGGTCATGAGTACTCTATTTATATTTCGCTTCAGAGATCAGAACAAGTGATAACCATATGCTACCTGCAAATGAATGGGTTGTTTCACTTGATGTTGAGTCAGCTCCAGTTAAAGTACCACAGTTGGATTCGGTGAAACGCCCTTTTACAATGATAGGGGCTGAGCTGCTGTGGTGCAGTGCAGCCTTCAAAGGAGCAATGTGGTTGAACTGCACTGAAGAGAGACAGCCAATAAACCCCTGAGAGTTTGCCTTCATAGTCTCCTCATCTACATCACTGTTTTCTGTTAATCAAAAGGAACAGAACACAATTAATTATAGTGCAAATGTACAAAATAAAGTGTCAGAAGAATAAATGAATAATTAACCTGTGTTCCTCTGAGTATATTTCAGTTGCAGTAACATATGTAGATTCACTGAATCCCTTTCTTGTCTGACTTTAATGAAAAGACAGTCAGATACATTCAACCCCCTCTTCTTTTTTAACAGATGACAGTTGCTAATCCGCTGAGGGAAATGCTTTTAAATTACTATAGCAAGTTTCAAAGCAAAAAGTTTCTATTGTAACTAAAGTATCTAAAGTAAAATGCAACACTTTTTCATTCTGCAGAAAGATAAGACTGAAGGATGGATTCCAGAAAAATGTGTTTTACCGGATTTCTTCTCATAAATAAACATTTTTGGAACATATTCATAAGTTCATGTATCTACTCCATTCCAGCATCATCAACTCTATCAAAATAAAAACTTTCTGAAGATTTCAGATCCTGAAAATCCATCAAGATATTTTCTGTGAAATTTAAAAAAAATGAATAGTGTTCCAATTTACTATATATTTTAAAACATGTCATTATTAGTGCTACAAAGGGGGAGAAAAAAAAAAGGAAGATGCCCCCTCATTTATTCTCCTGAGTTGCCTTTCTGAATGCATGATGCATGTACAGTGTGTTTTAGAACTCTCTGTTTATTCACCAGGTAATGCTCACTGATGTACCACTTTTGATGTAGAAAACAAAGCTTATTTACTCTGACACTTCTAATGTAAGCAAAAACTCTGGAAGTACTGGATGTAAAAAGAGGACTCATAAGGAAAGTACTGGATGTAAAAAGAGGACTCATAAGGGAAGTAAATTTGCAAATAAAATGGGAATTTCATCTCACTAATTTTCACTTCCAACTTATCCTGGAACCAACGACTGAACTTGTGATATTTAAAATGGCTACTATAATAATTTTAAGTTTTACAGTGCACTCCTCAATAAACTTTAGGTTAATAGTGAAAAATGAGATAAATGTTCAGGTAGAATCTTACAAAATAGCAGAGCAGCATTTTCCTCAACTAATCTCTGCTTATTGTAGTGATGATATACTACTAGAAAGATGGATGTCAGCCAAAAGTCTGCTCACCTACACTGATGGATTACATAAAATGTTGGCTGTTTAACTGTCTCTGCTTTCTTTGCAGCTGTTTCCAATATTTGCCTCTATGCACTGAAGGATCTGCTAGGACAGGATGTCTTAAGATTAACGCTGAAGTGGCACGAAAACATTGTCCCAAATCCCCTATGATAAAATTATATACCTCTAAATATGAGTAGGAGTGAAAAGCTCAGGAGGAGAGTGATTTCTATGATTTTTTAAATACAATGTTTTAGTTTAGTATATGAATAATTTATTAAACAGTATATAGGTACAATAGCAAAGAAATATTTAAAATCATTTGATTTCACTTGATTCCTAAACTAGAAAATATTGCTGGGATGAAGTAAAGCTTTATATTGGATCAGGTAATCTTGATAATGAAAGTGAAAGGGCTTAGGGAAGACCACCATGATCCATTTTCATGCTAAAGTAAAATTTAACTGACGGAAAATGACACTCAAAAACCCTCACAAGTTGTTTACTGGAGACTGTATATTACAGTAAACTGAACTTATGCATCCTCAAGTATCTTAATAGCAATTCATTTGCTAAGCGTACCCAAATTCACCATAGACAAAATTATTCCACCTACACTGTCTTCTTAAATAAAACAAACAAAAAAAACTCCTCAAAAGCAAAACATTCTCCTTCTTTAACTCTGCTTCAACCATTTCTCCTCATGAACTAGTCAAGCAGAAAGTCAGCAGATATGCAGTTCCTATCAGAACATTTTAAGACAAGAATTTTGATGCTTTCTAGTAGCTTTATATTTTACCTTGTGTCACCCAAATCTGCACACAGGACTCAAGGTGAGGCCACCCCAGCTCAGAGCAGAGTGGGAGAATCCCTCCCTTGCCCAGCTGGTGATGTTGTGCCTGATGCAGCCCAGGACAGGCTTGGCCCTCCTGGCTGCCACGGCACTGCTGACTCAGATTCAACTTGTCATTGACCAGGACACCCAGGTCCCTTTCTGCAGTTCTGTTTTTCAGTATCTCATTCCCCAATCTGTCCTTACATCCAGGTACAGATTCTGGAACTTGTCTTTGTTAAACTTCATACAGTTGGTAACTACCCAGCCCTCAACCCTTGTTGATGTTGATGTACCTCCAAGTGCTGCATCCAAGTAATTTATGAAGATGTTGAAGAGCACATGTCTGAGGATGGGGCCCTGTGGAACCCCACCAGTGACAGGTCCCCAGTCTGATGTCACCCCACTCACTGTAACCCTTTGTGACCAACCCATGAGCCAGTTGCTCACCCATCCCTTGATGTGTTTATCCAGCTGTGGGCTGGACATTTTGTCCAGAAGGATACTGTGAGAGACAGCTTCAAACATCAACTAGCTTCACTTGATCTATGAGGTGGGTTATATTGTCATAAAAGAAAATCAGGTTTGATAAGCAGGACTTTCCTCTCATAGATCTGTACTGGCTGTAACCAATGACTGCATAGTTGTTTTTCAATGCCTTCCAGAATAATCTTCTCCATAATTATACTAGGCACTGAAGTGAAACTGACAGGCCTGTAGTTTTCAGGGTCAATCTTCTTACCCGTCTTGAAACCTGGGACAACATTAACAAGTTTCTGGTCAACTGGAACTTGTATAGATTCCATCATACAAAAAACACTGAGAAGGGCCTGGCTGTGACATCAGCCAACTCTTTGAATATTCTTGATTGAATCCTATCAGGTCCCATAGACTTACAGGGATCCAACTAAAGCAGGAGATTCTGCACGAGTTTTATTTGAAGAAAAAACTGAGTCCTGTTCAAATGCAGAAGAGCTCAGAAAATTACTTCTCCAACTTTAGATAATTCTTTTAAAAACAGAGCTCCCTTGTGTGGTTTTCCTGAACAACATTTTCAAGTACAAGAAATACAGGATTTCATATTTTGTTTACTCCTTATGGTTAGACCTCTTCACTGCAACACTCATTAATTTTTTCCTCTGCCTTCATGAAATCTTCTTCAGTCTTCAAACAGGACTTCACAGGAATCAGAACCCAAAGCAATCAGATTTCTAAACCAAATAGCATCCCTCATTTGAAAGGGGAGAAACATATGTGTTCTTCAAGACAGATTCTGAGACAAATTGGGCTGAGAGCCCCACAGGTCATTGCAACTCTGTGCTTTTCACTGCTGTGTTATTGCAAAGCCATCCTATAACTGAAGACAATCCCATCTCTGAATTTTTGTAACTGCATGGTTCTTTGGAAGAGACTGTATTGGTCCTGGTCAAAAGACACTGCTATTTCTCTAAAAATGTACATTTCCATAAATTCCATCAAATGTATTTTTAATTAAATTGATATAAGCCTTGATATGATATTTTATAACAAAGATAAAAGAAACTTTTATTCTGTACTGGTCATTGTAATATTAACCTCATGTGAGTGTGACTGCAACAAACTATTACCCTGCAAATATTATACATTCCTGATTCAATTTTATCATCAAATTGTAAAGTTTGGAAATATTTGTAGCAATTTTCTTGTGGTAGTTTATATTTCAGCTCATATTGCTTTAAAGTTATGCTTAAATGATCATTCTCTTTTCCTTTTTCTGTGCATATCTATATACCAGTTCTTTTCTGGAGTGTGAGTTCTATATATAAAACCTATCTTTCAAAATTATATATTTCTGTTTGTGTTAGAGGTACCTAGTTTTCAAGTCAGAAAACAGATCAGCTACACTGAGATTCTCCTAATGATAACTAAACAACAATTAAGATTTTTTTAATTGTCTATAAGCATGATTTCTATTTTTTTAATACATTTTAAACTACTTAGCATTTGGAAAGTGTCCTCATAAAAATAACTATCACTGTATGCCTTTTATTATGTATTTTAAATGATTCTTCCACTTTTTCTAGATAATATTTTCATAATTGAAAACAGCAGCCACCTATTTGACAGATAAAGAATTAATTGGATCTCCTTATCCAAACAGTTGCATGCAATAGCTCAATGTCTAAATAGGGATTGGTGATGGGTGTGTTCCTCTGGGGCTCACACTGGTACCATTGCTGTTCAACATCTTTATTAATGACAGCAAGACTAGGATTGAGTGCATCTGAAGTCTGTGGATGATACTAAACTGAGTTCTCATCTGACACACCTGAGAGCTGGAATGCCACCCAGAGGGACATTGCCAGGCTTGAGGACTGGGACAAGGTGAACCTCATCAAATTCAACAACGGGAAGTGCAAAGTTCTGCACCTGGATCTGGGCAATCCCCAATATCAATACAGACTGAGGGGCAAACGGATTGAGAGCACTCCTTAGGAGAAAGACTTGGTGATGAAAAATAAGATATGAGCCAGCAATGTCTGCAGTTCAGACAGCAAATCTTATCCTGGGCTGCACATGAAGATGTGTGGTGAGCAGATTGAGGGAGATTATTCCACTCTTGTGAGACCCCAGCTGAAGCATTGTGTCCAGTCCTCGGGTTCTCAGCACAGGTCAGAGTTGAACCTGTTACAGCTGGCAGAGAGGAGAAACACAAACGTGGTCAGAAGGCTAGAACACTTTGCATATGAAGAAAGTCTGAGAAAATTGTGGCTGTTCAGTATGGAGAAGAGAAGGCTCCAGAGGGACCTTAGAGCAGAGATTTACTGCCTCCCACTAAGTGGCATGGAGGACTATCTCAGATAATGTTTTTCCTTTCTGTAAGAAAAATGTGTTTTCTACTATTAGGACAGTATCTCTGGATGTATTATGATGACAGAAACATTGATTTCCCCAAACTCTTATACTATTCCCAAAGTATATGGGAAAAAAAGGTAGAATTATATGTTTTCTGGAGGGGGCACCTCTGGTATATAGTAATGAAATTCCTCTAAACAAAACCACACACAACTGAATGTGAAGAAAAAACTTCTTTGATGTTCTGATTTGAGGTAAATATTATATAAAACATATAAATAGTTCCTATAAGCCTGGAGAACCAAAATGAATTAATATATCGTCTATAAAAAGTTGAGAAGAAAATTCAACATCTTCTATGTCACATATCACATATTTCTTATGAGGAAAGACTGAGGGTGCTGGGCCTGTTTGGCCTCAAGAAGAGATTACTGAGAACAGACCTCATGAATGCCTATAAAGTTTCTAAAGGAGATGTGTCAAGAGGATGGATTCAGGCTCTGCTTAGTAGTGTCAAGCAATAGAACAAGAGACAACAGGCAGAAATTGATGCATGGGAAGTTCCACCTGAGCATGAAGAAGAACTTCCTTACTGTGTGGATAAGTGACCACGCACTGGAACAGGTTGCCTGGAGAGGTTGTGGAGTCTCTTTCACTGGATATATTCAAAAACTGTCTGGACACCGTCCTGTGCCATGTGCTCTAGGATGACTCAGCTTGAGCAGGGAGGTTGGACCAGATGACCACTGTGGTCCCTTCCAGCCTTACTCACTCAGTGATTCTGTGATCAGTTTTCTGCATTTATTTCTACAAAAAAAAAATCTATGTTAACACACTGGTTTACTTTAAAAGCTTTTTAAGGAATAGGACACCACCATTTCTTTGCAGCAGTTTAGTGGCTCAATGTTCAAGTACTAACAAGTTTACTTATCAAATTTTGGTTTGGTACATAGGTTATAATTTCCATTAAAAATTCTGTTTATTAATAATAGACAGAATTCTTTCCAGTAACAGTGATAACTTAAGTGCCATACAAAATTATAAAAATGTAAGACCTATAACCTTAGATATAATTTTTTTCCAATAACCCACATTTTGATAAATTTTTTAGTCTACACTTCCCCTATGTTCACTTGATGAAGGGTCAAAATCATCAGTCTAACTACAACATTGTGGAAAGGTCAGTGCAGCCTTAGTTATATATGACAACCTATATCCTCTTTTCATATTGTTTTTTAAAAAGTGCTATTACAGATTCTTTGTTTGATCTGGGAATGTAAAAACAGAGACTTTAAGTATTTAACATCTTCACTGGTGGCAGCTGGATTGAGTGCATCCTCAGCCAGTTTGCCAATTACCCCAAGCAGTACAATGCAGTTGATGTTGGAGGGAAGAGATGCCATCCAGAGGCACCTTGACAGGCTTGAACCTCTGCAAAACTCATGAAGTTCAACAAGGCCAAGTGCAAAGTCCTGCCCTGGATAAGGGCAATCCCAAGCACAAATGCAGTCTGGGTGAAGAATGGATTGAGAGTGGCCCTGAGGTGAAGGACTTGAGGGTGTTGGTGGACAAGAAGACCAACATGAGCCAACAAGGTGCACTTGCGGCCCAAAAGCCATTTGTATCCTGGAACTGTTCAGGGTCAGGTTGGATGCAGCTCTGGGAAACTTGGTCTAGTGGAGGATGTCCCTCCCTATCGCAGGGGGGTTGGAACGAGGTGATCTTTAAGGTCCCTTCCAATCCAGGCCATTCCATGATTCCGGGCTGCATCCAATGCAGCATAGGCAGCAGGGGAGGGAGAGGATTCTGCCCCTCTACTCTGCTCTGGTGAGACCCCACTTGGAGCACTGCATCCAGCTCTGGGGTCCCAGCACAGGAAGGACATAGACTTGTTAGAGCAAGTCTAGAGGAGGACCATGAAGATGATCAAAGTACTGGAGCAGCTCTTCTATAAAGAAAAACTGAGATAATTGGGATTGTTCAAGCATGGAGAAGAGAAGGCTCCGAAGAGACTTTATAGCAGCCTTCCAGTACGTAAAGGAGGCTACAAGAAAGCTGAAGGATGACATTTACATGTGCGTGTAGTAGTAGGACATAGGGGAATGGCTTTAAATGGAACAATTGTTGATTTAACCTGGAAATGAGGAAGAAATTCTATATTGTGTAGATGGTGAGAGACACTGGAACAGATTGCCCAAGGAAGCAGTGGATATCTTCATGGGAAGTGTTCAAGGCCAGTGGATGGAGCTTTGACTGACCTGGTCTGGAGGAAGGTGTTCTGGCACACAACAGAGGTATTGGAACTTTTCAACCCAAACTATTCTATGATTCTGTGAAATTACTTTAGAGGAAAGATAAACATCCTTTAAATTTGCACCAGCACCAAATCTTCTATCACTGAGTTTTACCAATGTGAAAGGTATGAAAATAACAAGATAGTGAGAACTGCAGTCTGGGCTATTGCTATTTTCTTTTAAAAACATCAAACAAATGACCACTGTAGATAAGTAAATTTAATTTTGATCATTATTGCAGAGAAACGTATATTTTGAAGAATCATCACTAGACAAAGAATCTCCAGCAAAGACTTGACTTACATTACCGTATTCTTAACTGTTTGCATCAAAATCTAATCACAGGAAGTTTTTCAAGTACAATACGTGATTAATAATATTGTACCATCTTTGTGTATGATTTCAATGTGATTTGTTTTTCCTCCAGAATAAAAAACAAAGTGGTGTTTCTTAATGCTTGATTGCAAAATGAGAAAGTGTACAATTACTTTTAATGGAACCCACTTGATCATTTTTTCAGGAAGCACTTATCTGTGATTATATCTGTATTTCAACAAGACTGAAGTTTCTGCCTTGATTGTGACTCTGTGTCTAAATAAATCCACAACAATAAATGTCTTTCAGTGACATTCAGGTTATTATTTTTCATGCCCCATGATGACACTTTGATCTATGTTTTAGGAAACACTGTGGTGTTCAACTTACCTAAAATCTTGCCAAGTGTGAGAGACTTGATTGCATTGAATTCCGTGCCTGAAGACAGAATAAACTTCATTCTTTCATTCTGGTTAACCTATAGAATGATAGAGTGAGGAACAAAGTAGGATAATGTAAGGGATAGTAGTCAATATTTTCAAAAAAAGTCCGTAAGATCAAGGCTAAAAATAAGAGGGTCTGAGGGAAGCATTTGTTATTTATAATGTAAAAATTCATCATGAAGTAGATTATCAGCTTCTTCAGATCACTGATTATAACTGATACTTCTTAAGTATCCCACTTAATAAGCCTTTATTTATCTTATTGATTTGACCGATTCCTTCTTTTTCATATCTAAGATGAATAAAAATAGCAAACCTTTAAGGATATGAAAAAGTCTCTTTTCTTTTCAAAAAGGCACTCAATATTTAACTTCATAAATATCAAATACTATATTGTAAATACTCTGCCTTGTAACATACAGGTATTTAGACATCCAAAAATATCCGAAAAAAAAGACTTTCTGCATCTCAGTATCAACCATTAGCAAAATAAATACACAGTCTTTTGATGATGTAAAAGAGACCACAGAAAGTTTTACAAATAGACTTAAATTATTATCTGGTTGGTAATATATTTGTACTGTAGTTTAATGCATAATTTAAATTTAAAAAAAAAATGCAAGACTCAAAACAATAACAGCAGTCATATACATTTAACAAATTTTGAAAATTTAACGATCAAACAATTGATTGCATTTTCATGTAAAATTATGGATGATATTGACTTTTTGAAATAAACAAAATTAACACCGAAGTGATTGGCTAAGATTTATTTTGACTGTGCATCATGAGAGTGTTAACTTCACTTTGATTACTTGAGATATTAAGGCACATTGTATTTGGAGTAATTTGCCTTGTTGCAAGTATTTAGTTAATTTTGCTTGTCTACTTTTTTATGATAATCCACTTTTTCCCCCCCTAACTGAATCACCTCAACAAAGAGCACTTCCTCCTCTCTATTAATCTTCACGTGTTGCAGTTGTCCATCAGCCATGCTTTTGAAATTGATGCTGAAGACATCAGGATCTTGATGGCTATCTAGCTTGTACCTAATCTGTAAACTTCCTGCAGGGATAAAGAGAACAAAAGGTGTCGTACATTGCATACACATTAAGCATTGTAGATCATATACTGCTTCACAGGGGTACTTCAACAACGAATGCTTGATTTGTTTAAGGACTTAGCCATGAAAAATGGAAGTAAGTGAGAAATTAAAGGTAACAGAATAAGTAATAGCAATGTTGGAAGTAGGATATAGAGGCAAAAATAGTCATAAGCTGTCTCAATTTTGATTAATGGGTTAAAATTTGGGCAGAAATATTATAAGTACTTCCAAAATTCAGCTGAGAAAGACTTAGCCTGGTATCTCTCATAATTGTCACTTATCAAATATAACTCAGTAACTCAGAAGCACGGTTCTTGAATAATGCTTTCCCTGTCCAGACCTGTAAATCTCTGACCATTTGAAAATTAAGTAAAATACAGTGTACTAACTCCTAGTTCACTTTCCATTCCTTATTGTTAAGTCCCAGAATACCATCTGTACACACATAATCACACAAAGACTCAGAGGGGAACACAGAGATAATGCAGTTTCCTTGTCAGAAATTCCTTCTCAGCGGCAGATGGACGACCACATTCTACTCCTGCTCTAGAAATCAAGGCCCATGTCAGACTCAGGCCAGTCATGAGCAAAACATGTTCCATCTCACATGATAAGGAGGATACTACAGCTATTCTGTATCCAAATATGTGTCTAGGAAATCACAGAACCTTCCTTGAGCACATAACCACTCTGACTGCAAAGAGTCTTTGATAAACCTGAAGATTTAACTCAGTCTGTGGGTTTTTTTTACTTAAAAAATTACTTAGATCTAGATGAAAGAATGGAAAAGAAAGATCCAATTAATATTAAATGTTCAGCTTAAATAGAAACATCAATAACGTTATGTGTACTTTTACAGGCATGTGTATATATATATGTATTTTCATAGGTATATAAGTATCTGATTATGAAATCAATTGAATGAAATGACCTCTGATTAGTTTAGGAAATGGATAATTTTCAAAGTATTTTATTTCATTATTTATTTTGAAGACTGCAATTGATAGGCCTCATGAGTAGAACACAGTTTAGAAAAATTTTAATTTTCATTTCCAAAGTATAAAACCCAAAAATTTCTAAAGGATTTTCAAAAACAAACATTTTTGACAACATGATAAAAAACCAATAGTGCAAGTCGAAAGTACAGCAGGAGAGATGTTTTTCATGTGGAAAGAATTGCTTGTTGCAGCTGAAAAACAAAGATACCACCTGAAAAAAACAACAGGACAATATGTAGTTTGTGATTCAGGTCTGGAAATCACCGCGAATCCAAGGTGACAGTTATGATGTTCATTATTGTTTCCAGACAGCCAATCTGAACACTCACCATTCCTGGTGAGAATGACCGAGAGGTATTCCTTGTAGAAAGAGCTGACATAAAGCAGTAAGCTTGGTGTCCGTGTTGTTCGAAAGGCAAACGTAATTGCTTCCCTGGTCAGTGTCATGTCAGCATAGAAGGAAGAAGCATGAGAACTGGAATTTTTAGCTAATGTGTAGTATTCTTGAAAGTTGTATGTCACAGAAGTGCCAGTCCAAAAATAGGCAGAAATCTCTGAAAAAAAGTAATTAAATATTTAAATATAATGCAAAATAATACTAGAGATCTTTTTGTTTTGTTTTGCTTTTCTCTTTCTGTCACACCACAGAAGAAAATAAAATGTATTCTTGACTATTGTGATGAAATCAAAAAGTAAATATAGATGCAACTAGCATTTAGAACTGCAGAGAAATATCAGGCCCAACCTAGTCTAGAGCAAAAGCTCATTTAGATGTGTGTCTTAAATATCTGTTTTGTGAAGAAGTGCATTCTTGTCTAGGTTTTTTTCTGTTGATCATCCTAGCCCTTAAGCTCAATGTATTCTGTCTTGTACATATACTGCTCCTACTAAGAAGCGGGTGCAGCAATTTGAATCCTAACATATAGACTGGATTTGACCTAAAACACATATGTGGTAGAAGAGACTGGTCAGGAGGGAGAAAGAAAAGGAAAATAGAAAGTAGTTTATGGTCTTCTTACGCGCAAATCACTTATGGAGGTCTTCTGTAATTCTGTGATTTCTCCTAGCTGTCTTCTGACAAAAGTAATTGTCTTAGTGTTTTGCAACACACAACTTTCACTCTTCGGAGAAGTCTCTTAAAGTTTCTGTAATCTGGCTCAGTCTTTGACAAAAGCTGACTGAAAGTTTATATTTAGGTCATACCACTCTTTTAGCAACAGAAGCTTCTCTGTCTCTGCTGAATATTACAATGTGACCATCAGTCTCTTCTGATGCTTGTGCAGAGGAGGAAAACATTACTTCTCATACAGTGGCATTAGATCTACAATGCTAGGTATGGAGAGACTTCAGATGAGTCTCTCTCTTTTGTGGTGGCAGTGATGACTGGGTAGATTTTGTGCTAATTTAGAGGAACATGAAGTTGTGGCATATAAGCTGCTTAGTACTTTGCAGAATGCATTTAATACATGAAGGAGGCAAGTAATTTTTTGCAAATCTGAATTATATGCAAACACCAATATTTCTAGATAAATTTCCATTTTTGAAATTCAGACTTGATGACTTATGATCACCTACCAGTATGATAACTTCACCAAAGAACTACTTTTAAAAAGACTGAGAAAATGGACTCAGTCCTGTTTGCAAAGATCTATCTTTCTTCTCATTGTAAAAAGTAGATTTAAGTTCTTCTGCTTCTTGATTTGTTTTCCAAACTCAGACTTAGTTTTGAGATTATTATTTGAAAGACAGAAATCCAAATGTTTTATCATAAAAATATAGTTCTTAGATTTACTACAGTATCAAAGAATCAAAAAAGTTGCCTGAAGATGCTGATCCTCTCAGGTAATGTGGTTCCTGCTTAAACGGTATATATTGAAGTTATCTCTGAAAGAACAGTGTTTAGCAAAGCTTATAGATATTGAGTAAATTCAGTTGAATATTTACCTACATTATGTAAACCGAATATTTTGTAAGCATTTAAACATATCTTAAGATGTGAAGATCTTGATCTGGACTGTATGGTCCTGTTTTCAATAACTGATAAAGCTAAAAGACATGCTTGCCTTTCTTACAGAATGGACCAGCATAGGCTGAGAAAGTGCAGTCACAGGAGAATCCACTGTATTTCTCTCTACATTTTCCACCATTATGACACAGGTTACCATAGCTGCTACAATGTCCAGGACAGCCTGGTTCAACTCCTGGTGTTATCTTTGCTCTCTCTTCCAGATCAAGGGCCATTCCATTCAACTGTAATGAGCGAATGCATCCCAAAAATCCTTTCTGCCTGGATGCTGTTCCACCTGAAAATAAATTTACATGAGCTTTTAAAACTTTAAAAAGAATTGATATGTAAAACCATCTATATAGTTTACAGCCTATGAAAAGTATGACTTTCCAAAACACAAGCTTATGTGAAAATATTTATAAGTAGCTTTAAAAGTATATCTGATTTCTGTTTTGTCAATTAATTATAGAGAGCCCTTGAAGATTCTACTAATTCATGAAGAAGTAAGGTCCAGAAATTAGGTGTTTTTCTTTTTTCTCCCTTATTTTGTCATGAGGAGAGGAGGGGAGGGGAGGGGAGGGGAGGG
>VZTJ01004195.1:640772-658518 GCA_013397795.1 Orthonyx spaldingii
GAGGGGAGGGGAGGGGAGGAAAAATGAAATGAGGGGATGGGACAGTGACGAGCTGTAGAGTTTATTTCCAATAAACTAAGTTTCTAAGTTTTATTTTTAATACCCTACTGACCTGTGTCTGTCTCTGTCAGCCTTATGGTATATGATGGTGATACTTGTATCATTAAAATTTTCCTTGGACAGCTGGCAGCTGATGGCTTGGACAGCTGACCTCCTTGCTCTGTTAAAAACTTGCAGGATGGCCAAGCTCAGAAAGTGGTGGTGAAGGGAATTTCAACCAGATGACAGCCACTCACTGGTTAGATTCTCCAGGGCTCAGTGTTGGGCCCAGTTCTGTCTAATATCTTTACTGGTGATTTGGATGAAGGTATCAAGTGACCCTGCAGTAAGTTTGGAGATGACACTATGCTGGGTGGGAGTGCTGATCTGCTGAAGGGTAGGAGGGCTCTGCCAGGGGATCTAGACAGGCTGGATTGATGAGCTGAGGTCAGTTGTAAAAAATTCAACAAGACAGAATTCTGGGTCCTACACTTTGGTCAAAACAACCCAATGTAAGTCTGTAGGCTTGGAGAAGAGTGACTGGAAAACTTCCTGGTGGAAAAAGATCTGGGGTTTCTGATCAGCAGCTGAATGTGGGTCAATAGATGCCCAGATGTCCAAGAAAGCAAATGATATCCTGGCTGGTAACAGCAACACTGTGGCCAGAAGGACCAGGGCAGTGATGACTGCCCTGCACTTGGCACTGGTGAGGCCACACCTCAGGTGCTGTGTCCAGTTCTGAGCCCATCACTACAGGAAAGACATTGAAATGCTGGAGCATGTCTGGAGATGGGGAATGGAGTGGGTAAAAAGGTTGAGAGAGTAAGTCATATGAGAAGCAGCTGAGGGAACTGGCGTTGTTTGGCCTGGAGAAAAGGGGTGACCTTATCACTCTCTATAACTGCTTGAAAGGAGAGTGGAGCCAGGTGGGGGTTGGCGTCTTCTCCCAGGCACACAGCAACAGGACAAGAGGGCATAATCTGAAACTGTTCCAGGGCATGTTCACAGTGGACATCAGGGAGAATTTCTGTACCAAAAGGGTTGTTAAACATTGGAACAGGCTGCTCAGGAAAACTGTCAAGTCCCCACTCCTGGAAGTGTTCAAGAAATGACTGAATGTGGCATTTAGTGCTGTGGTTTAGTTAACAAGGTCGTACTCATTCAATGGTTGGGCTTGGTGATCTTGGAGGTTTTTTCCAACCTCAGTGATTCTAAGACACCTCACAGCTGGTGTCTGTTCTGATACACTTTGTCCCAGAAGGAACAAAAATTATCTGCTCTTCAATAGTACGAAGGTTAATGCCCCTCTCTACAGAGGAATGCCAGCCAGGTTACACCTGACTACCAAGCATAGGTGATGACTATACAGGACAAACCTAAGACTAAGAAGAGATTCTTGATTCATTTGTTTTCACTGTTCCTTATTTTCAGCATATTTCATGATAGCTAATATTATATTCATCTGTGTTGCATAGCAAGATGTGCAATCTACATGCCATCTCTCTTGTCCTTTGTTGCACAACTCACTCTGATGTTTCTTGTCATTTGTTCTCTTTTAAAAAGTAAAAGCAGAAAATATTCCACAATGTGTGAGCCTCCAAACTATAATTCTCATGCATTTACAGTTCTCTTTTGGATAAATGTTTCCATATGCTCATCCATTTTGAGTTTTTTTAATTTAAAAGTTTGTATAATTCTTGGTGCTACATGGAATATCTTTACATAGCTGTTGTTATTTTCAGTTATAATGGAACAGAACCACCTGGCGGTGGCAATGTAATGTGATCTCTGTTAAAATGGCAGGCAACTCGAACTAGATTAAAGTCCCTTTCAATCCTAACCACTCTTGTACAAGTCAATGATTCTATGGATTTGAGGGCTGCTTTAGGCTTTAGTTCTTCTGGTTTTGGAAAACCAGAGTGCATACAACTTCTTTACTTTTTTACAAGAAGCAATGAGCATTTTAGCCTGATGAAATCACAGTCTTCATATGTTACTGACTGAGTGATGGGTAGTTAAGGAAGACACTAGATTTACAAGATGACATTTGAGTAGAGTGCCTCTGCTAGTGTCATTCTAAAGACACTCTATATTAGATTTTTCTCTACAACACATATTTTTACACCAGAAACTCATGAATACATAATAAGACAATATTACAGTAAGAATATGACTATGTATATAACACATAGCTCTATACAGCTTTTTGTAATAGGTAAATAAATACTAATTAATTCTTTTTTACTCCATTTCTAGTTTTTCAGCATTTTGTCTGAATGCTGTAATGTAGTATTTCAACCTCAGAAGTTGTGGATAAAGAGAGACAACAAAATTTCCTTGAAATTACAGAAATAACACTACTTCCTTCAGTAGATTACATCCTCTCAAAAAGAGGTGCAAATCTAGATTCTTGGATTGTCCTTCAAACAAACCTCAAAAGAAGTAAACTTCATTTGAAATCCAGCCCTGGAGTAACTATTGGTCAAGGTGCTCAATCTATAATCTCAAAATTGTGAACATCTACATAGATTTTGCACAAAGATTTTTCTCATGTCATCATACAAAGTGTTTTCAAAAGTCCTGGTTGCCAACTGTTTTTCTTCCCCTCCATACCCCAGCATTTTCATATTTTTTATGATGATAATTAGGAATGTGCAGCGCCTACCTACAAAAAGCTGGCTGTTGAGCTGCAAGCGAATATGTCCATCAGGTGGAGCACTGTGAGATCTTTGAGGAAGTTGATCTATTTGTAAGGAAGCCTCTTTGACATTTCGTTCAGCCTTCACGTAATGCCACTGGTTGTCATTTAAGGAATTGCGTGATTGCACTATGATTTCACTAGGTCCATTTCCCACATCAAATGAAAAAATCACTTCAGATGGAGCTAGAAAGAGGATAGTAGTAACAGATATTTGAATTATTTTGTAGTTAATTGGGTTACAAAATAATTAATAGGAGAACAAGTTACTTTAAGGTTTAGCCTACTATTTCAAGACTGATTGTTTTAGAGGAAGAGTTTCCTTCAGGGGCCTGAAGCTCATTCTTCACACTCACTGACAGCAAGAGCAATGATTTATGCACAGCATGGAAACCAATCAGTTTGTGGACCCCTAGAGAGCACAGCAGTCAAGAAACAGTGAAATGTGCTAGCTTTGCGATTTTTCAGTTTGGATGAAATGCATCTCTTGATTACATACTAATTGATTGCCATTGTTAACTATATTTAAATTATCACAACTATAATACAACCAGCATCTTCTACTGTCTGTTTGCTTTTGTTTATTCATATAGTCTCTACAAAGATCAGAGGGAAAATTTTGATGTAGTTTATAAATTTATTATTTAAATTGATTTTTTTCTAAGTAACTTTCACGTTACACAGTTTTATAGCTTACCTGGAAAATCATAACTGAATCTTTCCAGGTCAAAATAAAAAGATAGGAATATGCCAGAAAACTGAAGATATGAAAATTGTGAATATTCTCTCTGGAAGTCTTTCTTTCATATATTCAAAGACAATCTTGTATGAAAAAAAGTAATCCCTAAACAATGGATAGCCATAATTTTGATTTTTTAAAGGATTTAATTAAAGGATTATATGTGTGAGAAGATTCCATGGATCAAAAAAAAAGGTTCCTATTTACATCATTGAATTCTGACAAAAAAGCAAAAAAATTAGGAGTCAAGGGAATTAAATGAGCTTCAAACAATTTTTTAAAGAGGAATTTATTGAACTAGAAAAAAATATTCCATGCAGTATTTTTACTTTCTTTTCACATTTTAAAAATATATTAGACCTTTTAAAACATTTAAATCCACTCTGGCCAGCCCTTAGACTGAGGAAAGCTACAGGTTTGCAACCCCTTAAGCCAAAACTCTTCTTGCTATAAAGTATTTTTCTATAACAGTTGAACCTGAGAGAGAAAAGTAAAATGGGAAATACGTAAACCATTTCACTTACGAAATAAAATAAGTGTATTGTGCAATCAATTTATAAACAGAATGCCTTTTGTAATAAATGACCTCCTCTGATTAAAAATCAACAGTTTTACATAATAATTAGAAAAAATTTATAACTAAAAGCAGTTCCTCAGTAAAATAAATAAATTTTAGGATAAATTTCTTTAATTTAGAAAAAGCTGACAGCTCACTCTTCCTTTATAGAGGGATAAAAGAAAAAAAACAACCACACAGTAGGAGAACAAAAGCAACAGAAAGTCTGACTGACTAAAAACAATTTCTACTGAATGTTACCTTCTGCAGAGAGGTCTTTGTAATCTTCTGGATACTGTTGGAGTTAAGCCTGAAAACACAAGTTCTGCTTTGAACTCACTGAATGGGCCTATTAAATAGCATATCAGAATGACAGATCTGATAAATAATGTTACTGTTTAGGTTTTAAAGGCAAGAAAACACATTATAAATATTTTGAAATAACCACTGAAATAATGAATTATGTTATTACCACTAAAAAATTAATATAATCTTGAAAATAGGGAACCAATACGTGAAGTTCCACATATGAAGGCCAAAATAACGAGTGTATGGTCATCCATTGTAGTATCTGGAGACTAACCAGAATACATCAGAAAAAGTGAACAATATAATCACTTAACATTCTATAATATTACATGTATTTTTGCTAATAGCAATGACACTGCAAATTTGAAAGAAATTTTGGATTTATAAGAACCATCCACGGGATGTGAAAGGATGATACTGGGTTCTAAAATTTGTTATGTTGCAACAAAGGACATAGGCAAAGAGCACTTTGATCATTTCTTACACAGCAGGAGAGAATGCATCCGGAAGTTCTCTTCTGGCACAAAAATTTTTTTGGGTCCTACCTACATTGGTGTTACCAAGTAATTATCCAAGCATTGCAGGAACTCTTGTAACCCTCGAGCACTCAAACACAGGCAGAGCACAGCTACAGATTGGCAAAGTGGAGTGAAAGATGTAGTTGATGGTAATCGTGGAGAGTGGTCAGTGGCTAGCTGTGGCTAAAATGACTAACAGAAAGAACAGCCATAGAGAACCATCCAGAGTATTGAATGTGAGCATCATGTGCAGAAGCAGAAAGTGATTATCAACTAATGTGCTACAGAATGCAAAATCCTAGCATTCTCCATAAAGGAAACAATTGAATTCCACTCATCCTGGACAAATGATTGCAGTTGCAAATTTGGGCAGATAAAGGCCACCAGCATTTTCATATTGGACTGTTCTGAACTACTTCCAAAGCAATTGCAGAAGCCCAACCAAACCAATACATCATATTGTTTCCAAACCTACTTTAAATTTCTGTTTAACTCACTGGAAATAAACCTGCAGTGAGTATTTAATTTGAAATACTCAGATGTTTGGCTAGAGCATGTAACTCTTGGTCCTATAGGCATTTAGTAGGGTGTACACTTCAGAGTTGAATCAATCTTGTTTTCAACCACTACTTCTCTAGGAAACCAGAAAAAGTTCAACAAGCTTTTATAACTCAGTGCAAAACAAAAGAAAAGGATCAAGTATCTTCTTTGACACAATTCACTTAACCTCTGTTTTAAAATGCGGTTGGGATGCACACATCCATTTTTGCAACAGTGTACTAGAACATATACACCAATGCACTGCAGTGTTTATAATTTCATAAAACCAACTGAACACCGCTAAGCTTCACACTTCCTATTAAGTTTCTGAATCTGACATTTTTTGTTTGAAGTTAGACTTCAAGGTCTAAAGATCACTACTCTATAAAAAAAGTATTAAAGTTCGAGGACAATCAATAAGATATTACAAAAAAATCAGTCTCTCCAAATACTGAATGTCAAATGTTAATGACATAATAACTTTTAAACATTTTCTCACATCATCATCTTAAACATCTGGCATTTACATTATTGTTATTTATTATTACACAAATTTTTGTGCAACCTATTAACAGAACAAGTGTAGGTTTGTAATTTACACTCACATTTAATATAAAAGATGTATTTTTATATGATGATGAAATCTAAATGATCTTATACCATAGGAAATGATCAAGTTGATTTCTTTTGAGAAAGGTACCCTTGATGGAAATATATATTGCTTACATCTGATTAATATTTCCCTCAATAAAAACAGACAATTCTGGGTCCACTAGAAACAATCCTCCATAAAATTTACATATGACATATAAAAAATAATAGCTCTGTCTACTCAACAAATTAGGGTGTTTATAGAAGTGACAAAATATCTCTATATGCAACAAAATAATGAGATAACTTTGCTTTTTTAGATGCTGAAATTACAGACCAATTCAGCCTTCTGCTTTCTTTCACACTTCCCTACTCATATAAAGTCATTTAAAAGCCCTAAGTATGCAGTAGTTTATGTGTTTTTGAATGAATGGGACAAGTGACATGAGTTTTTCTGCATATTATTGTTATGAAGTAAGACTTACGGTCTTCTGACAAATCTCTGAACAAATTTAGTTCTCAGAAGCATTCCTTTAATGTTTCCATGATTTAACTGTTTATTTTGAAAACAGAAAATCATTTATCAGACAAGACTATCAGCATTGCTTCAGAGAGCCTCCACTGAAGTGCTGATGCAGTACACTTTCTGTATTGCCTGACATGACACTGAATTTACAATGCTGCTGTCCTTTAAACTGTTCACAGAACTTGAACAGAAGGCAGTTCATACTCTTGCTAAACATGGCAAAAACAATATTGAAAACTGGGTAGTTTTCAAATACAGCACTATAGTCTGAAAAGATGAAAAACAAATGCATTATACATTACACAATATTCTATAACTAAACTACCTATGGAAGAACACAATAGATGTTTTCCTGTTTGTTTGATTAACATAAGACATTAATATGGACAAAAAACCAAGAAAGTAGAATATTTTTCTTTTTAGTAAAAATAATTAGTGTTTCTATAGTAATATTTTGCAATATAACAGATATATTTATTTGTATTCTTCTCTGGAAAATACTGGAGTCTGATAACAAATTTGATTTGGAAAAAAATGAGGAACTGTCTAATCCGAAAGTGAAAACTATTCTAAAGAGCTCTCAGTGTCACCAGGCAGGCATGAGACTTTTCAATTAATGTGATATTTCAAATTAATTCAAAAGCTTAATGAAACAATGCTTCATCCTTTCAAATACTCTCCCTTTTAATAATGAGCAATGTAAGAATAATATATTGAGTCACCTAAGATAAAAATTTCATTTTATGTTAGTCATCTTATGTTGGATTTAGTGGGATATTTCATTCTCTCTTACGCAACAAAAATTTATTTCTTCTTGTAAGTCTAAGAATTTGTGTCTGCACAAATAAAATGAAGCAAAACAGAAAAAAAAAAAAAAGAAAAAAAGATGAAAATGTGTGACTTAGGATACTGTGTCACAGAAGCTGAGTCACACATGGTGACTGAGTGAATCTTCCAGCAGCCACATATAATGCCTGATCTTAAAATCTGGAGGGCGAAAATTCAGCAGCAGAGAGGCAATGAACACAAGGAGCAGAAACAGTCTGAGCAGTCAGGGGCTGATTGCTGCGCTCGTACATTAAGAAACCTCTGGGGCAAAAAATGTCTTGAAATGGATACTCATACAGTGTCAGTGCTGTGATTTTTTTTTTTTTGGATAATGAAAAAGATCTGGTGGCAGTAGTAGAAGTAATAAAGGTAGAGAACAGTTTTTAAATACTCGCTCTTTAAATTGAATAAAATCTGATTTTTATAATAATAATAATAACAAAAACACAATCAGTCATGTTACTTACAGTATAATTCTATCCTTATGAAGTCTTGAATTCCCAGGTTCTCTAAAAACACTCCTGAGGAAGCAGTAGTTTTAAAGAAAAATGAGACATCTGCACTGAGTTCTCCATGGAAGGTGGGGAAATGCAGGTAGGATGTCTCTGTGTTGAAGGAAGCTGAATTCCAAAATGTTCCTGGTTGTCAGAATGAAAAGATGATAGATACAGTGTTATCTAACATTGCCAGGGTAAGTTTTATAACTGATAAACAAAGGGAAGTGCCCAGGTCTAAGAAGGGGTTGCAGTATTCAGAAAGTCTAACATCCACAGAAGCTTCCCCATTAGTTCATAACACAAAAAAGTAGGCGTTATTGGGAATGCAGAATAATATTTAATCAAGAATAAAGGTGCTCAGCTCAGGCAACGAAAAACCAATTAATAGGAAACAAAATGAATTTAATCTCAGCTGGAAAGTCTAGTTATGACCTGATGTATCCTTTCATGAAGTAAACAAACATAGCATCTATGAATGAAGTACTATACCTACATTACAGTAGTACTGGTTGAGGGAGCTGGGGTTGTTTAGCCTGGAGAAAAGGAAGCTCAGGGGGACTTTATGGCTCTCTACAACTGCCTGAAAGAAGCGTGTAGTGAGGTAGGGTCCAGTCTCTTCTCTTAGCTTACAAGTGATAGAATGAGAGGGAATGACCTCAAGTTTAGATTAAATATAACATTTTTTTTTCACTGAAAATGTTGTAAAGCATTGTAACAGACTTCCCAGTGTGGAGTCACAAAGCATGAAAGTGTTCAAAAAACTCTTGGATGTGGCCCTTGAGGTCCTGGTTCAATGGTGAACATGGGGGTGGTGTAAGGCTGACAGACTTTTTATCTTAAAGGTCTTTTCCAACCTTAACAATTCTAGGATTAGTTAGCATAAACTATGAGAGTTGTTAAATATACTTCTACATAACAAGGAAAAGAGTCTTTTTATTGCTGTAGTCCAGTGAAATTTACTAGCTACCTCAAAGAATGTAGGACAAGTATCCTTGCAATTACCATAGAAGAAATCAAAGAAATAAATTGCAAAATTTAATAAATTAGCATAGATATTTTCCTGGTTTTATTTATTTTTAAGCTGGCATTCAATCACAATTTGCTAGATTTAGTTATTGATTATTAAAATGCTGGTGTAAAATCTCTAACATCACCCTTTTCTAGTAAGGACATAACCTTCATTTATGGTCTTCAACTAGAAGTACCTTATTATTGCTGAATCATTATAGATATATCTATATTTCTTTGTTAAGCTATATTGCTTTCTAAACCAAATGAAGCATTCAATACTTTCTTATCTAATTCATCAAGCCCATTGCATATTCTTCTGATAATATTGTGATCTGGGTCTAACAGCTATGCAAAACTCTAATTTTTGCTCCAGTCATGCTCTGCTTTTAGGATGGGAAGGGGAAAAAAAAAAAAAAAAATTGAAAATTTCTCTCTTTCCTGCACTGTGTACACAGTGTACACAGAGGCCTAGTCCACAGCCAGTGAAGTAAAATTAAAGTCCATTCCCTTATTCCAGCAGAATTTTTACAGTTTCAGTAGGGATTTGGATCCTACACCTAGAAAAGCAGCATGGCAGGATTTTCACACATATTCTGGCAATTGTTCATTGTGACTTTTGACACTTAGGAGTACTGCCAGCTATCACAAGTTAAAGTAGCCACCGGGACAACATTTACATGGTAAGGCAGCTGTGAACAGATGGTTCGGGCTGGGAGGGGAACACGTAGCTTTGCACCTCACTCTCCTCTGCTGCCTTATGGGCTTTGTGAAGCTATCAACCCGTGAAAGTGCCCAGCCAAAAGCAGCAGCCTTACATAGTGGGATCAATTTTAAGCCCTTGTTCCTCAACTGTTTCAGGTCAGGGCTCCCACAGAGCAAACTTCACAACAGTTGTGACTCAAGTACATCACAGCTACTTAAAAATAATGGGCTGGCTGTTACCACTAATTCAAACACAATAGGAAGTTTAATATTGTAATTTATATGAAATTGGCACAACATTGCCAACAATTAGAAGAGAGACAATAGTGGCGGTAACAGTCCAGTAAAGTAATTATACAAATAGCTTCAATGAAGCATTTGAATGGTCTTTGTAAATCAAAATCAATTCTTGGGAGAGGGCAGGGATAGGAAGTTTTATTTTTTCCTCTCTTAATTTACTGCCTGTTTTCTGCTGTTCTTTTTCTGAGCTCTGAGAGCGGTGTGATTTATGAATGTAAAGATACTGTATCAATAAAGCGGTTAAATATAGACTTAGGAAAAGCATATTACAAAGTATCTTATACTGTTGTAAATCAGGTTGGGAAAAGAATTTCTGCACTTTATGACATCTGGCTCACAGTCTCCCATTTAGTTTTCTGGAATTGCCAAACTTCCTGTAGTTAGGAAATCAATATTATTTAGCATTTTATCCAAGCAGTAAGACTGCAGTCTTCTTATGAGTAAAAATAGGAACATCCTATTTGTTATAAATGATACATAAAGTTACTTTTATTGAAAAAAATTACATGAGTTCTTAGGATATATCACCTAGTCTTACCAACTTGAAACTGTAAAATGAAAAAGGAACAATAATAACAAGACAGATAAATTAGCTTCTCAAAACAATTGCGCAACTACAACTTGTAGCACTCTTCAAGTTCCTACTCAAAACTGAAATCTGTTCATCATTTGTATCAATTCCTTGTGATATCTCTAATTGTTGCATTGTTCATTCTTTCAGCAGGGACACTTAGTATTGAGGCAAAGAAAATAAAGATCTTATGTTGCCGAACAGTATTTTTTGTACTTTGGGGGTTTTTAACTGTAAGGTCCATAGATAAGAGAACAGAAGCGAGAACTGTGATCATCTAGTTTAACTTCTGATATACCACAGACTATATAAATTCCCCAAATCAATGCTTGTCTGAAAAAGAGAATTTAGTCTAGGAATAACATATTCAATTGATTCCATTAAAAAACGACAATTTAAGGAAAATTCACAAGTACTTTGACTGTCAGTTTTCCTGTCAGTTCACACACAGCCTAGTTTGAAATCCCAACCATTGGAAAATTTTCTGATTTTATCTCCTGCTTTCAAGAACATTATTTGAATTTTCTTACTCTATGAAACCCCTTTTAAGTTTAACATATCAAGTTAGATTATGCCCAAATTCAGCACAGAGATTTAAAGGTTTTCACTAAAAGATGAACCTCAACTTCTTTAACGCTATTCTTTAATCTTACATTCTCTTCAGACATTGTAAAACTGTAATCACAGATTTGCATTAAACTTCTTGATTATGCAGGAAGCTGCAAAGAGGACCAAAACTGAGGTTAGGACAAATATGAATTAATATTAATTTATATAAAACTAAATAAGGGGGAAGAAGTGAACATACAGTTTACCGATACTTCTGCTATTGAGAGTAAAAGACATACTCTGATTTCTCAGGATACTGAAGAGAGAAGAAACAGACTTTTTTGCTAAACTAGAAATTTACTGTGCTTCTTTAATGAAGGTATCACTTATGATTGGTTAATACAGTTAGTCTCTGTTCCATCCATAGCTCACACTATTTGGTTTTTCTTTTTTCATTTAAATGTCAAACAGAGAATTCACATTGAATGGATTATCAGCTTGCATTTACATGCTTGCACTATCATTTTGCAGTTGAATTTATTTTTTTTTTTATTCAGCCAAGTACATGACACTCCATCAAATACCTTATTAGAATCTATCAGTTTCTCTTCATCAGTATTACCTTTACCTTTATTTAACATAAATTCATCCTGAATGATATGTTATCTTTACAATGTATCATTATATTTTTTATGAAGATCTATATCATCAATTTTATTTTGGCCCCAAGAATCAGTCTGATGGTGACAGATTACAATTACTCATTTAATACACATAATTTTGGCACATTAACTATCTTTCAGTATTTTGGATTTATTTATATGTCCTAATACTTACTGGAAGTTCATGGTGATATATCAAAATATATTCACTCAGCTCTTGCAGTAAAAAGAAGCAGAACAATAAAGACCCAACACAAAGGATGGGTTTTTTCAGTCTACTCCTACTAACTGACTCTATTAAAATTTATTCAAAATCTAACATTTACTTGAATAATGACAAAAATAATGGAGATACTCTTTCTTTTTTTTAATGAAGATCACAGAATTTCTACCTATTAATGTACCAAAGACTTCATTCATCCTCATATGCTTCAAAATCTTTCCTGTTCCCCTGCTCAGTTAATATATGTTAATGTTAATCTTAACTTTCATTATATTTAGATATAATTTTCAATCTGATACCAGCAGTCCTACCATACAGTTTATTAAACATATTGTATTATACAGCAGAAAAGGGATTACAGAAATGAATCAGTAAAGAATCGGTATTACATTTTGAAGGTGACAGAAAAGTGTGAGTGCTACTCATACGTATGGTGTTGAGTACTACCAAATAATATTGACTAATTTTTTTAAACAGCCTTATTCTTCTAGAATGTCTTTACTACTTTCATTGTACCTTGGCATCTTATTGATACTGTTAGGTAACTTTATCACAAATGCTGAAAAAAATCAATAACATCTGAATGCAATTTTTAAAACTTTGTAAAATAAACTGTATTTATTTTGCTTTTTTTTCTTACAGAAGTCTAGTTTTTGTTGCCTTGCTCTGACAAATATGGTTTGGTTTTCTTATAAGTAATGTACTTCATTGAAGAGATCAGTCCTCAAAACCTAAAATAAAGAAGCCAAGTACAGTAATGGAATGTCAAATAAAATAAAAAATATGCAACAATGCATACGCAACTTCTGCTGGACTGCATTCCATACATGAATTTTCAGAAGTACCCATATAAGTAACTCTAACTTGGAAACTTTGTCAGTGGAGTGCATGGTTTATAACAATTCAATTCAAAAAATTATTCGTGGTTCAACTTTATTTTGCCGTGGGCATAAACAATTTTCTTTTCCTCTTAGTAAATGCCCTACAAGGAATAGATTATTGATGCAATAAGAATTTATGATCTTTTAGATTCAAGTCATTTAATGATGTACTGAATATATTATAAATACCAGTAAACCTTATTCCCCATGTTTTCACATGGTATGTTAGTCGGTTATTCTGAAAATCTTATGTCTTCAGATAGAACAAAAACCTATTTAATAAAGGATATCCCCTGTGGAATACAATTGTATAATTTAGTTCTGAAGAATGACAGAAGCAAAAATAAGCAATAATATCTTTGAAGAGTATTCAAATCACACTGTGAATCCAAAAATATCTATTCTTCCTTTTTTGACAGCACTTCTGAAAAATGAGTATTTGCCACTAGATTTTGCTTGCATTCTTCAGGTAGCTAAAGGTAAACGTCATTAAAAGTACATTGAATTATACCCTCATGGATATCAACAACCTCAAGTTAGAAATAAAGTCTTAATAATGGTCTGCTTTCTTTCTGTGGCTTCAAATTGCTGCTAGAAGCAGTGGCGTGGCAAGAGAATTTAAACTTCACCAGTTTTGTCTAGTGTGAAAATTAATATGTAGAACTCAGAAAGTACTGCAAGTCATAGCTCTTTACATTTACTATAAAACTGAATATTAAAAATGTTCATTATAAAATCCACTGTTCATATATAAAGACCATTGGAAAAAATCTACTCATACACTCTGTATTTATTTTAATACATAACATATATTGTAAGTAAGGATATGTATTAATATATTTTAATACAGTCTACATATTATATATATATATATTCCTATGTAGGACACATCAAAGAATCAATTACATTACAAAAGACCTCTGAGATCATCAAGTCCAACTTTTGACTGGACAACACCTTGTCAACCAGACCATAGCACTGAGTGTCCTATTCAGTCTTTTCTTAAATACCTCCAGGGATGACGACCCCACAGCCTCCCTGAACAACTCACTCCAATGCTTAACAACCCTTTCGGTGAAGAAATTCCCCCTGAGGTCCAGCCTGAACCTCCCATGGTGCATCTTCAGACTGTGTCCTCTTGTCATGTCACTGGTTGCCTGGGAAAGAGGCCGACCCACACTGGCTGCACCCTCCTGTCAGGCGGTTGTGGAAAGTGATACGGTAACCCTGCTTTTCTCCTGGCTAAACACCCTCAGCTCCCTCAGTTGATCATCACGGGACTTACCCTCTAGACCCTTTATCAACCTCATTGCCCTTCTCTGCACTTCATTATATATCATGCTATAAAATATTTATATGTTAATTTCATAATATGGGTAATATTTTGTATATTATACATAAATATATATATATATAACATGCCACAAATTATATAATAATAACTTATTATTATATAATTTCATTATATACACTCATACAATTTGTGGTTTTTTTAACAAATTGCACTTTGAGTTTTTGTCAAAATTCTATGTGGTTTCTTTTTCCTTCAGAAATTATGTGTTGCTTTCTCAAATTTTAGTACCTCCTTAAATACCTGTCTTCTCTTACTGTCTTTATGATGTAAATAACTGAGAAAAATTGCATTATTTAGCAATAAAAAAACCCAATATTCTTTTTTCCAAGGTTTTTGCTGTATTATGACCTTAAACTGTTACTATTCTGAAATCTTTTCACTGAGCTTATTTCAGTTCAAAATTGCTTCTTTTTGAAGTCAAATCCTGTAATGCTGTATGACATTACAAGAATATTTCTCTGACATTCAGACTGACTTCTTGTGCTTGTTCTCATAATATTTTAGAATTCACTATCACAGCTTGTCCAGAAATACTGCCATCGTTTATCATCATTGTGAAATATTGTAGCAATTCAATCATTCAGCCTAGGCAAACATCAAATGAAGTCAGGGAGGTCAATGGATGTCAGAACTGTCTGTATGTTTTAGAGATTACTCTGGGAAAGCTAGTTGACTTCCGTGTTTTAAGATGCATCACATCTGAGGTCAAGTTATGTAATTAACAGTAGTTGGGAACTTGGTGAGTAGTGGAATTCAAATTCCTCCCTTAGTACTACACACGCTCTAAGTGTTTCTGTTTCATTGCTCTATGTTCCTGGTTTCGCTGTCACTGGCCACAATGGAGGTCTGCTGCATCACAGGCTGTGTGGACATGGCCAGTCAACTGAGGGAGGTGGCTACCCTCCTCTATTCAACACTTGTAAGAGAATACCTACATTGGGATTCCAATTTTAGACCCCTTAGCAAAGGAATACATTGCTAAACATAAGCAAGTGTTGTGGGGGCTACCAGAATGTTCAGGTTTGTAGCACTTGTCCTGCCCTTCAGGCTGAAGGAACAGGGCTGCTTCAGCCTGCGGAAGGAAGACTTTTTCTGGGGAACGTGATAGCAGACTCCAACACCTAAGGGGAAATCATCAAAAAGACAGATACAGGGTCTTTGCATTAGTGTAACATGAGAGTATCAAAGACAGTGGTTATGTTGAAAGCACAGAGTTTCAGGCTTGATATAAGTAAAAAGCAATTCTCACTGAGGGCAGCCAAGCAGCAGAGCAGGCTGCCCAGAGAAGCAGTGCAGGTTCCATCCTTGGGAGATTCAAACCCTGTTTGATAAAGCACTGGGAGACCAGATCTGAACTCATGGCTAATTCTGCTGTAAGGAGGAGACTGCCTTAGGTCCTTTCACTCTGAATTATACCATAATACTATATCATAGCCCCATGATATGTAGGACAAATGATCAATTCACAATCAGATGTCAGACTAGTGAAATGAAAGAACCCAATAGGATTTTTAAATCTTATAAATTTTCATAAGAAAATTAGAATGCAGTGCTGAAACACACATCTGTTAACAAATCTTCCAGGCATAATTACCCTGACAAGACAGAGATGGCACAAAAATAAATAAATGCTAATTTATCTTTATTTATCTATGTCATTTCCTGACTGATCTTAATAGTATAAATTGGTACTTTACTGGTATTTCTCTTACTCATATAAGCTGAAGAAATTTGAAAACCAAACACAACATCATACGATGAAGGAGGAAAATCACATAAAGAATAAAAATATCTATACATATTATAGATATTATATATTAAATATAATAATTATTATAAATAACAGGTAAGTTCCTGAAAACTCATAAGGTAGCATGTGATTTAAAGAAATAAACCTAATTGAATATTGTAATATCTTATTCAGCTGTATATCAAGTATGACCCATTCAACTCTTCTGTTAAGTTCTACGGGGTAGTTTATAGCATTTCTTCTCCTAATTCCTAATTTTTGATTACAGACAGTAGCAGACAAAGAATTTTGTGTAATACCTTGCTATTGAACATAAGCCAAAGATGTTTTGTTTTCCACTGAATAGGGAAATTATTGAAAACAGAAGTATCATCACAAATCTTCAATATGGTGTCAGATTTGCATAAACATTATTCTGGTTACCACATACATGTATTCAGAATGTAAACCTAGAATTATTGTGTAAGTTTATAAAATTTAAATTCCTACATGTAGTTGAAATTTTGAATATAGATATTGCACACACTGGATTACTCTCCCATAGCATAGTTTTCCTAGCTGCATAAAAATTCAGAGGAGATAATATGCATAATGTTTTGTGATGGAGACATTCATAGCTAGTGAAGGGTATGTTTCCAAGACATGGTGACCAGCTATGAACTCCCCTTCATGTAATGCTTTATTCATAACTTAATTCCAATAGCATAAACCAAAATATCTGCTTGAAAACTATTATAGCACTTATTGTTTTCTCTATTGATGTGCATCATGAAAAATGCATTTTTACAATTTTAGTGGTTTGCACTGGATTATGGTGTTTTTCTTTCTAATTCCAAAAAGAACTGAATGAAATTTTTACAGAAGTCTATCTTAGGCTTGTAAAAAAATAACATTTAAAAGTTATTACAGACAAAATGCATGATTGTTTAGTAAAACTCTGCAGTAGTTACTTACTGTCACCACGGCAAACCAAAGGCCCCAGTTTGTAAGCTGCTTCCGAATTTGGTCTGTCAGTATCTGTGATCACAATTTCAGTTACTGGTAAATGGTCCTTGTAGGAGAGGAAGCCAGTGTCATTAGTCCTGAAAAGGTAAAATGAAAGCCACAGCTCTCCTAAATGTTTCCAGTAAACATTTCATTATTATTGACACATTGCTGGGGAAAAGGAAAGAAACTTAAAAAAGGCTGCCCAAATATGCATGTGTGTATATATCTGTCTGTATATGTATGTTTGTATATGTGTGATACAAAAAGCAGTGAATAGAAATGATGCTTTGGAGTTGATGTTCTGCTCATTTGATAGGACTGAAAGAATTTCATTGGAAGTGGGTAGTTTTATGGTGGTGCTGGTCTACATAACCATGAGAAAAGTCCACTTGAATAAATGGGAACCTAACTGGCTGCCTAAGTCAGTGAATTTGCTCAAGTAAGTAGTTTTATGCTGCTAAGGACATACTATATCTGTAATTGACTCTGTCATCAATATGGAATATTTAATGGCTTAATACAAGTTTCACATAAGTCTAACTTTTTTTTTATTTTTCCACATTGGCAAAAGTTTAAGAAATCAAATAGAAATGTACAAAGCCATGTTAACTACAGGAAAAGCAGTTTATTCTACAAATATGGAACTTGCAGAAAAGAAAATATGCAACTTTGCAGTCAGAGCACACAGCTAGTACTTGTAATCTTAGACCTAGTTCCTTGTTTAAAATCTTTGCTGACTTAGTGTCAGAACTGAATTTTAAAATTCCATAAGCACCAGTTTTGACCCTAAAATTCCTTCCCTAAACCCATGGAAATGTTCAGTTACCCAGGACCATCCTGGGAAATTAAATCTGTCCATTTAATCCATTCATGGTTGCATCTTCTCCTCTCCTCTCCTCTCCTCTCCTCTCCTCT